>MWVB01000004.1:597382-620220 GCA_003054985.1 Leucosporidium scottii | reverse complement strand
AGGGGAGGTGGGTGAGGGGGTTGGGGGGTCATAAGGATCGCGTGGCGGTGAGTTTGTGTTTTTCTTCTTTCTCTCTCTCTCTCTCTCTCTTTCGGTTTGAGACGAGCAGGAGGTCTGAAGCTGACTCTCTCTCGTTCGGTGCGCCACCCTTCAATCCAGTCCCTCGCTTTCCGCCTCGGCACGCACCAACTCTACTCCTCCTCCTTTGACCGCACGCTCAAATTATTCGACCTCTCGACCCTCTCCTACATCGAAACCCTCTTTGGCCACCAAGATGCGATCCAACACCTCTCGGCCCTTCGTTCCGAATTGGCCGTCTCGGCGGGAGGGAGGGACAAGACGTGTAGGTTTTGGAAGGTGACTGAGGAGAGTCAATTGGTTTTCCGTGGTGGGGTGGCCAGTCGGATTCGGAATGTGTTGGATGGGGGGAATGAGGAGGATGGGATTGACGAGGTGGAGCAGGAGAAGGGAAGGAGGAGAAGGAATAAGGAGGGTGGGAAGGGTGAGGTCAAGTTTGTGGAGGGGAGTATTGATGTCGTTGCTATGGTGGATGATTCGACGTTCCTTAGTGGTGGTGATTCGGGGTATGTTCTCTCTCTCTCTCTCTCTCTCTCTCTCTCTCTCTCTCCGTCGAGCCGAACTGACTTCTCTCTCCCTCTCTCTCCCGCGTACAATAGATCCATCTGCCTCTGGACCATCACCAAGAAGAAACCCATCGCCTCGGTCCAACTCGCCCACGGTGTCAACGAGTACGCCTCGGAGAGTGAAGGAGTGATTGGTACCGCGAGGTGGATCACCGCCTTGGCCTGTCTGCCTTATGGGGATACGTTCGCTTCCGGTGAGTTTTGCGGTTTTCCTTCATTTTTCGACCATCTACCCTCGACTCGATTCAAGGACGGCAAGCTCAGCTCAGCTTTTCGCCGAGTCGAGTCGAGTCGACCGAGCGCCCCTCTGCAAAGGCCCACGAGCTCGTTCGCTGACACGCTCTTACTACTACTTCTGCACACAAAACAGGTTCCTGGGACGGCCACATCCGCCTCTGGTCCCTCGATCCCAAACTCCGTTCCTTCACCCCCCTCACCACCATCCCCGCTCCAGGCTTCATCAACTCGCTTCAACTGATCCTCCCTTCCATTCCTTCTCCTTCTCCTACTCCCAATAAAAAGGATAGGGAGGAGAAAGCCCTCGTGGTGGTCGGTGCTGTGGCTAAGGAACCGAGGTTGGGGAGGTGGATGAGGTTCAAGGAGGGGAGGGAGGGAGCCGTGGTGGCGGTGGTGAAGGTGGGAGAGGGGGCGAGGGTGGAGGAGGAATAGTGGTAGTGGTAGATGTTGAGCACCGTGCGAAATCCTGAGCTTCCTCGGGAGGGTTTTCTCTGGGAGTGCTCGGCGAAGAGAGAGAGCCGAGGGAGGGAAAGAGCCGAGGCGGGGAGGAAGGAAAGGTGCTTTTTGAAGCTTCTTCACTCTCCTGAAGGAAAGCTTACACGAGAGACGAGACCCCTAGCTTTCAGCTCTCGAATCCCCAAGTCGAGCCCCACTCGAGCTCTCTCTTCCCTCCGCTCATCTCGTCCTCGCCGATTCCAACATGTCCCCGATGATGGAGGAATACCTCTCTTCCCTCCCCTCCGACTTGCAACATCTCGCCTCTTGCTCCTCGCACGCCTCTTCCCTCGCATTGGACACGGTAGACTCCATCATCGCTCGTCTCGAACTGGCTCGCGCTCAGCTGACGAGTCCAGCGCAACGCGAGGGGAATCCCGCTGATACGCTGTTGCCCTTGTCGAGTTTTGTGAGGACTGGGGGGGATAAGGTGGCAAAGGCTAATAAGGAGTGGAGTAGCGCTGTTGGCAGGTTTGGCAAAGCCGTGGATAAGGTGCGTGCGTGCTCGGGCTGGCTGACGATGGGAGCTGTAGCTCAGCAGAGGGAGAGCCAGCTCACGCCTTCCTTGTCGAACTATAGAAATTCAGTGGACCCCCTCAGCCGCTATTTCCCTCGCCTACACCACCACCACCACCCGCTTCCAGCTCGACTGCCCCATCCGCCTCACTCGACCCCTCCCTTCTGTACCTCACCAGCCCCTCTCTCTCCACCACCCCAACCCCTGCTCCCACCTCAACAGCACCCTTCTCCTCACCCCAAGCCATCACCTCCCTAAACCAAACCATCGCGCTCCACCTAGCCCGGATCGGCGCTTTCGATTCCCTCGACTCTTTCCTCGCGGAATCGGGTACACCGGCTTTGGATGCGCAGCTGTTGCAAGGGTTGAGGGAATTGCATGGGATTCTGGACGAGTTGAGGAGGGGCGTTTGTGGGAGGGCGTTGGAGTGGGTGGAGGAGCATCCTCAGCCTAGCAGCTCTGATGGAGGGAAGGGGGATGACCTCGAATTCGCTCTCCGCAAGGAAGAGTTCATTCGCCTCCTTCTTGCTGGATCCGATTTGTCCCCCGAGACGGACTCGCTCCTCCCGCCTCCTCCCTCAGCCTCGGCGGTGGTCAACCCTCAAGTCCAACAAGCCCTCGCCTACGGAGGGGAGCATTTCCGTCGACTCCACACGCCAGCGAGGAAGGATCTCATTGCCGCCCTCCTCACTTCCACCATCTACATGCCCTTCCCTCGTCTCTTGTCCTCTCCCTACGCCGCGATTTACTCGCCCTACCTCTCCTCCACCACTACAGGAGGAGGAGGAGCTATCGAATCCTCCCCCCTCTGCGCGACGTTCGCAGCTCGGTTCCTTGAGACCTTGGGGTTGCCACGGGAGAGCGCATTGAGCGTCGTTAGCGATATTGGAGGCGGAGGGGCAATGGCCAAGATTTTGAAGGTCAGGAGCGTGATGAAGGAGAAGAAGACCGAGTGGAGCGCTGTTGGTGAACTTCCTGTACGTTTCTCTTTCTCTCCCTTCCTTCATTTCCTTCCCTGCCGAGAAACGAGTGGTGCTGACCTCGCCTCGGCGTTGCAGGTCGAGATCCCCCTCCCCTCGAACCGTCGATACCACTCCATTTTCGCCTGTCCCGTCTCAAAGGAACAGTCAACAGTTACCAACCCCCCGATGCTCCTCCCCTGCGGTCACGTCATTGCGAGGGAAAGTCTGGCCAGATTGGCGAGGGGGACGCCGTGAGTTTCTCTCTCTCGCTCTCTCTCTCGCTTCTTTCTCGCTTTGATCGAGATGAGAAACGAAGGCTGATCAGGATTTATGTTAGCAGTCAACTCAAATGTCCCTATTGCCCGGTTGTTAGTCGTGTGGCCGAGGCGGTGAGGGTTTACTTTTGAGCTTGATTCGATTCGACTCGGCCGGCGCGGGAGGGGCAGGGGAGGGAGCAGGAGTTCTAGTGTGTGAATAGGTGTGTAAGGAGTATGTTGCTACGCTGAGCTTTCTGTGGGTGCGAAGTAGAGCTGGAGTGGGAGAAGGGAAAGCGAAGCAGCTCGACAAGGGAGCACCGAGCGCCGAGCTGCTCGTTCTTTCCTCTCTCGCCCGTTCGCTGCTCTTCCGTTGCACTTCAGAACCCGTACTCGAATATCAAGTGAAATAAAAGGGAAGTAACCAGCCCTCCAAGAAACCCTTCCTAAGCTCTCATCCTCGCTCTCCGCCTACCGCTCCAAGCGAGCCTCTACGAATACTGACTCCTCGCGGCATAAAAGCTTGGCACAGCCTCCGCCATAGGCTCCGCCGCAGGGACCAAACCCTGTCTCGATCCTGAGCGCTGCTGCTGTCCCCCGCCGAGAAGCCCAGTCGAACTAGAGACGGAACCCCTTCCCGCTGAACCGGGCGCAGGAGGACTCCAAGCTGGGGCGCGAGCTTGGTACGGCATTGAGGGGTGAGGAGTATAAGTTGGAACGAGAGGACGGGGTGCGAGGGTCGCGAATGGCGCGCCGCTGTTGTTCGAAGTAGTGGGCGAGGGAGCGTAGGTCATCCTCGGCGCTTGCATCTGCATCTGCTGCTTCGGGGCGTCGTACTCCTCCTCCTTACTCGTAGTTCCCGCAGGCGAGTAAGCAATATTATGCATCTCGTGCGATTCGAGCTGGCCGGCAGCATTGGCGGTGGTGGGGAGGGGAGAACCCCCTTCGCCGATGGAGTGGGCTTTCGAATTGCGACGGGAGCGAGGGCGGGAGGTAGGTGGGGTGCCGTTGAGGAGGGCGCGACGGAAGAGCATGATGGAGAGGGGGACGCCGAGGATGGCAAAGGCATAGCTGTATGGTGGGGGGATGGAGGAGGAGGGTCAGCTCGGCGGGCGATGAGGAGGGAGAAGGAGAAAAGGGACGGACCAGGGCATCAAATGGGCGGTCTCGAGGTAGCGCATGTCGAGGACTACTTTGCTTCCCGATGCTGCGACGAAGAGGAACATGGCGGCGAAGGTGCCGAAGATGGTCTGTATGTGAAAGCGAAGACAGCTCAGCTCTCCATTCTCCGGCGTGATGAAAAGCGACAACGCACGAAGATGGCGATGGTAATGCGAACGAGACTGTTGTAAGTATCGTAGATGACTTCCTCCTGGTTCCGAGCCTCCTCCGATACCTGCGAGCGGTTGTGCAGCTCGTCCATCGTCTTGGAGAGCTCGCCGAGGTGCAGTGCAGAGGCGGTGGCGAAGGTGACGATGAGCAGACACATCCAGGCGAGCCACATGTAGAAGGTGTTCTGTGGGAGGAAAGCTCAAGTCAATGAGATGAGCTCGGCGGATCTTTCATCGCGCGACTTACGTTGAAGTGGCTGATGTACGAGTTGAGGTCAGTGAGGAAGGCTTGTCCGGTGCTCATACCCTGGGCGAGGATGGAAGTGTCGAGCGTTCCATTGCTGGGTGTTGGTGAGCCAGAGAGAAATGAAGATGGAGAGACGGAGCGAGAGACAGAGAGAGTGTGAGAGAAAAATCATGATCAGCTCGCTCTTTCGGCCGTTCTCCCCCTCCGCACTGATTCGACTCACTAAGAAGCGGAAGCCTGAGTCAGAGTAGTAGCGAGGGGAGCGTATAGCTCTGCTACATCCTCGTATTTGTGCTGAGCGAGCACGGCGAGAGTGGTCACCGAAGCAATGACGGCGACGGGGACGAGGAAAGTAGCGGCGTTGACGAAGGGGGGGCTGGCGAAGAAAGACTTGAGAGGCCGACCGCTAGAGTCGAGGTGAAGGATGTCTGCGGAGGAGGTCGACTCGATCAGCGAATCGTTCGTCGAAGCTCGGCGCTCGGCGCTCGAGTCTCGACTCAGAAAGGGCGACACAGTCTCCTGAGCCCGCCGTACCGGGCTCGTCGGTCGCGGAGCTCAAAGGAGAAACGAAGCATCTCTGCGACGAGCAGCGCGCAGGGAAAGACACCCACGGGTAGTAACGAGCGACGAAGTGGCGAGCCAAAAGCCAACGTATGCCGGGATCCAAGTCAACGTCTCCCAGAGGGTGATGGTGCTGACGTTGTCCTTGTTGCTCATAGCGACGGCCTGTAATCAAATGCATTCAAGGAGAAGGGTCAACTGAAGCTCCACATCGACACCCAACCTCGCCGAACGCCAGCGCCGAACCGCCGAGCTTCGCCTCGACCGAGCTCCGTACCTTCCAAATGAAACCTTGAATGATGCAGAGGAAGATGGCGGTGAAGAGAGTCCATGTGGTGAGATAGTGCGGGACAAAGTAGGTTCCTCGTTGGCCTCGCATCGCCCGGAACAACCAGAGATTGTCCTGCCGATAGCGAACGAAGAGGGAGGCGACGAGGGTGACGGGAGGAATCACAAGTAAGCCCGACAGTATCCACATCTGAATGCGAAAAGCGTCGTCCAAGTCCCACTCCACCTGCGACTGCAGCTCGGCGAGGATCGCATCCCAAGGGTTCTCGCCCGAGGGAACGGCAGCAATGAGGCCTTGCTGTGGTGCAGAAAACTCGGAGTCAGCTTCAGACTCTTATCGAGCCCATTCGGCCTCCCCGACTCGTTCTCGCCATCGCTCCTCCCTGCGTTGTCTGCCCCTCGATTTCCGCCCTCTTCCTCGCTCACCCCCTCCACTGCCTGCTCTCCTGCAACACAACGAGACAGAGAGCTTACGAGCCAAGCAGCCGCGTCGGTTGGCATCTTTGAAGATGCCTGGCAAGAGTGATATGAGTCGAGAGGACGTTGGGCAGCGCCGAGGAGACGGGGAGAGGTTGGCGAGGGAAGGGGAGAGACGAGAGGTGGAGCTGAGCGTGTTGAGCCTGTTCGATGGTGTAGGTTGAGCTCAAGCTTGTGGGAGCTCACTGAATGAGGCGGGAGACAAAGACGCTAAAGAATTGGCGACGTCTCTCTCGCCCCTCGGAGCGGGTTGAGGGAGGACTCCTGCACCGTTCGTGTGGGGTGAGGGAAGAGGAGAGGTGCTGCAGGAGGATGAATGTAGAGCTGCATTGCTGCAGAGTAGAGATGAAGTAAATACGAGCCAAGAAGAGGAGATGAGGGCGAGAGAGGAAGAAGCAAGAGGGCGACTCCTAGTGGACCTTGCTCGAAACGGCGCTTTGATCTAGTCTGCGAGATTGCTCGCTGAAGACCGGACATGGGAGACTGAAAGGATACAGAACGTGTCATCTTCCTCTGACCTAGACACCTGGCCGAGTGGCGTTACGACTGCTCGGCGCTGTGGCCAGGAGCCTTCGGCGCCGACCTTCGACAGCTTCGCAGATGACGTTGTGCGGCGACCTGCTCCCATCCACCAAGCTCCAGGGAATGCTGAAGCCAGTGACTCCTTCTGTCTCTGTACAGCGTACAGCTCCCTCCCTGGAGCAGACTAGTCACAGCCGAGCAGGTCTCTCTTTTATCACCGAGGCCGACTATAAAGGTGCTCCTCGATCCTCGCAAGCCGGTCGATTCAGTTTGTCGGCGGAGAGGAATGCGGAAGATGAGCATGGGAGGAGCTCAAATTGTGCATGAGAGAAGATGCTGACGAGCAGGCGAAAGGCAAAGGCGGGGCGTGGGATAGGCACTCCTCGTGGCTCGGCGATCGCAGTCGACTCCTCCTCCTCCCGAGACTCCTTCTTCCGCAGATTGCAAGACAGCAGAGCTGCAGCTCGACAGCTCGAGATACGGCCCTGTGTACCTCGTTACGGCGGCGTCTATAGGGAGCTGCAGCAGCTTCCGGTGAATCTCAAAATTCGGCGCGAGCGCATAGCTCAGCTTCCCCCTCTTCCTTATAGTCTCCCAGCGCGTATTTCGCTTTCAACAACAACTTCACACGCACGCCAAATTCATGGGCTACACCTTGTCCCGCCCCGGACCCACTCAAATCACTGCGAAAGCGAGAGAACCGAATCTTGGCTCCCCCTCGCAGGGAGGTCTCATCTTGCTCGCTTGGCCGACTGAAACTTGGGTAGAGCTGTACATGAGCGTATGAGCCCGGCAACAGACGACTTGCTGGTCTTCAGCTGCTCTCGCAAAGGTAGGGAAGCGAGAGAGAGAGGGGTGGCAGGCTCGTCGCTTTCGCTCTCGCTTCCAAGCATGAGAAGATCGGTCATGAGCCAGCTTGCTGCGCTCTTGATGGGCTATAGAGATCACTTACTGCAATCGCTTAAGGCTTCCGTGCGGCGCATTATCCTCAATTGCATGGCTCGGGGCTTGCCCACCTCCCTTCTTCGGCGAGGTGTCGGACTCGCCAGCCGAGCTGGACTCTGGCCTTCTCTCTTGTCTTGCAAAGCAAGGCGATAGACATTTTTCTCGTGTATGTAGCGTGTTGGAAGGATGCGGCATGGCCCGAGAGAGAAGGCGTAAGCAAGGAGCTGGGCTCGGCTCGGCTCTGGCAGCTGAGCAGCGGGAGGCAGGGACACGACTCCTCCCGCTCGGCTTTGACAGCGAGAATCTCCAAGAAGCAGGGATGACAGTATCTCGTGGATCGAGGAGCCTCTGCAGCAGACCACACTCCCTTTTCGGAGCTTTCGAAAAAGTCTGGCCCTCTCGACTCGACGGCGGAGGAAGGTACCTGTCCCCAAACTCTCGCGCTCGCCACCAAACGACTTCCCTTCTGCCCTCTCCTCCTTCAATTGAACAGCTGGCACTTTGCTGCTGGTGAGCAGCAGCAAGTCCGACCTATCCGACACTCGCTACCGGCGCTTCGTCCTTCGCCTGCCCTCGCTCCCAGCCTCCCCTTCGCGTGAGCCTGCCTGCTCGGCCGCCCGCGACTTTCGACCTCGCACCTCCTTCTTCTTCGAGACACACCTCACTTCCCAAGCCAACACCTTAAGCTACAGAATCTTCGCTCCGATACCATTCTCTCGTCGTTTGGACGCCGCCCTTTTCAGCTGCAAGCCATGGCCGACGTTCAATACCTCCAGCTGAGCACCCAGTATCAGGGAGGTTTCGTCTTTCTCGCCTATGTCGTCGCCGTGGTGGGAGCATGGACCACGATCGAGCTGCTGCTGCGCCGTACGGGAGGCAGAGGTAGCTACAACATTGGCCTGCTCATCGGCGCCGGCGTCGCCTTTGGTTCGACAGCCACCTGGGGAATGCATTTCGTGAGTGGGACTGGGCCAGCGGAAGCAGGAGCAAGAGCTGATCTTGGTCCTTCCGTCGTGTAGGTCGGTAACCAAGCCGTCACCATCCACCTTCCTCCGCCTTCCGAAGGCCAAGGGATCCCTCTTTCGTACAACATTGGCTACACCGTGCTCTCCCTCGTGGTCGCCTGCCTGTCCATGATCCTCGCCTTCTCCTTCATCGGTCTGCGACTCGACGCCAGACGTCAACCCGAGTCGAGTTCGGTGGATGGAGACGAGCCTCGCAACTCGGGCAGCGAGAAGGAGTTCGTGGACCCCGAGACCGGCATGCGATCGCCCGACGAGGAGAGCCCTACTCAGGACGAGCTCGACACCAAGGACAGGCGATCCAGCTGGCACCCTCGTAGTGGATTGCTAGTCCCTTCCAAGGCGGCTGCCATCATCAACCTCCCCCGTCGGCAAAAGGAGAAGGAGGTCATCACCGAGAAGGCCGCCGACGAGGCAGAAGAGGACGAGGGAGAGTTTGGCACCCGTCCTGCCAAGGTCTCGATTGCTGGCATGGCCAAGATCTTGACCGCTGGTATCATCGCTGGAGGAGGAATCGCCGCCATGCGTGAGTTCAGACTTTGAGCGAGCTCCAAGCGCCGAGCTGACCTCTCTTCTTGCTCGACGCGCAGACTATGTCGGCCAGGTCTCCATCAACAGCGTTCCTAAGGTCAACAATGTGGCCTACATCGTCTTCCTCTCCATCCTCATCGCCATGGTCGCCGTCACGGTCGGCCTCTTCCTCCTTTTCGTCGTCCTGCGCCCCAAGCTGCAGCACAGCTGGTACAAGCGTCTCGGAGTCGCCATGATTCTCGGTCTCGCTACGAGTCTCATGCACTTTGGTGAGCCTTTCTCTTGAGCTCGAGAGTCTCTTTCTCGGCGCCCTCGCTGACCGCCCTGCTCTTTGCTTCGATCAGTCGCGCTCCTCGGTACTCGCTACTACATCGTCGAGGGACAATCACTCGCAATCCCTGTGACTGGAGCCACCTCCAAGCACCTCATCAGTCAGTCGACTCCCCCTTCAAGGCAAGAATTCCGGCGCTGACCTCTCTCTTCCAGTCGCCCTCGTCTGCGTGGTCACACCCCTCTGCTGTCTCTCGCTCCTCGTCTTCGCCTTTGTCGCCCAACAGCGCGTCCTCCGCCAGATCGCCGCTCGCCACCGCATCGTCCTCGCCGTCGCCCTCTTCGACCAGCAAGGCCTGCTCCTTTGCCAGCATGCCGACGGTCTCCTCCCTTCGGCCAAGATCTACCCCAGCGTCGAACCGCAGGGCAAGCCCGGCATCCTCGAGTTCCTCGGCATCCGCAACCGCCTCTCCCTCAACGCCTCGAGCACCAAGCTCACCCGCTCCGATCCCGCCTTCATCGCCTTCCTTCGCGCTTCGTGGGCATGGAGAAAGCGCAGCAAGACCAACTCTCTCGGGACGGGCAGCTCGGGCTTGCCCACAGACGAGCACTTGGAGGGCATGTCCTCGAGCGCCTCGGGCGGCGTCGCGCCGTTCCACGCTGGGCCGAGCAAGACTTCGGTCGGCGACTTGGACGACTCGGACGGTGACGCGAGTGATTTGTTGGGCGTTTCTATTGAGGCGTTGAGGAGGGCAGTGATGGGCTTTGAGATGGCGGGTCAGGAGATCGCGACGGCCCTTTGCGGCACCCACAACCTCCAGTCGACTGGTGTGCTGTTCGACGGCATTCTCAAGACGTGAGTTGAACCTTCCTGACACTTTTCGCCCCGAGCTGACCAATCTGTATGCACAGTGGACACTTCGAGGTCTCTTCCAAAACCTCGGGCGACTCGTTCACCGTCACTCAAGGCCAGCTCCTCGTCCTAACTCGCCGGATACGAACCAACGCTGAGCGCGACGCTCTCATCGACCGAGGCTACGTCTTTGCCGAGCCTGGAGCCGTTGCTCGTGTCACCTCACACGCTTTCGCTGTCCCCAGCGACCGAGTTTTCAACTTCTTCCGCGACGTGCACCGATTCTCTCGCTTCGGCGTACAGAAGAGGCAGGACCGTGGGAGGTTATACGGCGGAGTTCTCGTTGTGCAGGTGAGAGATGGTGTGACTTTCGTCTCGGCGCCCAAGCTGACCCTTCTCGGCTTTCGCTTCGCAGGCGCTGCCCGGCGAGGGACTTCAAATCGTTGTCGACGAGCGTCAACACCACTCGCTGCCCATGATTGAGCTGGCCACCCTCGTACGACACTCGAGCGACCGCCAAGCGCTGCCGCCGTCCAATCTGGCGACTCAGACGCTCGAGGGGGTGGTCGAGGGCATGCAGGCGCTCGGCGGATTGAGCCTGCACGACCTCGCCAACTCGCTGGAAGCTCAAGTCCCTTCCGCCTCTTCTACCTCTCTCGTGGGATCCCTCGCTCTGCAACCTCTCCTTCTCAACATCCTCCGCCCCTTCCTCGATCGAACCCTCTCCCCCGAAACCATGGCGTTCCTCCTCCCGCGGCTCATCATCACCCCTACTCTCATCCCTCTCTCGGAGCGCACGGGTCCTCTCTTTGGCGCCGACGGAGTCACTCAAGATTCCTACCTCATCTGCCTCAAAGCCGTCATTCCCTCTTCCATCGCCCTCCCCTCCTCCAGCCCTCTCAACTGGATCCCCTTCCCCCTCTACAAGGCTCAAGCCGACTGCATCGCCAAGGCTTGGGGTCACTCTCGCAAGACCAACCCCGTGGCTCCCAGTCGACCCGATACCGCCACCTCGGCGCTCGAGCAAGAGATCGACGCCGCGCTCGGCGGTTCTCACTCGCCATCCTCGCTGGATGTCTTCCCTCCGACACTCGCTGGCAAGCGCAACTCGATTCACAGCCGAGCGAGTGGGGAGGGAGACGATGACGAGGGAGGAGCAACGGACGTCAGGCAGGGTGAGCAGGACGTCGATCCCGCTCGTCCTGCTGGCTTGCCGAGGTACGATCCCGACTACGTCGTTCACCTCGTCAAGACGACGATTCAGCCGAGCAAAACCTGGAACTGGGATCTGCCGACGAAGGAGTTGAGGAAGAGTGGTGGAAGGGTCTAAGAGTCTTGGAGTCGGGGGCTCGGATATGAGGGATCGTGTTGTAGCTTAGGTGCTGGGCGCTTACGGAGGGTTCTCATTTGTTACATTGCTTAGCGGCGACTTGTCTAACCTATCCGGAATAATTGCAAAACGTACATAGTCCGACTTTCGACGCTTCGTTTCTTCGCCGAGATTGAAATTTCTCGTGGCTTCGCCGAGAAGGAGCTCTCCACGTTGGAGCAAGGCTTGCTTCTTGCACCCGAGCTCAACATATAATTGGTCTCGGGTCAATCCTCTCCTGCTCCTCCTCCCAAGCCAAAACCTTCTGCATCTGCTCCACCCACTCCTCGGTCGTGCCCGCCCCTCTGATCTTCCACTGCCCCTCTACTCCCAGCTCAACGGCCCTCCTCCACCCTTTTCGCATGCTCAACCCCTTTGCCCGAGCCCATCGGCGCCACTCGGGGACGTAGTCCTTTGAAGGATCGGCAAGGAAGGAAGGAAGAGGGATTGAAGAGCGGGCGCGGGTGATCGAGATGAGGTAGTTCTGGTAGGCTTCAGCGTCGCCGGGAGAGGTCAAGCGACTGTTTATGCAACAAGAATCAGCGTTGATTGAGAGCAGCAGGAAGAGAGCAACTCACTGCCCGTCCTTGAAAGGGTCGACGCCCTTCGCCCGCTTCTCGTCCTCACGAATCGCCAGCTGCTTCAACGCCTCCTCCCTGCTCGGCAAGAAATCTCCATCCGCAAAGGCATGAGCAATGAACGTCCCTTGAGCGTAAGAGTTCTGCGCGACGGCAATGAACCAGGGGAGGCCGGCGAAGGCAAGAGCTGTGGTTGGGATGTTGGGATCCAGGCAGAAGATGTCGTGGTGCAATGGTCGAAGGTAGTGTTTGTTGGTGGTGAGAGCTGGCTCGGAGGGGTCGTGGGAGCCAGTGCGGAGGTCTGTGAGGAAGGGAAAGAGCAATTCGAAGCCAGTCCCGAGCAGGACCGTCACGTTTCGGTCGCAGATGGCAGTGCCGTCGACGAAGTGGATAGCGTGGCGACTAAAGTGAGAGATTTGAGGCTTCTGGATCGTTCCTTTGACGGGAGGGAGCTGAGCGAGGGCGTCAAGCTTCTCGGTGTAGGAGTGGTAAGTCTGTCGAGCGCCGAGGTCAGTCGACGGCGGTGCAAGAGAAAGCAGAGAGAACTTGCCTTGGCTGCCACGGGTACACACTGCGTCGCAAAATCCCATCCGCTAGCTCCAAACCCCACAACAACCACCGTCCTTCCCTCATAGACTTCGGCGCCCCGATACCACAGCGAATGAACGACGTCCCCCTCTCCCGGCTCAGCTCCCGACAGCCAGAGGTCCTGTCCCTTCCATACGGGGATTAAAGGATGATGGTACCTCCCGCTGGCGACGACAAGGTGATCGTACTTGACTGCTCGACATTGCTGCTCCTTGGTCTCGGAGCTCGGCGATGAGACTTGGACAGTCCATTCCTTGTCGGCGAAAGAAGCTGACTCGACGCGATGGGAGAGTTTGATGTGAGAGTCAAGCTTGAAGTGTTTGACGGAAGATTCGAGGTAAGAGAGGACGTGCGAGTGAGGGGGAAAGAGGGGAGTCGAAGGAGGAAAGTGGAAGTTGGGGAAGGTCACTGCAAAGGGAAAGAGCTCAGCTACTGACAAAAGAAGGTGGGAAGATGGAGCAAAGTAGCTCACTGGTTGGCACAGGCGTGTTGGTTTGCAGAGCAGGGTAGAGAGGAGTGGAGGGGAGCGAAGGAGGGGTCGGCGGATTCTCATCGGGGAGCCTGTTGAACAGGCAAGGGTCAGCTGTGAGCCGCCGCCAGATTGTGGGCAGATTTTCTGAGGCACCAGACACCACCGATATTGCTCTGAGCTTCATACAGGTCAATTACCCATCCCTTGCGAGCCGACTCGGGCAGGTCGAGCAGCGCCTGCAGGGTTGAAAGTGGGCAGTATCAGCGTCGGTAACTTCAGCGACAGACCCTGACACATCTATGGACCTCCTCTAGTCTGACGAAAACGAAAAACTCGCAATCAGCACTCCCAAGCCCGAAGTCCCACCTCCCAGGATCGCGATTCTTTTGACGGCCTCGGGTTCAGGGGACAATCCCTCGCTGTCACTCCCGCTGCTGGCAGGGAGAACTCGAGCTCTTGTGTTCGACTTGACGCGGTCTTGTTTAGGCCAGATGGCGCTGACGGCGGAGGAGAGGACCGAAGTCATTCTCGGCGGTGAGCCTTGCTACGAGTGGCGCTGTTCTCTCGGCTGGGTGGAGGTAGAGACAGGTATAAGACCGAGGTTGGTCGTCATGTCGAAAGTAGATGGCAAGGGGACGTCCAAGACGTGCAGAAACGCGAGAATGGCGACAAGATGGCGCCTTTGGCCTTGAAGAGAAGCCTTCGGGAGGATGCTGCTGCGCGCCCGAGAAGCTTGTGCTTCCCCATGCTCAAGCGGAATGGTTCACAAACCGAGTAAAGAGCTGCCGACTGTGCCGAGAGACGAGGAAGCAGAAGGGAGAGGTGTGGGGGCAAGAGGGGGGCTCCGCGCATGCACTGAAGTCGAGTTTGGTCGGTGCCGAAGAGGAAGAGATCTGTAGCTCTCTCCTGTTTTCTAATGTCAAAGTTGCAAAGGGGTGACGTCCACCGAGTCTCTCACGGCTTGGCCTCCGCATCCCCACTCTTGAACTGCCCCGCTCTCCCTCGCTCTTCTCCCTCCTCCTTCACTCGCCTCGTTCGCTTCGCCATGCCGCCTACAGCTCGTGCACAAGCTATCGAAGCTCTTCAAGCCCAGATCAAGGCACTCCGCGCAGAGGGACTCGAGGAGGACGCCAGGTTTCCGGGCGCCTGCTTGAGCGCCATTACCGTGCTCGCTGAGGAAGGGATTGAGGGTGTCAATAGTGAGGGAGAGGCCATTGGAGCTGACTGGGTAGTGGAGAAGTTAGAGGGTTGTGGATTGGACAGCTGTAGGGCCTTGATAGAGGAGTGGAGGATCTTGCTCGCTGTGGGTGAGTCTTCTGGGGCGTGCGAGCTCGCAAAAAGCTCAGTTCGAAATCATCAAATGCTCACTTATTCACTGCACTTTAACAGCACACACCGTATCGCCCTACACGACCCCTCGAACTCGGAACGGCACTCGGAAGCCGGCCGGCCGAGTCTCATTTCTCGAGGTGGTGAGCCTGCTGCTTTTCCGTCTGTACTCTCCGACATTAGTACAAGAGCGCTCGCTGACTTCCTGACATCTCTCCTCCTCAGGTCGGTCGACGAGACGACTGGTCCTGCATCGTTTCGGGTCTCGGTCATCTCCACCTCGCCCTCGACTTTCTCCCGCCGGACGAGGTGCAAACCTGGAAAGCCTCTCGACGCGCCCGTCCTCGACTAGTAGGGCACTGCAAAGTGGGCCACATCTTCCCTTGGGCTTCTCAAGACCGACCCGACTATCCTCGCTTCCTCGAGCATTTGACGGGCATCAAGGTGGCCTTTGCCAGCGCGACGACCATCGACGATCCGAGGAATGGAATGGTGTTAGATGGTAGCCTGAACGCGCTGTTCGGGACTCTTGATCTCGCATTCAAAGCGACCGAGAAGGCAAGCTCCCTCGGCCGATTTTCTCATCTCGAGGTCAGCTAACACGCCTCCTTTCCCACAGGAGAACGGCTACGACATAGTCTACTCTTCGGCATGGGGCGGACCCGGCTACCCCACCCACTGCACCTTCACCACCACGACCGACATCCCTCTTCCCGACCCAGCCATCCTCCGCATCTATTACCTTCTCTTCCGAGTCCTCCACTCCAGCGAGGATGCGACCGAGCTTTTGCATCCCGCTATCGACTACGACCCGCTCGAGGAGCTGTCTACTTTGCCTCATAAGGGTACGGGAGGAGAGGCGGTCCTTGGGTGAGTCGGAGCTTTCGGTGGAAATCTTGCCGAGAGGAACGCTGACCTTTGCGCCCTCTCCTCACAGCGTCGCTCTTCTCAAGCAGATCCTTTCGTCTGAGGCGGAGAAGCGAGCGTCCGAGTTCGGGAAGGAAGTGTGAGACGATTCGGCGACCTGAAGGAGGGCAGCCGAGCAGGTTCAAGCAGAGGGCAAGATCTGGCGGAGGCTGTTGTATCAAAAATCATAAAGTAGTAGTTGTTTATAACACCTATATAAAGCATTGCCAGCAGTTGTTCAGCGTTGTGCCGCAGCCGCGAAGGAGAGCTGCTCGGCGAATTGTCGCAGACCAGAGCCGAGAGGCCCTTGGTTGCAAGCTCGAAAGTCTCTCCCCAAAGGTCACCTCTCTCCTCAAACTGACGACTCAAGTACAACAGCATCCATTCCGAGGATCCGTTCAGTTCCCATCATTAAGCTCTACGAGCGGCTAAGCGCGAACCAAGAACGACCGGCCCTCCTCGAGCAGCAGCAGCCTGTGACCTACAGCCTACTCATCGTAGTGCTTGGCACTTCCGCAGCATCCGAAAAATCCTCCCTTTTTCTTCTGCTGCTTGGGAGCAGGAGTGGAGGCAGCAGGAGTGGGCTTCTCGGCCTCGGCGGCGGCGGGGGCAGGGGTGGCGGTGGTGGCGGGAGCGGTCTCGGTGCTGGTGGGAGCGAGGGGTACATGTCTGACCTCGTAGGGGGCGGCCGGGGCTTTTGGAAATTGGCGAGGAAGGTCAGCGCTGAGCAAGAACCGGGAAGGGCTCGGCGAGGGAGGCAGGGTGGGAGTCGAGAAGCGAGAGGGAGACAGCTACTCACAGGGGGCAGCGGCGGAGGTGGGGAGAGCCTTGGCAGCAGCGGGCGCCGAACCCTCCTTGGCGGCGGCGAGGCTGCACGAGAGAGGACGAGATGATCCGTCAGCGAAAGGCTCGCGAGTGGACTGGGAAAGGGAGCAAGGGAGGCGAAGAGCAGGGGTGTATTCGACTACAAGGACGCTACACAACCCCTCTCCATCTCCCCGGCTTTCCGATTCCAACAGGCTCGAGTACTCAGAGCTTCTCCCAGTGGAGATGAAGGAAGAGCCTTACGCGGACTTTCCGGCGACGAAGGTGCCAACGTGCTCGGCGAAGGACTTTCCTTGGAAGGCAGCAATGGCGAGCTCCTTCTCGGTGAGGCCACGGGATCCGTCACCTCCAGCGATGGCGGCAGCTCCGTAAGCCGAACCTCCGACAATCTCGGTGTTGTCGGTCAGCTGGGAGGCGGCAAATCCTGTTACGAGTCCAGAGGGTCAGCAATGCTGGAGAGGACGAAGCGAGCGAGGAGGCTCACCGATGGGGACGTAGGAGATTCCGTGGTGAGCGAAGAAGGGAAGGGTGGTGAGAGCGGTGGTCTCCTGTCCTCCGTGTTGCGAGGCCGACGAGGTGAAGATGCCGCTGTTGATGTACAGAGCGTCAGCCGAGGCTTGAGAAGACTTGGAGGGAGGCAGACTCACGCAAACTTGCCGAAGAGGGCGCCAGTGGCCCAGAGACCTCCGGTGGCATCGAAGAAGGCCGAGGCAGCTCCGACGGCACGTCCGTACCTGATGTGAGAGTAGTCAAGGTGAGTTAGAGCTCGGCAACTGTAGCAAACGAATGAAGAACGGACCTGGTGGGGATTCCGAAGAGGAAGCCGTCGTAGTTCTTGAGGTCATCGGGCTTGATGATGGGGTAGTCGGCCTTGGGCTATAGGGTAGAGCAAGGTCAGTGGGTTGTACTCGAGCAGGAGAGGGCTCGAGACTCACGGCAGCGTGCATCTTGGCGAGAACCTCGTCCGAGAGAATCTCGGGGAACTGGAAGAGGTCGACCTGGGCGCCGGTGGCCTTGGAAGCCTCGGCGATAGCCTCAGCGAGGGTCTGTAAAAGAGTAAACGAGTCAGCTCCCCGGTAGCTCCCTGCTTGCCTTCCCCGCTTCATCGCGCGCGCGTCGAAACGTGCAAGGGCGGGCTAAACCCGCCTCGATACCGCTGCTGTTGTCCAGCAGAGCAGTACAACGAGTAGCCGAACAGCAGCCGAGAAGCCTGACCAGGGCGCAAGACTCACGCGAACGTGTCCGCTGCAGAAAGGACAATGGTTAGCTCTCGAGCCGAGGCTGTAAGGGTGTATGGAATCAAACGCACTAGGTGGACGAGTAGATGACAGCGATCTTGGCGGCAGGCATTTCTGTAGGTCGGCGCAGGTCGAGAGGGAAATAGTTGGGGGATAGATCGTCAGTGAGCTGCTTTCCACGCGTCCAGAGCTCTCCCTTTCGCGATCCGAGCTGTACGGGAAGGGGCACAGGGTGTCGAGGTGCATGGGCACTCACTGGATGAGATGGTGGTGAGATACGAGGTGGGAGAAGCGACAAGCAAGTGATGGGAAGGAGAGAGAGTAGAGAACCCGCCCTCGCTCGGAAAGCTTCTGAGTGGGATATGCTGAGTGGTCAAGAGGATTGATTAGGCAAAACTCAAAGCAACTGTGTCACCGAGCAGATCGTAAGCTGCTCGAGTTTCCAAAGCTACACATACACCGAGCTGACCACTTCTCGCCAATCATTGATCATCCCACCTTGCACTGCTTTTCGCGCCGAGCTGTTTCGGCGATGACCCCTTTCCGCTCACACGGCTGAGAAAGGGTGCAGCCGCGGCTCGGCGCAGATGGAGTGCATTCAAAACTACACGTGATGCAATTTGCGATCCGCGAAAGCGATCCAGAGCGTGCAGAAAGAGCGATACCCAGACTTCCGTGACCGGCTCATCGTTGGCGCTGCTCGTCTCGCTGGCCATCCGAGGCTCGACTACAAAGAGGGCGATTCACAGGTTGCTCTCCTTCCACAACCAACCATGGCTCCACACACTTCTTCTGCCCCCGTCCCCTCCAAGGAATACGAGTGAGTGCCCCCCTCCTTCGCCGCCTGCTCGCTCGCATCTCGCAAAGCAGCTGACCCCCCGCTCTTGCCTCAGTGTCCTCGTCGTCGGCGCTGGACCTGCCGGAATGATGGCCAACACTTGTCTGACGACCTACGGCCTCTCAGTCCTTCACATTGTGAGTGCTTACATCTCGAATCGGGCGATCAGCGGAGCTCACCCCCACACACTCCAGGACGACCGCCCTACCACTACCGCTGCTGGTCGCGCTGATGGTCTTCAGCCTCGCACACTCGAGGGTAAGTGTACAAACCAAGACTTTCGTGCTTCCCGCGCTGACCTTTAGCGTCCAGTCCTTCGCAACATCGGCTCGGTCAAGGTCGAGGAGGGAAAAAGCTCTCTCGCCAAGCGTATGGTCTCGCAGGGTGTTCGTGTCTACTCGGTCGCATTCTGGGTGAGTTCATACTCCCCTCTCTGCTCTGCCAACCCTTCAAAGCTCAGCTTTGCTGATTCGTTCGATCGCAGGACCCCACCGAGACCGAGCAGCTCGCTCGTACTTCCCGCGCTCCCTCCTGCCCCGACTTCATCGACGTAGTCGACAACTACACTCTCCTTCTCCACCAAGGTCTCATCGAGAACGCCTTTGTCGACGAAATCCAACAACGTCGACAGCTCCTCTCGGCCGAGAAGCGCAAGCCCGCTCCCTATGGAAACGTCTTCCGCCCTTACACCTTCATCAGCTGCGAGACGGATCCTTCAATCAACTCCGAGTACCCTGTCAAGGCCGTGATCCAGAACTCGGAGACGCTCGTCCACCACGAAGTTCGCGCCAAGTACCTTTTGTGAGTTCAAGTTCTTTCTTGCGGCGCTTTGAAGCTATCTCGACGCTCGAGCATTCGAGCATTCGAAGGTCATAGCGAGAATGTGGTTGAGCACCGAACAAGAGCTGACTCGTCGTTTAATCTGCAGGGGATGCGATGGAGCCAAGTCCCAGGTCAAGCGCTGCATCTCGGCGCCTTCTGACACCCCAGGAGGAGAACCCAAGACGATCAAAATGCTCGGAGACGTCTCCGACATCATCTTCGCGGTCGTGGATGTCGAGGTCAGCACCGACTTCCCCGACATCCTCTCGAAATGGTACGTCTCTCCCCTCGGCGATGATCTCCTCCCGCTGACCTGCTTCTTCTCTTTTCCAGCATGATTCACAGCAAGGACGCTGGATCCATTATGGTCATCCCTCGCGAGGACAACCTCGTTCGCCTTTACGTTCAGCTGCAGAAGGGCGAGGGACAGGCGGGACAGGCTCACATCGGTTCGTCTCGTTTCCTCTGGCTCCCTCCATTCTTCTTCCCCGTCTCCGCCAGCAAATATCTACCGTTTTCGGCGACATTTGTTGCGCCTGACCACGCTGAGCCATTGCTGACCCGTCTCGCCCCTCGCAGAGCGCGACAAGGCCACCCTCGACATCTGCTTCGAGCGCGCCAAGAAGATCTTTGAGCCCTTTACCCTCGAGTTCGGACGTGTGGCCTGGTTCAGTGTCTACCAGGTACGTTTTGAGCCGTCGTGTACCTTTCAGACAGGCTCGAACAGCCCTTCGACCTTCGCCGAGCTGACTCTCTTCGCTGGATACGCCCAGATCGGACAACGTATCGCCAATCACTACACTCTCGACAACCGCATCTTCCTTGCTGGAGACGCCGTGCACACCCACTCGCCCAAGGCCGGTCAAGGGTGAGTTTGAGGAGTTCGGCGATGGGGATAGCGAGGTTACGGAGCTGACTCGCCTCTGCTCAATCACCGCAGAATGAACATCTCCCTCCTCGACGCCTTCTCCTGGTCCTGGCGTATCAACCTCGTCGAGAAGGGCATGTCTGACCCTGCCATCCTCCTCCCCACCTACGAGCAAGAGCGCAAGTCGGTCGCCGAGGAGCTGCTGCGCTTCGATTCCGAGTACACCAAGCTCTTTGCGGGTCGGGCACCACCTCAATCGACGGTGGATTTGGAGGTCGAGGCCAAGAGCCAGGCGGTCGGAGCAGTCGATCCCGTCCTCTTCATCGAGTGAGTCTCTCGGCGCCGAAGCCTCTCCGAAGCTCGCAAGAAGGCGTGCTGACTCTCTACCTCTCCTGCAGGACGTTCAAACGCAATGCCTTTTTCACGTCCGGCTGCGGAGCCATCTACTTTGCTGGCCCTCTTTCCGCCCTTCCCGACTCGGAGCTGGTCAAGAACTACCCAAAGCCCAACGTCTTCAACCCCCCGGGCACCCATCTCATCGCCGGCCAACGTCTCCTTCCCGGCAAGATCACTCGCGCAGTAGATGCCAACCAAGTGCGCATCCAACAAGAAATCCCCATGAACGGCGCCTTTAGGATCCATGTCTTTGCCGGTCGATTCAAGACGTCCCTGCCCCGCCTCGAGGCTCTCGCTTCCTTCCTCGCCTCCCCAACCTCCTTCCACAACCTCCATCGTCCATCCTCCTCCACTCCCCTCGCCTCCGTCCTCCCCACTCAAACCCCCTCCTCCCGCCACATTTCGCATGAAGAACCACCCCTCGAGAAGAACCCCTTCTTCGACTACCTCACCGTCTTTGCTACGCCTTACACCGAGTGGGATGTAGATCAGGTCCCAGCGGCGTTGAGGCAGGTGAGGGATAGATTGTACAGTGATGATATCTTTGATCGTCGAGTGGCCGAGGCAGGAGTGGACGCTCCTTTGCACCGAAAGTACGGAGTGGACGTCGACAAGGGGTCCATCATCGTGGTTAGGCCAGACGTGAGTCTTTTGACTCGGCTAAGCTCCTCAAACTTTGCTGACCCCGAGTTTTCGACCTACAGGGCTACGTCGGCGCCATTGTCGAGCTCAGCGAGGATGGTCACGCTGCTCTCAACGCCTATTTTGCTGGATTCCTCAAGGGAGGACAGTGAGCGAGGGTCTGTAGTTCTGTTCATAGCTTGTAGTGCATGTATTTTTTTCCTCAGCCAACTTCAGAAAGCCCAAACGAACAGCGGCGCGGCTCGATCTCGGCGAAAGTGAGAGCAGCTCGGCCGGGTCGCTGAGGTGGCTTCTCGTGCTCATTGTGCACCGGAGCAGCTTTCAAAAGTCTTTGAGAAGCATGGACTTCCGATTGCGGGTCCCAAATTGAGGCTTTTGCAATGCCGTGGTGCAGTCCAGCTAAGGAAGGGCATAGAGCATCCGACCTTTCTCGGGAGGACGTTCTGTGCGTCCAATTTCGCAACGTGCTGGAGCGAGGGCTCTCACGAAGCTCTGTAGAACTTGTTGGAGAGGCTTGGTGAACCGTCACAACAGTCTAGCGCCCGAGCATCGCCAAAGCGAACGCCGAAGCTCGTTCGGGGGGAGGGGGGAGCCGCTTGAGCTCGCTTCGCCTAGCGTGATTGGACCGAACGTCGCTGTACGTAAGTGACTTCTTTGCTGCTGTCTTCCTATGCATTGGGGATTTCTATCTACAACCTCACTCTGCTACTGCTAGCTCCCTCGCCCGCCGCTCGGGAGGGATCTTAACACCAACAGATCACGACCTTTTGACCTCAAGCGACCCTCTGTCCCTTCCGAAAACCAAGACCCAACAAACTCCCTTTCCGCCCTCTCGCGCTCATTCCCTCTTATTCCCTATCCCCCTCCCCTTCAACACCACCAGTAAGCGGCCTCCTCTCCTCCTCACTCTCCTTGACACTAGTATCGAAAACCCCCTTCAACCTCCTTACTTCACTTCTCCTCCGCCCCAAATCTTCGACCGCTTCGAGCATGAGGGATCGGGTGCGGTCTACTAGGGCTGTGATGTCTTCCGAGGAGGAGGTGAGGCCTGTGGTGGGGATTGGGGGGAGGACTGTGGGGTGGGTTGAGGTGAGGTGAGGTGAGGTGAGATGAGAGAGGGGAGATGGCGAGGGGAGCGGGAGGGAGGAGGAGGAAGGTCAGTCATTCGCGCTTCCTCAGACCGAGGGAGAAATGACAGGCCCGAAAGGGTCACTCACCTCGAATCACCAAGTCTCCGCCATCGAACCTCCCCTCTTTACTCGAGTACAAATGTGCGTAATTCTCGCAGACGATGGGGATGATGGGAAGTTGAGCTTGCACGGCGAGGTGGAAGGCGCCCTTCTTGAGTGGGAGCATCGAGGGGATGGGAGAGGCCGAACGAGTGCCTTCGGGGAAGATGAAGAGGGAGAGCTGGTTTGATCCCGTGGGAAGAGAGTAGAGAGTCAGTGATGGGAGTGAGTGGGGTCGCCGAGGAGCTCGAATCTCGTGGTTCTCCCCCTCGAAGACAGCGAGCGAAGGAGCGAAAAAAGAGCCAAACTCACCGCCTTCCTCTTCATCGTCTCTGCCACTTTGGCGAAAATGGCCACGGCATCGGCCCGCTTGGAACGGTTGACAAACACGGCGTTGGAGAGGGTCATGAATTGGCCGAGTAGGGGAGTGAATTGAAGCTCCTTCTTGGCCATGATGGAGGCGCCTTTGGGGAAGATGCGACCGAGGTCTAGTGCAGTGTAGAGCGGTGCAGGGTGGGGTCAGCGAGCAGCACGAAGAGCAAGCGAGCGAGCAGTCCCCCCCTTCCCCACACCCGGCCGCCC
>MWVB01000004.1:586395-596437 GCA_003054985.1 Leucosporidium scottii | reverse complement strand
GAAGGAGTCGAACCCATCCTATCACCACCACCGAACCCCATTCAAACCCGCGGGAAACGCACGCACGCGATAGCTTCGTAGGTATGGGGGACCCTCACGACTCCATGGCCATCCCCATCGTCGGAGGAGGAGTCGCTCCCCTCGCCTCCCTCTCCCTCTCCCTTTCCCTCTCCCTCTCCCGTTCCGCTTCTTCCGGCGCTGCTGCTGCTGCGGGGGAAGGAGCGGTAGACGAGGAGGAATCCCCTCCTGGTCGACGATCGGCTGTGCGGTAGCTATATGATGAGGGAGAAGAGGGGAGGGAGGGGGGGTCAGCCCCGAGCGCTCGCGTCGCTGGAGAAGGAGAGAGAGAGAGGAGAGAGTGGGACGTACAGACCGTGACGTTTGATGTATTTGATGACGACGCCTGTTTGTTGGAAAATCGAACATCAGCGCTTTGCTCTCTTTTCCCCCCACCCGCCGAGAGGGGCAATCTTCCGCTTCGACCGAGCCTTGCCTCCGGCCCACCCAATCTCGCAGTCCATAAACAACTCACCAGGAATCAAGTACTGCACGCTCATGCCCTTGCGCAAGAACATGCGCACTTTGGTGGAAGACACGTCGTTGCGAACGAGTTGATCCACCTGTCGTTTCGGTCGTTTCGGTGTATCGGGAGTAAGAGCGGAGGAAAGGGTCAGCTCGCCGATCGATGGGCGGGAAGGGAGGGATGGGATGGGAGGGGATGAAGGAGAAAGAACGCACCATGTGGATGTTATTGCGATACAAGGCGAGAGGGGAGCGCGAGTGGACCGAGGAGGAGGAGAAGATGGATTGGTCCAATTCCGATTCCGAGCGCTCGATGATGTAGCAGCCATAACGACCGAGGATGTGGTGGAGCTGGTTGTACGGAGGGCATCAGTACACCTTCCCGTCTGACCGCCGCGCCCGAAAGCAAAACCCAAGACAAGACCCGAACTCACATCCTTCTCGGCCCAAACCCCCGGCTCACTCATGGTGAGGATCAAATCCGACCCGGCGAGCAACATGATTTTAATCCTCCTCTTCTCAACCTTGATCTCCCCCGTCCTGTCATCCTCCACCAAACAATCCGCACCGCCTCTAACCGTATTCAACTCGTGATCGAAATGGTCGAGCACTTGAGCTGTAGGAGTGTACTCCTCCTGCCTCGCCTCCCAGGGATCCACAGAAATCCATTCCGAGGTATCTTGCACTGCTAGTTGACACATGTTGATGCGGTGCGAGGACGAGGCGAGACCGAGTTTGGCGTATCGATCGTTGACGGGGGAGAGGTAGCCGCCGATTACGGTGAAGTTGGTGTGCAGACGGGCGTTGTCCTTGGCCATCTGTTTGGTATAGAGATGATGAGAGTTTTCGTGAGTCAGCAGGGATGGAACAGCGAGCGCAAGGAGGGAATCGGGTGTGGGGACGCCGCGAGAGGGAGAGAGAGAGTGGCTCACTTCGAACATGCGGAGGTGGAGAAAGGTGAGGGGAGAGAAGGAGCCTGTTGAGTGAGTAGTAAGTAAAAGTGAGTCAGTAAGATACGGCTGTAGTAGATTCTCCAACCACTCACCACAAGCGACGAGGACGAGGGGAGTCTTTGAGGGATCTGAGACGGGGGACGAGGCGATGTGAGTGTCGTGCTTTTGAGGGAGCAGCAGAGCTGTAGCAGTGGACTGACCTGTGAGAGCCTCCAAGCGCTGAGTGGGGAAGGAGTAAGGACCGTCCATTGCTGTAGGACGGTAGGACGGCGAGAGACGACGACGAGGACGAGGTGAGAGGCAAGAGGGAGAGAGGCGAGTTTCCGAAACTCGGTCAAGAGAGAGGAGAGAGACGACTTGGGATTTGGAGCGATTTTCGATTAGAAACGACTTGGGCGCGAGAGCGATCACCACGGCTTGAGCTTTGACGTCTTTCCGCTCGACTCTTTGACAACATGGGCGATGTAGTACTACAGGATATTACTCCACTCCCACAGCAACAACAAGATGTACCCGCTTCCCGTCGTTTACCACCAGAACTGGTCCGGTAAGCTCACCCTCAACCTCAACCCGCCCAACTCTCTCTCACCTCCCTTCCTGCTCGCCTACAGGCTCTGCTTGGAACATGCTCAAGATTGGGAATTAGCCACCACTTTAGGTATCCGCTCCCCTCGTTTACCCATCACTTCCCCTTGGGTAGAATTCGCTACTCCCCTCGTACGTTGTTCCTCCTCGCTCTTCTGCTCTTGTCGCCGTCTACTGACTCCTCTTACAAACAGGACAAAGCCATCCTTCGATCCTCCCACTCACTCACTCCCATCCGCTACGCCCTCGCTCACGGCCACACCACCTGGTCCTCCTGGGGCACTCGCGTCATGGTCCGCTTCTCCCTCCTGCCCGTCCTCGACTACTTTCTCACCAAAGATCCACAACAATTACAACGTCAGGGGAGGAACCTCCTCCCCGTGGTGGCCAGCGCCTGGGGTAGGACCGACGTGTTGCAATGGGCGTTGAAGAGTCGCTATAAGATGGATCCGCCGAGGGAGACGGTTGAGGAGGCGGTGGATGATGCGAGTAGGCATGGGCAGGTGGCTGGTGAGTTGGGGTTTGTTTCTAATTGCTGCTGCTGCTGCTAGGGACTGTTGAGTTGGACGGAATCTACGACCGCGCCTTCGGCTTCCCTTCGGCTCCCTCCTCCCTCAACCCAACCCACGATGCTAACCTTCCCACCATTCCCTATTCAGTATTGGACTTTTGGCTCAACTCGGGATTACCGATGCGTAGGCTCTTTCCTCACTTCCTCGCCTCTTCGACCGCTGATCCCCTCTCTGTCTTTTGCCCCCCCATCGCAGACTACTCGGAGAAAGCTCTCGCTTCAGCTACCATCAAACGGCAACTCGGGAGCTTGGAATGGTGGAGGAATTCGGGATTGCCGCTCAAGATTGGGAATGTGGTGAGTGCAGTTGATCGTTGGAGGGGGTGACACTGGCGAAAGGGAGAAGAGCCGAGCGCTGACTGACGGCCGAAATGGTCCGTTTCCTCTGTTTTGGGCTTGAACAGCTCGATTTTGCTAGCATGGAAGGAACGACTGGTGAGTTTACTATTCTTCTATATCCTCTCCTCTGCTCGACGAGAGCGTCCTGATCCTTTCAAGCACCGAACTCCCCTTCCTGCCGACCCACTAACCTCCTCCCTCCCTCTTCCCTCTCACCAACAGTCTGCCTCGATTGGTGGGCCTCCTCGGGCCTCCCAGTCCGCTACTCCAAAGCGGCTCTGCACTCCCTCTCCCGCACCGGCAACGTCCCCCTCCTCGACTGGTGGCTCTCCTCCCGTTTCGCCCTGCTCTACGACAAAGAAGTGATCCTCATCGCCACTCGGTACGGTCAAACGGGGGCCTTGACTTGGTGGTTGCAGAGTGGGTTGGAGATGGAGTATAGGTTCTTTGATATTGAGGAGGCGTTGGAGGATAGTGTGGGAGAGGTTGAGAAGGAGAGGAGTCAGGAGTGGTGGGAGGGGAGAGGGTATGAGGTGGGTCTTGGGACTAATGAGTGGACTAGGATTAGGGATTTGAGGGAGGAGGGGAAGGGGGTTTGGTTGGGTCCGCCTAGTGGGGCTGGGGCTGGGGTGAATGGGAGGAGGGCTTGAGATTGCAGGGCAGAGGGGAGGAGGAAGGTTTGTTGTAAGAGTAGTATATCACACACACACACACCAGCATTCATATATCGCCCCCTAGCGGGGGCTGATACATCACAGATCTCGTCGGCATCGACCCACTTTCTCTCGACCGACCGACCGACCGAGCGCCGAGACGAGGGGAATCGAGCTTCCTCGCTGTACAAGCTTGAGGTGGGGGGTGAAGGGAAGGGTCAGAATGAGAAAGGGATGCTCGTTACTTCGACGCGGCACACTGGAGAATCTGAGAACAGCCGCTCATCTGCCTCGTTTCGACTTTGCTCGGCGCAAGCTCGCCCGGAGTTCTTGCCTCGACAGGGCTACTCTCGAGCGGCATTGCGAGCCGGTGAGCATTCGTAGCTTGATCAAGCGCTGCACATTGTTTTCAGTTTCTTACGGTGCGCGCGTGGTCAACCTTCCTCGTTCCCTCTTAAGCCAACGAGCCGTTAACCAGATCTTACAACCTCCTCCACCGAAGCCTCACTCGACTATGCCCTACTCTTTCCTGCACCCCTCCTCTCCCCAGAGACTCGCCGCCGTGAGCTGGAGCCAATCCTCGGTGGGGCCGGGCGAAGCGACCTCGGCGGCGTTCGAAGCGGCGAAGGAGGAGGAGGATGGGGGTGAGCCGCCGAAGCAGGGGCAGACTATCGATCGTTCGGTCGGTCAGAGCAGCACAAAAAAGAGGAGAAGGCACCGGACCCACCTCTGCAGTCCTCCACCGACAGCACCGTGATCTTGAACGCTCCGCCTCCTCCTGCGCCTCCTCCACCGAGCAGTCCCATCGCTCCCATCCCACCCGCTACGCTCTCCATCTGCACCTCCTCCGTCGCGTTCCCCTTTCCTATCGTCGTCCCTCTACTACTCCTTGACCCCACCACCACCGCACCTCCCACCGCTCCAGCTCCAACGAGGACCTGTGCTCCTCGGCTCTCGCCCACGTTGAGCTTGCCCAGAATGACTCGGGTACCGACGTGAGCGCCGGCGTAGTATGCTGCTGTTAGAGTCGCGAGAGAGGGGATACGGTGGATTGACGGGGCGCGGGCGAGGGGAGAGGAAGGAGGGAGAGGGCCTTTCCCGAGGACGGCTTCGGCTTCGCGGCGGGTTATGAGGTTGGCCTGGAGTCTCGTCAAGGGGGTCAGTAAGCTTTCTCTGTACGAGGAGGAGAGAAGCTGTAAACGACTCGACTCACCTGCCAGAGTGAAGCCAACAGCAAGTGCGAATCCTCGCCCGAGACGACTTTAAAATACCACCACGAGTCACTAACCCCTACTCCTACCTCCTGATTCAACACCCTCTGCCTCAATCCATCATCCACAATCTTGCCGAGCTCAAACTGCCAGGCTGTCCGCTCCTGGTCACGCCCACTTGGACCGAGCGAGAGGCGCAGACCGTAGGTGATGTCCTGCCCTTCGCTGGCGGGGTAGGCGATGGCTTGCAGACGTGGTAGAGCGGGTGTCCAGTCCAGGTGAAAGTGGTACACGATGAGAAGGGCGAGAGCGAGGAAGCTGAGTGAGGACCAGTGAGAAGCGGAGGGAGGTTGGCTGCTGATTGGTGAGGGTTTGGGAAGTGAGGGTGGGACGGAATCTGTAGTCATTAAGATCAGGGAGAAGACCCTGCTCGGCTGGCTGATGAGGTGCAGAGAACGAGGGATGACGAGGGAGCTCAAGCTGCGATTGCTGCTTCCTTTCCGACCTCTACCTTGCTCGTCAATTCGACTCGACTCGCGCTGAGAGCAGAAGGGTTCATACTGTATCGAGCTATACCAAGATGGCCCTGCTCGTAGACCTACCACCCGAGGTACGCTCTCGCTGCACCTGCTCGCTCCCCACTCTCCTCGTTGACCTCCCGCTTCTCTCGCAGCTTCTCATCCAGATTCTCTCGCTGGTGGGCTCCCATCTGCGCACGTATTCGCAGAAGGAGCGGCAGGGAGACTTGGCCGCCTTCGCTCTCGTACGTTGCGTCTCCCCTTGCCCCACCCATCCCCCGCTTAACCTCCCGCTCCTCCTGCAGGTCCATCGAGCTCTCACAGCGCCAGCCCAGCACGTGTTGTACACCGGAAACGTCCTCGTGCGCAATGCCGGCCGCTCGGCGCTGCTCGCTTCTACCCTAGTCGCCAACCCCGACCTCGCCGGCCTCGTCCGAACGCTCACCGTCGACTCGCATCAATCGGACCACCCTGCCTCCATCCTTGTCATCCTCCAATGCACCGCACCTTCGGCCCTCTCTCTCCATAGCTCCATCTTCCGTCAAGGCGAGCCCTCCCTCGCTCTCCACGAGCTGCTCCTTCGGCGCTCCTCGATCCGCTCGTTCGCTTGGGAAGGCGACGCGTCACAGTTCGCCACGGATGGCGAGCCGTTGCTCAGAGCCTGGACAGGGTTACAGGAAGTGTCTTTGGCCTTTTCAACTGGGTTCTGGCCTCAAGACTTGGGCATCAAGCCGAGCTATCGGCTCTCCAAACTGGTTCTCTATCCCGAGCCAGAGGGGGTGGAGGCCCTTGATTGGGCAGCAGGGAACACGACGGATAGCCTTCGCCATCTCGCCATCGGCCTGGCTATTATGGCGGAATTGCGGATGCGTAACCACACCTTGCTCAATCAGGAGGGGGCCAGCCAATTGCTCCAACACCTCACTACCCTTCACCTCTTTGCCGTCCCTATTCGGGTTACTGCCCTGCGCCATATCCTCGACCGCGCCCCTGCCCTCCAACACCTCAGCTTTGGCGCCGATTCACTAATCGAGCCCGACGAGCCCTCTCCCTCTCCCTCTGCTTCGGCCTCCACCCCTCCTCCCCCTCCCTTTCCATTCCTCCCTCCCCGTCTTCGTACCCTCGAGCTCCATGGCGAGTACACAGCCAAAACTCTTCGCTTGGCCGAAGCGTTGGAGGACGACGAGAAGCGACCGCCGAGGTTGGAGGAGGTGGTGCTGCATGAGCTGTTTCCCACGGATGAAGAGGCGAGGGAGGTAGCCAGGGTTTGTAAGGCCGTGGGAGTCAAGTTGGAGATTAGACCGTTTTAAAAGAGGTGAGGGAGGGAGTGGAATGAAGAGAGTGAGGCGGGAAGTGAGCTGAGGTCAAAGCCGAGCGAGAGCGGAGAACTGCAGAGGTTCACTCAGAAAGGAGAAGGGCCGATGAACCTGCACTTGATCAAAGCGTCCCTCTCGTCTCCATGAATAAGCTCCCTCGAGGCGGTGAGCTTTAGCCCTCGGTCTCGCCTCATCATCTTCGCCGAGCAGCTCTCCCCTCTCGTTAAAGCAGCCAGCTCGGTCGAGCGAAGAGAGTAGATGAGAGTGGTGTTGGTACTGGTATCAATTGCTTCAATGTACTTGTTGCTTTTCTGTCGTCGTTCGATCCTCCTACAAGCGGCCTGCGAAAGGCGAGCCTCGCCCGCTGAACGCTTTACTCGTTGAGCTTGGCGATAATCTCCATATCGCGGAAGATTTGGTACTCCTGTAAATGTACACCCTGGTCAGCTCTCTCTTCTCTCTGCAGTGCAATCCGCCCTCGATACCGAGAGAACGCACCTCCTCGCCAACCTTGACCTGAGCTCCACCGAAACCTGGGAGCATGACACGGTCGCCGGCCTTGACGCTGGGAGGGACGATCTTGCCATCACGTCCTGGTGCTCCGGGGCCGACGGCGATGACAATGCCCTCGGGAGGGGGAGTCGAGTTGGCGGCGGAAGGGAGGAACAGACCGGAGGCGGTTTTCTGTAGCGTAGCAGAGAGCGGGAAAGGCGTTAGCGCGAGGGATAGAGTACTACAGAGGCGCAGTGACTGACCTCGACGACCTTTGCCCGCTGGATGAGGACGCGGTCGAGCAGAGGAGCGAGAGACTTGATGGACTTGATCGAAAGGGACTGTAGCAGAGCAGCAGGAGAGCAGAGAGTTAGCCGGCTGTAGCGAATTCAAAGATAGTGAAGCTGTAATACCATGTCGAAACGAGTAAAGAAAAGCGGGTAAGATGTGAAAGCCGAGCGCGAGGTGGAAAGAGAAGGAAGGTGAGCGAGCTCTCGAGCTCCCCGGACTTTTCTCCTTTCCCTCCCGCCACATCTTTTGCTACAGAATCAGCAGTCAGCGCTACAAGATGCTCTCTCGCGCTTCGACCCTTCGCCAGCAGGCTCCTCGCCTCGCTTCTTCCCTCCACACTACCGCTGCTCTTCAGGCTCACAAGGTCAGTCCTCTCGCAACTGCTATTCCGCGCGCTTCCGACGGCTCATTCCCTCCCGCTCGCTTCTGTACCGCTGCAGGAGATCAAGTTTGGCAATGAGGGACGTACTGCTCTTCTCGCCGGTGTAGAGGTCCTCGCAAAGGCCGTCTCCGTCACCCTCGGCCCCAAGGGAAGGAACGTTATTATCGAGCAGCCTTTCGGTGGCCCCAAGGTGCGTTACAGTGGTGCATAGGAAGCTCAGGGGTAGCTCAGCTAATAGTGCGATATGCCTATAGATCACCAAGGATGGTGTTACGGTGGCCAAGAGCATCACCCTCCAGGACAAGTTCGAGAACTTGGGCGCTCGGTGAGTATGCGTTTCGCTGACCATCGAGTCGTTATGGGGGTCACCTCCAACTACAGCAGAGCAGCAGCTCATTCTTGACTTTCCTACAGCCTCATTCAGGACGTCGCCTCGCGCACCAACGAGGAGGCCGGAGACGGAACCACCACCGCGACCGTCCTCGCCCGCGCCATCTACTCTGAGGGAGTCAAGAATGTCGCCGCCGGTTGCAACCCCATGGACCTTCGTCGTGGATCCCAGGCCGCCGTCGACGCCATCATCAAGCACCTCGAGGCCAACAAGCGTGTCATCACCACCTCGGAGGAGATTGCTCAGGTCGCTACCATCTCGGCCAACGGCGACAAGCACGTTGGATCGATGATTGCGCAGGCCATGGAGAAGGTCGGCAAGGAGGGTGTCATCACCGTCAAGGAGGGCAAGACCATCGAGGACGAGATTGAGATCACCGAGGGAATGAGGTTCGACCGCGGATTCATCTCTCCTTACTTCATCACCGACGTCAAGACTCAAAAGACCGAGTTTGAGAAGCCCCTCATCCTCCTCTCGGAGAAGAAGATCTCGCTCATCCAGGACATCCTCCCCTCCCTCGAGGCCGCCGCCCAGGCTCGTCGCCCCCTCCTCATCATCGCCGAGGACATTGACGGCGAGGCTCTCGCCGCCTGCATCCTCAACAAGCTCCGCGGTCAGCTTCAAGTCGCCGCCGTCAAGGCTCCCGGCTTTGGCGACAACCGCAAGTCCATCCTTGGCGATCTCGCCATCCTCACCGGCTCGACCGTCTTCACCGACGAGCTCGACATCAAGCTCGAGAAGGCCACTCCCGACCTCCTCGGCTCGACTGGATCCGTCACCATCACCAAGGAGGACACCATCATCCTCAACGGCGCCGGCGAGAAGTCGATGATCCAGGACCGCTGCGAGCAGATCCGCTCGGCCATGTCGGACGCCACCACCTCGGATTACGACCGCACCAAGCTCCAGGAGCGTCTCGCCAAGCTCAGTGGAGGTGTTGCCGTCATCAAGGTGGGAGGATCTTCCGAGGTTGAGGTCGGAGAGAAGAAGGATCGCTTCGACGATGCTCTCAACGCTACCCGCGCGGCCGTCGAGGAGGGTATCGTCCCCGGAGGAGGAACCGCCCTGCTTAAGGCTTCCCAGATCCTCAAGGAGGTCCCTACCGCCAACTTTGACCAGCGCCTCGGTGTCGACCTCATCCGCTCGGCCATCACCAAGCCGATTCGCACCATCGTTACCAACGCTGGTGAGGAGGGATCCGTCGTCGTTGGACGTATCCTCGAGAGGTACGCCGACAAGTTCAACTGGGGCTACGACGCTTCCACTGGAGAGTACTGCGTGAGTTTCTCGGTTCGCTTTTTTCCTCGCTGAGGTCGTAGGCTGACCCTCTCCGTTTTTTTACTCGAACAGGACATGATTGAGCGTGGAATTCTTGAGTATGTTTCTTGCCCTTTCTCGCTCCTTTCGCGCTCTCTCCCCTTCTTCTTCCCCCCTTCGCCGAACCCTAGCTAACCTCTCTCTCCCCCCTCACAGCCCCTACAAGGTCGTCAAGACCTCCCTCGTCGACGCCTCGGGTGTCTCCTCCCTCCTCTTCACCTCCGAGTGCTGCATCGTCGACGCTCCCGAAGACAAGGGACCTGGTGGACCTCCCGGCGGAGGAATGGGCGGCGTAAGTTTCTCTGTCCTCTCTTTTTCGAGGGAGCGGTTGAGCTGACCTTTGTCTCCTTTGATCTTGACTTGAATACAGATGGGAGGAATGGGAGGAGGAATGGGCTTCTAAGCGTCTCGCCACCACCCACCCCCTCGCCATCGGCCATCTTGACCTAAAACGCAGCTCCTCCCCTCTTCTGCGATATATCATCCTTTCCCCCCCCCCCC
>MWVB01000004.1:504797-586360 GCA_003054985.1 Leucosporidium scottii | reverse complement strand
GGCCCAATGCTCGTGTCTCGGTCATGGGAGGTGATCAGCCCCCCTCGTCTCTCTTACAACACCAGCAGCATTACAGCATGTATCATACCCCAACCCCCCCTTGAGTTCAAAACAGGAAAAGAAAGAAATCACCACTCGGTCTCTGGGGACGTTTCGGCGAAGGGAGAGGAGAGGAGAGGCGAGCAGAGGGCGAGGACTTAGGCTGGTGAGGACAAGTTCGGTTTAGACAGGGCGCTGATGAACCATCTCGCTTGTATCATCGTTCAGATTCGTCGTTCAAAGTGGACTGAGTCGAACCGAATGTAGTCGCCGCAGCGAGCGGGTTCAGCTTTCGACGCTCGCAGGCGCGGCTTGAGGAGGTCTCTCTCCCCTGCTTCTACCTTTGGCTCGGCTCTTCTCTCGCTCTCTCGAGCGAAGAACTTGGGCGGAGGTTGCGCAGAGCAAGTCAAAATGTGGCGAATAAGTGTCTTTTGAGGGTCTACGAGTATGCTACAGTGTACGAAATATCTTTCAAGTTTTCCTGAAACCCCGCTTCATCACCATCGCGAGCCTGTACAGCGAACGAAATCAGCTCGGCGCTCAGTTACCGCTCCACTCCTGACCCTAAGTCGACTCACCAGAAGTACACACTTCCGACAAACCTCACCGCCGACAGTCCAGCTGTACTCCACAAGATGATGGCAAAGTAGACGGACGTCTTTTTGCTCTGCTCGGCGGAGGTGGTGTTGAGTCCGTTGGCGTCGGCGATGGCGACGACCAAGGCGCCGTTGGTGAGCAGCCAGAGGGAGACGAGGCGGGTACGGAAGGTCTAGTTTGTTGAATAGCGGAAGGGATGTCAGCGTGAGCGGCGGTGAGGTACAAGAAGGAAAGAGAGCAGTTGGGCGCAGAGCGAGACTACCCACCTTGTTCTCATCCTCTGCGCTAGGTTCCTCCTTCGCCTCGACAGATTTGATGGGCGTGAGAGCTTTCCGGACCTGTTCATCGAGTCCTGAGCTTCCAGCGCGCTTCGCATGGTCCGAGCTGAGCCCCGACAGCACGTACCGTCTCTTTGAAAGCCGCGTCGAGGTCCTCGCTCTTTCTGAGAACTTCCTCGACGGTCGAAGCCTTCTCGCCGTCCTTGGTGGAAGAGACAGAGGGGAGGGCGTCGGCTGCAAGGCAAGCAAAAGTCAGCGTGTCGAAACAGCGGTGAGGGAAGGCGAGATTGTTCACCCTTGTCGCTACCTGTGAACGTTGGGAGGGGTCAGAAGTGTCTCAATGTAGCCTTTAGCTCAAACTCACCCTTTGTGCCCCAGCTGATGATGGCGTTGGGAGGTAGAGGAAAGGTCAGTTTCGGCGCACGGGCGAGGATCGCTCGGCTTGCGGCACTCACGAGACTGTGGAGGGCACAAGGGGTCAGCTCAACTTCTCAGAGAAGGGATAAATAAGCTCTTACCATCGTGAAGGTTGCAGAAGGCTGTTGTCGCGAACAAAAAGGTCAGCCCGCGCTCCACACGGCGAAGTCGACCAGAAGTGTCGCTCACCGTAGACGTTCTGCAGGGGAAGGAGGGTCAGCCTACAGTAGCGATGCCAGAGATGGATGAAGAACTTTACAAGAATGTTGATCATGGAAGGAGCAACCGCCTATTATTGAGAAGATGTCAGCTCAGCGCCTCTCCCTCATGGCCGAGCGCCGAAACTGACGATATAAGCCGGGAAACTCGTGATCAAATGCCACGGGTCAAAGTAGAGTAGCGAGCAGACCAGATAGATTCCATACGTCGATGCAAGAGCAGCGAGCAAGACTCCGTTCGTTCCGGTAAAGAGGTCGATCAGTTTGTCCTTCAAGGTCGGAGCATCGGCGAAAGAGATGTTGGTGAAGGCTTTGACGGTGAGAAAGACGGCGCAGACAAGGAGGTAGTAGGCGAGGATTCCGAAGATGGTGAAAGACATGACTGTGGCGGACCGAGGGGGAGAGTGAGCGAGGGCCAGAGCGAGCGAGAGAAAGGCGAAACGAACCGTAGAGACCGACCTCGCCCTTGGGACGGTTGCCCAGCGCGAGAACGAATTGGAGAGCGAGTGTAGCACCGTATATCCAGATGAAGGCTTTGTTGACCTGTGAGAGGCGGAGAGAGAGCGAAGGAAGGGGTTCAGTCGTCGTTTTGGCCGAGCCGAGGATGAGGGGAACTCACCCAGTGCGTGATGATCTCGTTGTAGAAGATAAAAGTGTCGTTATCAGGGAGGAGCATGATGATGATGGTGAAAGAGAGGTAGAGGCTGGACGTCACCGAGGGAAGCGAAGGTCAGCGCCGAGCTCAGCCGCCGAGACGGCGAGGCACTCACTTGGCCGGCGAGAACCAGGTGAAAACGAGAGAAAAAGCATTGAACGCCGTCTGGACGGTGAGGAAGAAGAGTCGAAGGATACTGTGCTTCGTGCGGAAGAGCTGTTCGGCGTCGACAAGACCCATCAGCTCCGTCGCTTCGCCTCCGCCCTTAGAGCAGTGACCCACCTTCCAGAAATGTACCAAAGAGTACACACTTGCCGCAAACGAGCCGTTTAACCACCTCCTTCTCTGCGAGATAAGCTCGGCGACCCCCTCGGGGACGTCGGTTTCGCCTTTGGCGGTCTTGACGTAGGTTAGGGTCCAGCTGGCGTTGGCCTTGGCCACGAGCTCGAAGCAGAGGATGCGATCTTCGGCGAGGTACATCTGTTCCGATGAAAGGGAGGGGGGGAGAGTCAGCGTCGAGCCAAGAAGCGGGAGGCGAGGGAGCAAAGGTCGGCGAACGTTCTTGCTGCGAAGAAGAGACACCGGGTCAGTCGAGTGCAACAAGGGGAGAAGATACATGGCATACGTGAAGAGCGACATTTGATCGTGTCCTTTCTTGGCGTTCTGTGAAGCGAGGGGCAAGTCAGCGACGCCCGCTCGGCGCTCGGCGCTCGGCGAGCCCAGTTGACTCGCGATAGCATCCTTGCAGGTACTGTCACCGAGGAAGTACTGTTGAAGCGGACGACCTTGCACTGCCTTCCAGCGGTAGGCACTGTCAAGTCGGGTGGTTCAGCGAGGCAGCGCGGCGATCGCGAGAAGGGAACGGGGGCGCACGAGAAGGCTCCGGGGAGGACAGCGACGTATCCGAAGGCGCTCTATGGAGATCAGAGTATATCAGCAAAGGGTCTGTAGAAAGACGACGGCGGAAAGTCACCTCAAGAGGCTTGTCGAGGATGTCTGAAGGAGGGAAGAAGGGCGTCGACAGTCAGTGAGAAGGCTCTACCGTCTTTTCATCGCCCGAGGACAGCTCACTTGACATCTTGTACTCTGCGAGGGGCATCTCAAGGTCAGCGAAGAGTCCTGGATCGATACGAGAGGGTGAATCTGTTCCGCCGAGCTCACCGAAATTCTGAGCCGCAACAAGAGGGTTGATGAGCTTCCTTCCTCCCTTGCTCATGACATAGATCTCTCCGCAGGTTCCTCTGCACGAAACGGAGGAGAAGAGAGAGGTGAAGAGTCAGGATTGCCCGATCGGCAGCATTCCCGGCGCGCCTCGTCGACCGGCACGGCGGGTTGGGAAGCTGGAAAGGGACGAGAGAGCTCACCCAGTGTGAGGGGAGTTGTAGAAGCAGCTCCAGAGCTCGTAGAGACTCTTCGGTCCCGGCTGGTAGCGTCGTGAGGATCGTCAGCTCTCCGGTCAGCGCTCCCTCGCAGACAAACTCGGCGCTCCCTCGAAGACGGAACGGCTCACCTTGGTACCCACGTCGATCAAGATGCAAACCTCGGGGTTCAATTGAGTCGCAAACGAGTTGAAGAGGTGGCGATGGGAGCTGTTGGGGGCGGGAAGGAGAGAGAGTCAGCAGCTGCTCGGCGAGGGCTTTCTTTCTGACCGACTTGATCTTCTTGGCGTTCTTTTGCTTGATGCTGTGGACGAAAAGACAATGTTTGATCAACTTCAGAAGTGTGAACGCACTGGAAGCATGTAAATACGTACAGCAGGACGATTTGAACGGGAACCATGTTGGCCTTCTCGTTTCGCGCCTGCGGGACGACGAGAGCAGGACTAGGGTCGACCGAGAGCTGGGTGGTGTACTCAAAGATGTGTGCTGTACGCTCGAGAGTGTTAGCTCACACCTCGGGGAAGCAATTCCACGTCAAACGATAGCCGAGGTGAGCGACTCACCGACAGTCTCCTTGCCATCCACCTGCCTCTTCATCACATTGTCCTGATACACGCCAATGGTAGCCAACAAATCCAACGTCCCTTTGTCCATAGGGTCAAGTCCATCTGCAATCAAAGCAACCACAATCTTCTCCCATCCTTGTCCGCCTCCTTCCTCCTTGGACCGAGCGCCGCCGGACCAGAATTTTGACTTGGAGCGAACGATATCGCGGACGTTGGACATGACGGCGTGGAGGGTACGGGCGAGGAGGTTCTTGTCTTCGTTGTAGGAGGTGCAGGCGATCTATGGGAGGGAGGGTCAGCAGCGCCGAGCCGAATCGAGATGAGGAAGGACGGACGAGTAGTTCGGTCTGTCTGCCGTACAGAGTCGGGCGGAGGGACCAGCCGTTCTCGGGAGTAAAGTCGTTGGGATCGACTGTTGAGGCCGAGTAGCGTACATGAGTGAACTCGGTCCTCCCGGCTTGCCGGCTCATGTCGAGGTAGCGCCGTTCTTGCGAGTTCTTGATCGCGTCGGGGACGGGGTACTCCTGTAGTAGAGTAGCTGGTCAGTCAAAAGAGGCGCTGAGGGGAGAGAGAGACCCGCACAGCAATGAAATGCCCCTGCCTCGTCAGCTTGACCTTCCTCGTCGCTCCCCTCGCGAGCGGCCCAGCCCTCCTCTTCCACTCGGCCTCACTCTGCGCCGAATCAGGCCTCATGATCCCACCGCCCTGTGCCGAGTACCCTCCAGCACTGGCATTCGGATCCCTCCCCAAGAAGCTATGCCTCGCCAAGGGCGGACCAGGAGGAGTGAGCGCGAGCTGGGGAGACGAACGACCGAAATGACCGTTCGGCGCGGAGGTGAGAGCGATGTCCTCTCCTTCGACGCCGAGGTGGAAGTCGTCGGTTGAGTAGGAGGGACGTTGGTGCGAGTCGAGGAGGGCGGTGGCGGGGTACATGGAGTGGGAGGGTTGAGGTGAGGGAGAGGAAGGGCGAAGGGAAGGTGGGTAGATGGAGGAGTTGGTCGTGTTGGAGCGAGAGGGATGAGGAGAAGGAGAACTGTAGCCGTAAGGAGGGAGAGGCATGGCTGGCCTGCAGCTGAGTCTATTGCGAGAGAGAAGGACGAGGAAGGAGAAAGAGCGAGAGAGAGAGACGAAGTTGGACCGAGAAAGAGGGTGCTCACCGCTCAGAGACGACATGCGAACGCTACCGGTGTCGAGTTCGCGTGTGGGAGCTGCGATGCTCGTTTCGTACGGCAGTCTGTGACGCCCTAGCAGCCGCGCGAAACGGTTGAACCGAAGGACAAGGAGCAAGAGCCGAACTTGGGGCAGTCGTCGGCGTCGCTCGCTGTATGCTTGCTTGGTAAGGAGAGCGAGCGAGAGCAGACAGGTTGGGAGACTCTGCACTGCTGTCGGTTCCTCCTTGGCGATAGAAGAAACAGCGCCTCCGAAGTAGATTCTGGGGTGTCGAGCGATTTGAACGGTTTCTGCTGTAAAGCAGTGAGTGGCGCTTTGCGAGAGCAGTGGGAGTCAAAGCAGACGATTCATGCACCATGACAGCCCACAGAAGAGCAGCTCGAGCCATGTCGAGCAGTTGAAAAGCAGCGAGCCGTTGCGCAGCAAGCTGTTGCGAAGCGGGAGCAGAGAGACGAGGGTTGGACTCGAACCAATTCGAGCCGGGCTCGACCTACCGTCCTACAGCAGCAGCAGCAGACTCGACAGCAGACACTCCAACAGACACTTTACTACACAGGACAGCCAGGCGCTCCCCCTTTTCCGCTTTGAAACAGGCTCAGCACGCGCCTCTCGTCTCTCTCCGCCCGCTGCCAACCCCAGCTCAGCTCTCGGCTCTCACCCTCACGCGATATAAAGACTTACAGATCATTCGACCGTACACTCTACCACGACCATGTCGTCCGGCTCAGGCTGCCTCACTTGCACCGACCCCATCCCCAGCTGCGACTGCTCCCCCGGTCAACTCTGCCAAAACGTGGCCCGCACCTGCAACCAGTGCTCCTACAACGAATGTTATGACGCAGACACGTCGTCTTCCTCCGGCGGTGGCTCCAACATCGGTACCAGCGTAGGAGGAGCACTGGGAGGTGTAGCGGCCATTGCGGCGGCCTTGGCCCTCATCTACTGGTTCTGGTGGAAACCGAGGGGGTTGGCAGCGTCGAGGAGGAGGTACTCGAAACATCTCTCGCATCGCGCTAGCAAGATGATGCCTCCAGGAGGCGTAGGAGCAGCGGGAGGGGCTACAGGCGACAAGAAGCCCGGATCGCCGCAGGGAGTTGCCAAACGCTCGTCGGTGCACCTCAACATTGGCGGACCGGGAGATGCTACCCTGTCAAGGAGAGCGGCCAGTCCGGGACCAGGCGGGAGGGGAGAAACGCCGAGCTTGCCTGCTTCGGTGGGGGCGACGGGAGGTCATTCGACGCGCACCTCGATTGATGTGAGCTGCAGCTCTCGGAGGATTCCGAGGAAGCAGGTCGCTGAACTCTCGTACTTTCCACAGTCGGACAACCCCTTCGGCGACCACGCTCGCTCTTCCATCGGCACCTTCGCCGACTACCCCGACGACGCCTCGACCCGCACCTCCGACTTCTCCTTCCGCTCCTCGCATTCCACCAACATCATCCCCATCGCCTACATCCCACCGCATTCCAACTCGCTATCCGTGGACGACGCCAACCGAGGAGCGTACGGCGAGGTGCTCAACGCCGAGACCTCTCCCTCGCGCAGCTCGGTCGGGAGGGCGCCCACTCGCTCGTCCGTCCCCACCAGCATGGCCAGTCGTGATTCGCTCGCTCTCGCAGGAGCAGAGCTTATCGACCTGCACCCTCTTCCTCCCGTCCTCTCCCCTGGATCGCCAGTCGTTCCCTTCGGCGTCTCGGCCAACGGAGCTCCCATCCGCCCTCCTCGCTCCCCAGGACTCGACCTCCAACTCCCACAAGGAAGCAGCACTCCTACCTCCCCTCTCAACTCTCCCTCCGCTCGCGACTCGCGACTCGGCCTGCGACCTACTTCCGGCTTCCCCTTCTCCTCCCCACCCGCTTCCAGCACTCCCTCCTTCCTCTCCACACCACCAGAAAGCGCCTCACGAGGCATGTTGGTCCTCCTCGAACCCCGCGACGGAGCACGCTCGGCCAACTCCCATCTCTCGACCATCTCCTCGGCGACGTCCAGGTCGGCAGGATCGACCATGTCGTACATTCTCGACCCACCGCAGATTATCACGCCGGTCAATGCGCAGGGGTTGAGGAGGGTGGAAGTGATGGGAAGGGGACAGGCTGGATTGGTCAAGATCTCGGGCAGTGCTGGGAGTTCCATCCCTGGATCGCCAGCCGTCGCGGGGATTCATCCTCCTTCCCCCGATGCTACTTCGACCGCTTCATCGCCTACCACTCCCAAAGCTTTCGGCGGCCAACCCTCCATCGCTCAGCAGCAGGCGACGGCCGCAGACCCCTTCTCCGACCTCCACGCTTCCACCTCTCGCTTCTCGGTGGGAGGCATCGCCGCTCCCTCTTCCAACTCACCTCCCAACGCCCGTCGCGCGTCTCAATCTACCATCACCTCCACCACTTCCTCCCAACCTCATTCTCTCGACCCCTCCAACACCTCCCGCTGGACGACCTCCTCGACCGATTCCTCTCGTCGAGGCTCCGGCGAGTCCGTCACGCTCGAGTTGGACCCGCTACACCCTAGACAACTCGTTCACTCGGCGGCTGGCCAGAGGGGAAGCTTTGATGTACCGAGCAGTGCGAGGAGTAGTGAGGCGTACTCGTTGCGCAGCGCTGAGGGAGAGGAGGGAGAGGGCGATACGGGGAGTAGGAGTAGGAGGTTGACGGGCGAGTCGAGTTGGACGGAAGGGACGTCGTTTGTTGGTGATAGGAGGGATAGTGGGTCAACCATCGGCGGTGGCGCAGGAGGAGGAGGAAGTCCGAGAGCTTCCTTCGTTTCGTCTCGCTCGGGAGCGACGGATTCGATGTCCATGCTCGATGGCATCCCCTTTATGGGCCCTTCCTCCTCGACCAACCTTCCGCGGTTCTCGACTGGCTCGGCTTCGACTACCAACTCTTCCAACGCCGATGGGACGGTCAAGGCGCCTGCTAGTCCGCTCTTCCCCATGCCCCCGCCTAGGAGTCCTAGCTTTATGAGCACCGGACTCGGAGGACCACCCTCCCCTGCCATCTCCGACCTTCCTACCGAGGAGGAGCCGCTCGTTCCCGCTCCCTCCGCTCCTCCCTCCTCCTCCAGCACCAACACAGGACTCGGACTCGCCTCAACCGCGACACCAACAAACAAAGAGGACCACGACGACGATCCCCTCCCCGCCCCCTTCCTTCCCTTCGCCGGTCAACGCCCAACCTCCTCCGCTCCCTCCACTTCCTTCCCCTCCTCGGACCGCGATTCGCAAGCCATCTCCCTTCGCTCGGGCTTCGCTTCAGGTCTGAGCGATGTAGCGTTCCGTTTGGATGGAGGGTTGAGGGATAGTATGTTTACGGAGGGAGGGCCGAGTAGTGAGAGGGGGAGTGTGGTCGGTCCCAGTTTGAGTGGGGGAGGGGAGAGGGGAAGTTTGATGAGTGCGGGAGGAGGGGCGAGGGATAGTATTCATGATGTGAGCCATTTGGAGGGGGTTAGGGAGGAGGGGGAGGGAGCGAGTAGGCCGACGAGTTATGCTTCGACGGTTGGTGAAGAGGAGGAGGAGGAGGAGGAGGAGGCGGTCATTGTCACCTCGGCGGTGAGGGCTCCAATCATGCGCTCGACGAGTATCAAGAGGTCGGCTCCTTCCTCTCCCTCCCCTCCTGCCATCGCCACCGCCGAACCCGAGTCGACCAACCCTTTCGGCGATGATGCTGCCGTTTCCCATCCCGCCACCACCACCGCCGACAGGACCGAGGAGGACAACTCGCGCGCCTCGATGGACTCATTGGCGTTGAGCGCGGCGTTGAGTAGGAGTTTTGAGGAAGGAGCGTAGGGAAAGAGGATTGCCGAAGGGGAGGGGACGGGAGCGGGAAGCTGCTGGTCGGCTTGGAGGGTTCATACACGGGGTCACGGGAACACTGGTTTCAGTATTTTGCTCAGCGTGCAAGACATTAGTTTGCCGAGCAGGATGCAAAGCGAGGCGAGCCTCTCGCCTGGCGAGATCGTCGCACTTCGAGATTCGGCCCCTTCCAGTTCATCGCCCCCAAGTGGGGCCGGGATGAGAGGTAAGTACGGGGTTTGACGTATCTACTCGCACTGTACTGAGCTCTGAGCGCAAAACGATACTGCGCTGGCGCCAGGTTCAGGCATGCGCTCGGCGCCGAGCCTCTTTCATATGCCTTGTGTGGCGGTCTCTCCGAATCCCCCCACCTTCCCCTCTCGAACGACTGGTAGTATTCGAGTCGTGCAGCATTATCTTTCTTCCTCACCTTTACACACACTCGTACAACCTTTTCTCCGACCCACTTCTTCTTGAAGGTTGAGCGATCCCATCGAACGGCTCTTCTCCATCTCGCAGCTGTTGCACGAGGCAGCAGCGCTTTCCCTCCTCCTCGACTCTCCTCCTCCTCCTCCTAGCTCCGGCTTCGACTTTGCGGGCCGTCTTCTGCTACCAGGAAGACTCTTGGATGCCTGTAGCAAAGACTCGTGCAGCCATATACCCCTCACCAGCGCTCCAGAGACGACAGGACCTTCCGACGAGCAACAGCACCAGCGATTCCAGTTCGACAGGTGAGTGGGCTGTGGCAAGCGAGTGGGAAGGAGTTGGCGCGTGGTGGATAAGATTTCAGGTGGTATAGGATGGTGCAGATGCTCGTTGAAGAGCAGCGGTGCAGCCTGTAGGGAGATAGAGCTTCCCACGCTCGGGCCGCCTTGGCTCTTTGGGCGGGCGAGAGGGCGCGAGAGCTCGAGGGCGATGCGGAGGGCCGACCCAGCATCCTTTGATTTCTGACCCGAAGTACAACATTTGCTAATGAGCAGATTCTTCCCTTTTCACTACTACTACTACTACTACTACTACTACTACTACTACCGCTACTCCTGTAACGACCTCAACCTCGGATTTGGCTACATCTTCCTCCGTTTCCGACTCGACAACTTGTAAGTAAGCTTTCACCCACACGTCGTACCTCGTGCTGTTTGATCGCAGCCCGTACCCCAGCGATAAAAATCAAGTCTGACGCCGCCCGCTCTCGCTCGCGCTTCGCTTCGCAGCTGTCGATTCCTCCGTTTCTTCTTCTCCCACCTCTTCGTCGTCGTCTTCCTCGACCGCTTCAACTTTGGATTCAACCTCTTCAGAATTGACTACAACCCAGGAATCCAGTGCAACTACCTCCGCCCTCCCTTCTTCTACCACGGAGGCTCCCTCAACCTCCCCAGCTGCGTCCTCGTCCGAGGCCAGCTTCACTCCTTCAAGCTCCAGTACAGACGAATCAACTACATCGAGCAGCACATCGGAGAGTATGAGCGCACCTACCGACACCTCGTCCAGCGCCATCGCAGATCCATCAAGTACAACTACAGCAGCGCCCTCTTCGTCGTCGGAGGCAGCGAGCAGCGATCCCGCCTCCCCGACGACGACAACGAGTGAAGGTCCGCCCTCCTCTTCTTCTCTATCCTCGAGTACATCTAGTCCAACACCGACCTCCTCCCCTTCTTCCCTTTCCGCCTCCGATTCTTCGACTACAGCGCCCTCCTCCGAATCCCCCACCTCGTCGGCTCCCGGCTCGAGCAGCAGTTCCTCGTCAGAGAGCTCTCAATCCACAACCAGCCTCACCACCGAGTCGAGTACAGCAGAACCAACAAGTTCGAGTACAACGGAACCGCTCAGCTCGAGTAGCTCCACCACCTCCGATCCCGCTTCAACATCGTCTACAACACTCGAGGTCTCGAGCCAGACCACCACGCCAAGCCTCTCCACCTCCAGCTCAACGTTGGACCCAACGACCACAGAGTCGACTTCTCTGGAACCAACATCGACAGAGACGACCACGGCAAGCCCGACGACAACAGAGGCGCCAGTCAGCACCACGACCGAGCCGCCGAGCAGTAGTTCTACCACGACTGAGGCACAGCAGCAGACGACTTCGGAGATACCTACCACTCAAGTCGACAATACGTGAGTTTCTCTCTTCCTCTTGGCGTCTTTCCACTCCATCGCTCGCTGGCCGAAGCGAGTTGAATCGAGCCGACTCTGCTGACGCTCTTCCCCTTTCCTGCGCGCCTCGCAGTCTCGCCTCCGAATCAACTCAAACCTCGACAACGCTCTACACCCTCACCTCTTCCGGAGAAGTCGTAGTAGTCACGTCCATCGTCACCACCGTCGTCCAGCCCTCGGGCTCAGCCAACGGCACCTCGGCCAACGGCACCGGCTCGGGATCGAAATCCCTCAACGGCAACTCGGGATCCTCGTCCTCCTTCTTCTCCAACACGGGAGCTGTAGCGGGTACTTTTGTCGTTGTCGGTCTGGTGGCGGCGGGTATTGCGATTGGGTTGGCCTTCTTCTTCCTGCGGAGGAAGAAGAAGAGACAGTTGGATGAGGATATTCGAGTGGCCGCTGGTGGAGCAGGGGATGGAGGAGCGGGAGTTAACCGCTTTGCTGGCGAGATGGATGATGAGGAGAACCCCTTCGAGGGTGGATCGGAAGGCCACTCGAACGGCTACCACCCACCGACCATGTCCTCCTACGGCACCGTCCCCCTCACAGCAGCAGCAGCAGCCTACGCTTCCAACAATCCCAACTCTCGCCCTTCCTTCGATCATCGCCGTTCCCTCTCGGGCGCGGGCTTCGAGCCAACTCATTCTCCCGCCCAATCGCTCGGCTCCTACGGCGGCGGAGCAGGAGGCATCGGCGCTGCCGCGTATGCAGGGTACCAGGCGTATGGACCTAGTAATGGAGCGTCGTATCCGAGGGCCGAGTTTGGGGGCACGGGCGCGAGGAGTCAGGAGGGAGCGTTGTACCCTGATTGGGCCGAGTATGTTGAGAATGAGACGCCGGGGAGGAGTTCGGGGAGTGGCGAGGGAGGGAATGGAAGTGGTAGTGCGGAGGGAATGGGTGGGTTGCCCTTCTTCTCGTTATCTTGGGACACGCCGAGCTGACCTCTCCTCTTCCCGAACGAACAGTCGGTTCTGCCAACTCGCACTCCTACAACCAACCCTCACCAACAGGCTACACCCGCGAATCCGACTCGTCCTACTATCCCACCGCCCATCCTTCTCCCTCGGGCTCGCAACCCCACGGTCGGCGATGGAGTTCGCAACGTCGTTCTGCAGCAAAAGGCCGTCAAGCTGTGAGTAACAGTCATCCCCCTGTAGCTATCGAACAGCGCTGACGCCTTCTCGCCCCTCTCAGCCCCTGCAACCCCTACGAGCAGCACGGAGTACTCAACGTCAATCTCACTATGGCTTCGGAGAACAAATGGGAACCAATCGACGCTCCCAAGACGTGCCAACCCATCGACTACCTCTCCCTCCTCTGGAACGCCAACCACAACAACGTCTTCCCCGTCGAGCTCGAGTTCATGCGCAACCGCACCATCGTCCTCCTCGGCGACAGCGTCGACCGAGACCACAACGAGCACTTCTGCAACTTTGTCGGTGGCTTCCTCGAGATGATCGGCGTCGACCATGATCTTTCCCCTCCCTACCCTCCCGGCGAGGAGATCCCTCCCGAGGACTACGTCAACCCTTGGAACGGCAAGCGCGAGTGGCCCAACTTTATCCAGAGCCGCCCCTTCGTCTGTCACATTTTCAAGTACAACATGCGCGTCCTCAACGTCTTCCACTATGGTTTCCGCGACCGCACCCCGATGATTGATCACCACCCGCATTTTTACCCGCCGGCGCGAGTCGAGGGTGAGTCGTCGCCGAGCTTCTTCGTTTTTGCACCGAGCTGACTTTCTACCGCTTCTCCATCGCAGACCGCATCGACCAAATTGTCATTCCCATCGTCGAGGGCCTCAGCCGCATCTACAACACCTCCACCCGCCCCGACCTCTTCTCGATGACTCCAGGCTACTGGGGTCTCCTTCGACAAGCCGTCGAGGACGACAAGAAGAAGGCGGAGCTGATCAAGGAGGGGGTTTCGGAGGAGGAAGCGACTCGGCGCTACGATGTGTGGCGTACAATGTCGCATGAGCAGCGCAAGTGGGAGGCCAAGCGCACCGAGGAGATCCTGAGGTACATGGCCAAGGTCTGGCCGCTCGAGGAGGGTCAGCACGAGCTGTACAGGAAGCCCAAGCTTCTTTGGCGTAGGTTTTCGCTTCTCTCTTTCTCGATGGGAGCGCTGAGGCTGATCTTCCTCTCTCTCGAACAGGCGCCCTTCACCACATCAGGGAACACCACAACATCCCCTTCGACCGTCTTCAAGCTCTCGACCAGATCGGTCGCGCCGTCGTCGAGAAGCTCGTACTAGAAGGCAAGGCCGCCGAAGCGGGCGAGCTCAGCTGGAACGCCCTCAGCGCCAAACTCAAGAACAAGCTCGGCTTCACCAAGCATGCGCAGCAGGAGAGTGAGGCGTACGCTGGTGGTCTGGGACAGAGGCTCAAGGTTGATGATTGGGCGGCGTTGATGATGGGCCAGGAGCGTTACTTCAGGGATGGTGAGTCGTCTCTTTCGCCGAGCCACCGAAGCAGCTCGGGAGCTGACATCTCCTTCTCTGATTGCAGACGTCCACCCTCTACCCCTTCCCGGTTCTTTCCTCTACGGCAACATGCTCATGCGCCACTTGGCCGATGCCGTACGGGAGCGAGAAGGTGTACACTTCCTCTACGAGGAGGATGAGCCCGTCGCTTCGGGTCTGTTTAGCAGTTTAGCGGCGTCGGCGTCGGCGTGATTGAGTAGTCGATTGCACTTGTTGTAAGCTATGTGTGCTGTCGCTGTTCAAGAAGCTGGACTACAGTCTAGCGAAAGGCGACCGAAAGGAGTTGAGGCTTCGCCGGAGTTCGAGTTCTGCAAATTCTCAGTTTTGTTCCCCTGCTGTCTCTTTGAAAGCTTGCCCAGGGTCTTCTGCTCGTTTCACGACTGCCTCCGCTGTAGAGCGAGGTCCGAGCTCAACGACGAAGAGCGAGAGACGCACTCACGACTCGAAGGGAGGGAGGGTAGGAGGGGCAGGCAGACGCAAGGCGGGCATGTAGTGCAGTAGATTGTGCTGTAAACGGATTCCTTTCGAGCAATTGACCGAGAGTAGTGATCCCTTGCAGCGAGTGGAAGCGAAAGCCCGGAGACTTAGCCCTTCTCTTGCTCTCCTCCAACTTCCTCGTTTCTACGTCGCTCGCTCGCCGGCTTCCGATGAGCTACATCTTGGATTCTACACGCTCTACAGGATGAGCACCACACTCCCGGCCTTTCGACCAAGCTCAAAGACAACTCGCTCCAACTTCTCCTCCGCGAGGACGGGTCGTCAGCTGTCGTAGCGTCGACATGGAGGCTCGCCGTGAGGGCGCGGATACTCCTTCAGCTGAAACAAACTTGATGACCCTCTGCGACTCTCTTACAGGACTACAACGAGATGCCGTCAGCCTTTCCCTTTCACCACCAACCCGCAAAGCTCGCGCGGCCTTCAAGCGACGACTTCCACCCCGGTCTATCCTCCACCGCCGTTCGAGCAGGACATGCTTCCCTACACTTTGCCCTCGTACCCTCTCTCGCTCTCTGGTCGTCGAGTCTGAGGGATCGCCTCTTCGACGTCGCTTTCGCCCGCCGTCTTCCGCTGAATCGAAGGGTCGCCGGCGCTCACCAAAAGCTGCTTATTCAAGCTATCATTCCCCTGCACTCCGCTACAGCCACTGTTGCTGACGGTGAAGCTCAAGACGGCGCCTCGATACGAAAGCGGGGTGCTCCTCGGCTCGGCGCAACGGTTGCGCTCGAAGCTGTTGGCTACAGAACGGCTCGCGCTTCGTCCAGGGCGGTTCTCTAGTCATCTACCTCACATCCCACTGCTCTCGTACGCCCAGCTCGCGCTGCACGATCTCATCTGCGGGGTAAGGCGATTAACAGCTCGGCGCGTGAGTGGGGGGTGGCCGAGGGACGATCAGCTGTCTGTGGAGCTCGGTTGGGCTTTGGAGAGACGGTGCTGAAAGGTTGGAATGTCCTACATCCCTGCCCTTCGATAGAAGGTCGTCGTGAGGTCAAACACGCGCTGAACAACCTTTGGATCGAACTCGCCGCTCTCTCAGAGTCGCCCCTTCTCATCGGGTTTATCACCACATCTCTCCCGCTCGCCGCCTTTGGGTGCATCGTGTACATCTCACTCTACTGGTTACCCTCCTGCTTTCATTCGGCTTCGGAGGACCCACTCGCCGCTCAGCAGACCTCGGCAAAAACCTTGCAAGCCACTCGACTCGGTCTCTCCTCTCGCCACCAGACGTCTCGAGCGAGCCAGGGGACTATCGTGTACGTTCATATATGCATCTTGCACCCCTTCCGCCCCCTCCAATCTGCCCCACTCACCCTCTAGACGAGGCGGGTCGAGTTGTTTGTTGGGAGGGCTCGTGCATCGTGGAGGGTTGGACCCGCTCATGCGCGGGCGAGCACAGCAGGTTGTAGCAGAACAGAGCAGAGCAGAACTGACGCGATTGCTCACAAACAGATCCACCTTTCCCGCGCGCGAGGCTTTCGCCAACCCCCTTTGCCCCTCTTCGCCCAAGTTCGGACGACTCGGCAAGGAGTAGGGCGAACCACCTCCGCTTCGTTGCGCGCAGGACATGGCCAAGGGATCAGGACGGTTTCGCAACCGCAAGCTCGGGTTCAAGAGTCGCATCCTCCTCCAGATCGGCGTCGTCGACTTTGAAGAGGATCCCCTCGATGCGGAGCTCGAGTTCGAGGATGAGAAGGCCAGCAAGGGGGTCGAGACGGGAGTAGACAAGGAGGAAGAGCACGAGCTCCATCTCCAAGCCGTCATCGCCTCGTCCAGCGCCTCCGTCTCTCGACCAGCCGGATCGTCGGCCTCGGCGAAGGCGGCGAGGGTCTTCATCCCTACGCCCGAGTCGGCCGGTACCATCGACGAGACCACCTTCCGCGAGCTCTACCCCAAGGGCTACGTCGACCCCGTCACCTACATTCGCTTCTCCGACACGGTCGAGGACGCCACCACCGGCGCCGTCGAGTACACCATGGACGAGGACGACGAGGAATGGCTCGAGGCCTACAACGCTTCGCTCCTTCCCGGCGGCAAGCCCAAGGCTGGTGGCTCGGTCGAGGACAGCCCAAGGCGGAAGAGCAAGGCCGACAAGGTCGCCAAGGTCGAGGACAAGTCGACCGAGCCTGGACCCATCTCCGAGGACGACTTTGAGCAAGTCATGGAACTCTTTGAGAAGACGACCGAGCTCAAGGCTCCCATGGCGCACGTGGTGAGTTATCGTGTCGCCCGCGACCGCTCGTGGGCGCCCTCGCTGACAGTTCTTCGTTTCGCAGGATCCTTCCTCGATTCCCGTTCTCTCCGACATGGAAGCCGCCTTCACCGATATTCTCAAACCCTTTCTCGCACCACTCAAGGTCTACGCTCGGCCGATATACTCGCACTGGAAAGAGCGGCGACTCAAGCGCTCGGGCAAGAACATCATCCCTCAACTCGATGTGAGATCGCCTCTCAACTTCTCGCCTCTCGAGACCTTTCGCTGACCGTTCTCTCACAGTACGACGAATCCAACGAGAACAACCCCTACGTCTGCTTCCGCCGTCGTGAGCTCAAGTCTTCGCGCAAGACTCGCCGCTCCGATGCGCAGAACATCGAGCGCCTCATCCGCCTTCGCAACGACCTCCACGCCGCCCATGCTCTCATGCTCAAGACTCGGGACCGAGAGCGCCTCAAGCTCGAGGCCATCGAACTCGAGCGCAAGGTCTTCGAGGCTCGCGTCGAGACTCGTGAGCTCAAGCGTAGGCTCAACGAGGCCGAGGGCGACGAGGACATTCTCATCGGTCGTCGCGAGAAGAAGCGGAAAAAGGAGGATGGTCAACAGGCTGCTGGGTGCGTGGCTCCCCGCGCTTCGATTGTTGCCTCGGCGCCGATGCTGACTTGTCGCTTCACCTCACAGCTCCCTTCGCCTTTCCCTCCGCAAGCCCGACCCCTCCAACTACACCGCCGCTTCTCTCATCACCCCTGTCGAGGACCTCAAACTTCGCAAGGAGCGCGCCGCCGCCCTCGCCGCTCGGATGGATCGCGACGCGCAGAAGAAGCGCGAGGCTGACCAGCTGTGGGAGGATTGGACCGACGGCGCCTACGTTACTCGCCTACCACCAACACCAGCTCGCTACTGGCGCGCTGTTGAGGCCGTCGGCGGCTCTATGGCGCTCAACGGACCTCAAGGCAAGCTCGAAGCGCTCGGCTTCGCCACTCAGTACCAGCCAGCGGTCGGTCGCGTTCGCACGAGCTTCAGGAGGCGAGTCGGTCGTGGTGGAAGGGTCATGCTCGATCGTATCGCGCCGGGCACGGGACGAGGTGCGGGAGCTCGCGCTCTCGCAGCCTCGCCGTACTCGGACCACAGCGACTCGGAGGAGGATGAGGAGGCCAGTGCCATCGCCTTCGCTCGTCGGCAAGAGCGCTTCCGCTACGATTCGGACGCCTCTCTCGACTTCCCCTCGGTCGAGGAACCCACCGTCGTCGACGACTTCGACCTCAAGCACCTCCTCAAGCGGACGACCCTCCTTCGCCCCGCCGACAACGAGTCGCTCACTCTCGACTCGTCGTACATCGAGGAGGCGTTCCGCTGGGCAGCGCAAGAGCCCGAGCGTCACGTCGTCCCTCCCGTCGTCTTTGGTCGGCCACCACCTCGTCCACCTCTCCCTGCTCAGGCAGGCGCGCCAGGGGGCCTGCCGCTGCAGGTTCCCGGCGGTCCAGCATCTGCAGGCTACGGTCAAGCGCAGATGGCTGCTGCGCAAGCCCTTCGCGTCGCTCAGCAGCAGGTTCACCTCAAGCGTCAAGCGGGCCAAGTCCCTCCCGAGCAGATGCGGCGGACACCTTCGACGGGCTCGCCAGGCCAACCTCAGCAGCAGCAGCTCCCAATGATGCCGAACGGTACTCCCGTGCAGGCGCAGTGGAACGGCGCCATGGGCTCGCCCGATCCGAAGAGCGGCCTCGTCCTTCCTCCCGGCTTCCCCAACCACATCCAGCAGCAACTCCCGACCGGTCTCCACATCCCTCAGCAGCGCCTTCCCAACGGCCTCGTCGCCTCCCTCCCCAACGGCGCCAACGGCCTCCCCGCCACCTCTCGCCTTTCGGCCCCTCCCTTCTCCAACCTCCAAATCGCCCTGCAGCAGCAGCAGCAAGCCGCTCTCCACCAGCAGCAGCAGGGTCAACTCCCTCTCCCTCCCCACTCCTCTCCCATGAACATGGGGGTGCAGCTACAACCCGCCCGCCCCCATTCCGCCAACTCGAACCAACTCCCTCAACAAACTCCCTCGCGACCGGGTTCGGCCCAATCGTCGCACCACTCGCCCAACATCATGACGCAGGGCTTGCCCTCGCCTGGTGGAGGACGACCGAACGGCGCCATAGCGGCCAACGGCAAGCAGCTGCCGAGGACGTCGCCGATGGCGTTCCCTCTGCAGGCCGGCGCGCCGGGGATGAAGCAGCAGGGGATGCAGCAGCAACAGCAGATCCCGTTTGGGGGTTTTGTTACGGGTTAGATTGTTTTAGGCCTTAGCGGTATTTATGTGCTTAGACAGGACGAAGTTCGGGGGGCGCGGAAAGCAGAGGGTTCGGCGCTGTGAAGGGTGTTCAAAGCAAGGGTTTTACGAGACAAGAATAAGAAGTAGAAAAGACGTATTGTATTGAATCAAATCCCCCTCCTCGCAATTTACCATCTCCTTCGAACGAGCTGGGACGAGCGAACTCGGTGGGCGAAGTCTCGAGAGGAGCAGGAAGCGCGCCTTCTTGAGCTCTTTCATCTCGTCCTCGTCGCGTCGCTCTACTATAGACCAACTTTTAATGGACGCTGAGGTCTCATCAGAGACTCTACCGCCTCACACAACATCACCAGTACCACCTTCTACCGCTCCTAGCGCCTCGACAGCTCCACCTCATCTCGCTCCTCCCTCGCTTCCTCACACCGCCGAACCCCTGCCGTTCGCCATACAGAACATCCCTACCATACAAAAAGACACGTCAGCAGCCTCCCTACATCAACCTTCGACCGAGGTGGACGTCGTGCAGCAGGAGGAAAGCGTTCGAGGTCTCTCGAGAGACGCCGCCATGACGGACGAGCTTGGAAGCCGACCTACCTTCTCTGGGCCACCTCTAGCAGATGTTACACCTCAGCCAGGCTCTTCCTTCCTCTCTGAGCGGCCAATGGACGAGCACGAGCGCGCACACGCCGCAGGGCTGGACGCGTCGACGGAGCTCGCAGGAGAGGCAGCAGGCGATGGAGATGACCAGCCGGCCTCGGCATCACCATTTCACTCGTATCGTGATACAGAGCTCCCCGATTCCTCCCTCCAAGCAGGCGAACCTCGCCCTCCCTCCTCCGACCCCATCGCTTCCCCCGGCATCCCATTCCCTTCGGCAGCTCAGCCGGTACACTCTACCCCTCCCCATCCCTCCTCCTCCTCCTCCTCGGCTAACCCAACCCCCGTCCTTCGCGCCAAGGTCGCTCCGGTCAAGAAGAAGACCGTCGCGTCCACCTCCTCCGCCTTCCTCTCCAACCCTTCGCAAGACCTTTCCGACGATTCGCCCGACCCCATGCGCATCGTCCCCGCACCCTCGGCCTCGTCTCGCACCACGGTCATCTCCAAGATGAAGGGCAAGCGGCAGCCTTCCTCGAAACCCGCCTCCGACGATGTTCCCTCCACCACGAACGGAGAACGTAGCTCGTCTCCAAGAGCGCCAGCCTTGAGCTCGACCTCACGAGGACAGAAGGCCAAGGCGAAGGAGTCTCGCCTCGGTGGAGCAACGAGCGCGCTGGACGGCGCCGAGGAGACGGTCGGCTACGCTGGACGTGCAGCCGGTAACGAGGGCGCGGGTGAGAAGGACGAGGAGATTGAAGACGGTACAGTCATGCTCAAAGAGTCGAGCGAGGTGCTGAGCGACAGCGGGACCAGAGGGAAGGCCAAGAAGGCGGGCAAGAGCTCTCGAGCTTCTTCGAACGGATCGTCCAGCGTCGCTCGTCCTGCGCAGAAATTCGACATCATCGTCGGCGGTCCCTCTCGCAGACGTAGTACGGCTACTTCCCCAACCGTCGAGCGCGCCACTCCATCCTCCTCTCGACAATCGCGCCCTCCCAGCCAGTCTCGACCCTCTTCGCCGCCCTCGCTCGCTCACACCGACAACGCCACCGCCGACCCGTTGCAAGATGTTGACTCGGCTCAACAAGCCCCTTCTGCCGAGCCCGCCATCGCAGAAACGCTCAAGTCGTCTAAGCCATCGTCGCCCGAGGCCGACTCCGACTCGCGCCCTCCCTCCCCGAAGGGCAAAGGAAAGCCCCGTCACTCGTTCTCCCACTTGGACATTGTCGTCGAAACCGCCAAGAAGCCAACCCCTCCTCACCCTGCACCACTCGCCGACGATACCGCTCCTCCTGCCCCCTCCTCCGACCTCACCTCCGTTGCCGACACGATGCTTGCCACGTCTCCCAATCGAGAAGTCTCCAAGCGCACCCGAAGACCGCCCAAGGACGCTGCTCCCTCTTCTGACGGCGCCTCGCCGAAGAAGAAGCGCCGAGTCCCTCAAGCCGCGCTCGCATCGCCGTCGAAGGAGGAGTCCGAGCAGGCCGAGGGAAGCGCTGAGGACGACGATGGGGCAAAGGAGGCGACGAAGCCCGCTGCACCGGCTCGAGATGCACTGCCTCGGTCGCGACTGGCCGCTGAGGAGGTCAAGGACGTCTTCTCATCGCCGCCGAAGCGCCGACGAGCAGTCAAGGCGCCGGTCAAGGATTACTCTTCGGAAGAGGGCGAAGAGGAGGAGGAGGAGAGCGACGAGGAGGAGCTTGAGGCAACTCCAAAGAAGAAAGCTAGGAAGGTGGTCGAGCCCAAGGGCAAAGGCAAGGGCAAGGCGAAGGAAGTGGTGGAGAAGGCGGCCAAGCCGAAGCCAAAGCCGTCGAAGTCAGGTGAGTTGCGCTTCTCCTTCCACGACACAACGTCCCTCACTGACTCTTCGCCTCCGCCTTAACAGTCCCCGCTACCCTCCCCTCTCCCAAATCCACCCTCCCTTCTCCATCCAAGACGCTGTTCGGATCCCAACCCTCGAGCAGCTTCGTTCAGCACCTCGCCGTCAAGGCCGTGGCGCCACGAGAAACTCCCGAGCAGCGTGCCAAGGGATGGGCTCTCGGAAGGATGGACAAGCTCGTGTGGGTTCGTGTCGAGAAGGAGGGGCTTCAGTTTTGGTGGCCAGGCGACGTAAGGGCGCTTCGGCTTCTGCTCGAGTAGATTCCGACTGACTCTATCTCATCACCCAGATCACCAACGCTCTTCGCTCGGAACGGCCGCTCAAGATTGCTCTCCATCTCGACGATTCGAAGGAGATCGTCGCCTTCGCGTGAGTCGTCACTGCCCTCCCTTCACGTGCCCCACCTTTCGCTGACATCTTCCGCGCCTACAGACCTTCTACCGAGATCATCGTCGCCGAGCCCGACCACACCAACATCCTCTCCTTCCGCTCAGGCGCCAAGATCCGCTTCGACCGCGAGCTCTTCCTCGAGAGCCCCGACGCCTCAACCGGCGCCCTTCCTTCCTCCGAGCTCTTCGACACCATCCTGAAGCAAGCCGTTGAGCTCGAAGCGCTCCGAGGAATGGAGGACGACGAGGAGGAGCTGCCATCGTCGCTGCCGGCGCCGAAGGGCAAGGGAGTCACTTCGAAGAAGATGACCAAGTCGGAGAGCGAAGAGGAGGAGGAGGAGGAAGATTATGATGCGACGTCGGAGAAGATAGAGGAGGAGGAGGAGGAAGAGGAAGAAGATGAGCTTCTCCGCGACGAGGACGAGAGCGCAGGGTACGTTGGTCGTCTCTGTTCGGATCGAACTCGGCTGATCCTCCTCGGAACAATCACAGCTTCATCTATCCATCTGTTGTTCTCGCCAAGTCCAAGCGCCAGTGGTGGGGAGCTCGCCTACTACGCTACAAATCGCCAGCGAAGGGCGCCAAGGGCAAGGGCGGCAAGAAGGCGACGGGCAAGTTCGTCGTCGAGTGGATCGACGGCACGGTTAGCGACGTCAACAAAGCGGACATCCTCACTTCCTCTCAACCGGCCTTCTTTACGGTCAAGATGGGGATGACTGACCTCGAGTTGCCGAGGGACTACGTCGAGACCCTCATCAACTTCGTCCAGGATCTTCATCCTACCTTCCAGCGCATCATCGACGAGGACTACCCTCCCGCGACCGATTGGTCGGATCTTTTCTACCAAGGAGGCAAGTCGAGGGACGCCCTGGCCAAGAAGGCGCGGTTCGGCGAGCTTCGCGACGAGCACACCGAGGCGCTGCAGAAGGAGATCACCACCTGGGCGAGCGGCGGCAATGTGAGCTCTTTACCCTCTTCTCCCTCTCTTCGACCTTGCTGACCCTCTTCATCCCATAGGGCCCTCGTCGAGTTGGATCCGACCGCTACGAGGGGCTCTCCGACGCCGAACGCTCCCGCTTCCAAGCCGACGTCCTTCTCCCCCTCACCGTCTTCCGTGTGATCATCCACGAGCACGACTTTGAGGAGAAGGCAACGGAGAAGCTGCTCGAGGAGGGTAACAACGCTATCCCTTCCGAGGACGATGTCATGATCCGAGCATTCGCCCTCGCCGACGATGAGCTCGACCGCGGTTCTGTTCAAAAGGCCAGTGAGTAGCTGTTCTACCTCTTCTCCCTTTCTCGGCCGTACCGCTGACCTCCCGTCACTCGTTTCTAGTCCTCTCGGCTCGCTCGGCGAAGCAGGCAGCCGATGGTCGTCGACGTTAGACGTCCATTCTTATTCTTATTCTTGTGTCTAGCTCTGTTCATCCCCTCATTTTCTTTCTCTCTATCGTGGTAGAGCAACCCAGTCGTTTTGCATCATGAGTCTTTCTCGACCGTTCTCGCTTCGCTTGAGAGATGCAAGATGAAGAGCGAATGAAGGAAGGCACTGCATTAGAGGGATAGTGTATGTGGTATAGCGTCTATGAGGGTATGTACAAGCCTTCAGTTCCTCCGATCGTCCTCGCTCGAGCTCGCCTCCTCGCCGTCCTCCTCATCCTCCTCGTCCGAGGGAGCCGCGAAGAGGGATTCGAATTCCTCCGTGCTGTCTGCTCCGCCTATTGTAGAGAAGAAGTCAGGCATGATGTTCAGCCAAGCTTCAGCAGCCAAGGACTCACCAACGATTCCGAAAAGTCCCTGGAAGGTTCGGCCGAGTAGGTCGAGTTGAGCGATCACGTCCTGCGAGTCAAAGAGCGAGTCAGTGAAGGACAGCGGTCAGTAGACGCAAGATTAAACAACTCACTTTCATGGTCAAGGCGTACCCGAGATACAGCAGTCCCTCCGATCCCCCTCTGACGATACGCTTCTTGACGACGTCGAGCTGCCTCAGCTTCCTCACGAGTGCCAAACGCGCTTCGGCCGCCGGTGGAAGGTATGCTGGTAGTGGTGTTTTGAGAGTGAGAGCCGAGGCTAGGAGGGAGAAGTAGAGGAGGACGTTTCCAACCATCTCTCGGCGCTCCTTGTTCACGGGGACAACGAAGGCCTTGATACTTGTGTACCATGACTCGCGGGTAGTGACGTGACCGATGGAGGTGAGAAGGTCGAGGATGGTCTGGCACGACTGGAGGATGGTCGAATAGGCGGCGACGGGGAAAGGACCCTTGAGTCGGGGCTCGTGACTCGTGGCTGCGAGCAAACCTTGGAGCTGTGTAGAAGGGAGAGGGTCAGCTCGGCGAAATAGAGGTAGGGTATACAGGGGCGCACCTTGATCAAGCTCTGCTGTAGATGCACTTCCATCCTCACACACTCCTCCTCGGCGTGATCGAGATGTTGGCTCAACAGCGCTGTCGACTCGGTAGCGTTGCGCGAGTCGTGTCGGCCACCCGTGTTGAGCAGCGCTTCAGACGGGTTCGAGTATTGGCTGACGAGTCGAAGGTAGAGGTGCGCGGCGTTGAGAAAGAAATCCGACAGTCCGCGTCTAAGCTCTCGCCGAGCTTCGTAAGGCCAAAGGTAGACGTTGATCACGAGGCCGTAGATGACTCCGAAGACCACGGCGATGGTGCGGTGGATGCCGATACCGAGGACGTTCAACTCGGGTCCGACTTCGCGCAGATTGAACGCGTAGAGCGCGGTCAAGTTGAACGTGAGGAGGACGAAGCGAGATGAGGGACCGTATTGAGGCTGTTGGTGAGTGTGGTCAGCTTCGGGCCATCTGTTGAGAAATAAGCCTCGGCAGCGTACCCTTGTGACGATGACGTAGAAGCACGGAATCGAGACGAGCGCGCCGAGAAGCGGAAGAACGACGGCATTTTCGGGGAAGAGGGTGTAGCAGAGGACGGCCGTGGCTGCTCCCGTGACCTGTGTATGAACATAAAGGTTAGTATGTGACACCCTGAGAGGTGCAAAACGACTCACTGTCCCCAGAATACGGCAGAAAGCGAGAAAGTTGGTCGCGCCGAGGCTCGGAGACATGATGACCATGTACGAGATCAGCGCCCACTCGCCTCGCCATTCTAGCCAGAGCGGTCGAAGTTTTGTAAAGGCTGCACTCGCGAGCAGGGCGGCGCCGGCTCCCGTCTTGATGGCGAACCGGACCGAGGGAGATCGAAGTCGCCAGCCGAGCATCCAGATAGAATGCTTGATGCGCCCGAGGTAGGTGAGGGACCGAGGAGAGAGCTGGTGGGAGGTGAGGGCGCCATCTTCTATCTGAGGGAAGGGATTCTCCGAGCGAGAGGCGAAGATGTTGACTGGCAAGAGAGCCGAGGTCAGCGAGAGCGAAGGACAACTGCGAGACTTCAAGACTCACTGAACTGCTCCTTGAGCGACGAGGCGCGCTGATGAGCTGTCGCCTTTGCCCTGCGACCTCGACCTTTCCTCTTCTTCGTCGCCCACCGTATCCCGCCGAGGAGAGTCGCGACAGGCGCGAGCAGTCCCCACCGCTGCTTGCGATGACTAGCCGTGCGCTCGACCTCCGCCTCTGTCGTCCGGATGACCACAAATTCGTCGACGAGTGCGGAAAGCTCCTTGGTCCATTCCTCGAGATTGAAGCAGCTGCAATAGAGATCGTCAATGGAGTAGTGCGGACGAAGCAATAGAGAGGGTGGCGTACAAGTGGTAGATGCGGAAGAGGTTGTCGTTGACTCCCGCTCCTTCGACGTCCTGCCTCCTCGTATCAGCGAAGGGGTCTTCCCTAATGTCCTCCGCCAGCTCTTCGGCGCTGTACACCGTCTCGGCGGGTAGAGTACGGTAGAGTAGCTTGATCGCCCGCGAATGCTCGCGCTTAAAGAGGAGCAGACTGCTGTCGAGTTCAGCCTTGAGGCGCAAGAGGCCTTCGGCGTCGAGACCGGACTCGATATCGGCATTTGAGGAGGCTTCGAGGGCGTGAAGGGTAGCTTTACCAGGATTGGTGCGGATGAACGAGGTACGAAGATGGGCGAGGGTACGTTTCGAGATCGTCTGTAGAAGCGAGAAGCCTCAGCAATCGCCCCACACCGAAACGAGAGCGACTCGCCGCCAAGGACCTAAGACTCGGTCCCACCCTCTCCTTGAACTTCTCAAGCACTATAAGCTCCTCGCGCAGCTTCCTCGTCCTGGCGTCCTTCCCCTCATTTGAGTCCTCTGCACCGCCCGAGGCTCGCTTCAGACGCCCCTCCTGCTCCGCCTGCATCAACTCGTACTGCAGCGTACATCCCGCTCTCATACCGGTGAGTCCTTGGGATAGGCGGAGCATGGACTGTACCACATCGTCGTACGCCGAGGTTGTTGCAGCGAGCCGAGAGTCGAAGATCTCAAACTTGGCTTCAGCGAGCGATTTTCGAAGGGTCGTGTAGGAAGATTGATGAGCGTCGATGGCCTTCTTGAGGTTGACAGGTCGAGTGTTGATGTCTTCGCTGCAGCCGACAACGGTCAGTGACGAAGCGAAGGCCGAGCAGAGAGGTGAGGCGAGCGATCGAGCGAGGGAGAAAAGCGAGCGAGGAGGGAGCAGGGCAAGGGTCACTCACTCGAGAAGAAAGGTCTTGGTGAGCATCTCGAGAAGGGTAGAGAAAGAGCTCAGCGTCTTGTTGAGGTCGACTCTGGGAAGCGAAAGCAAGTCAGCCGGCGCGAGCTCATCATGGAGTCGAGGAGCGCCGAGCTCAGCCGAAGCAGAAATAACGTACTGGAGCTTTGATGTGGCGCTGCTAGGCCAGAGAAGGAAACAAATGACGTTGGAGATGAGGGAGCCGATGGCGACGATGAGCAGGACCTGGAGGATGGCCTGCGATTGGAAGCTGCCGATGTGGTAGGCGCCTTCTTTGGTAATGATAACCGACGAGATGAGGGACACCATGGAGCAGGCGGTTGTTGCGGTCGGCTTGTTGACGGTCGTCTTGACGTAGGCGAGAAGGGTGTAGCCGCCGCCGAGCCAGACGACGAGGACGAGGAGATGACCGATCTGCTGCATCTCGTAGCGGTCGAGCAAAACAGACATTCCCATGCTGCCGCAGCACAGGAAGGCGGCGTAGAGGGCGCCGACCATCATCATGAGGTTCGCCTCAATCATCGATCCAATAGTGCGGGCGGGCTGTTGGGTTGCAAAGTCAGCTGGGGGCTTCGGAGAAGACAAGAGTATTGGTGAATGCTGAAGCGACGTACGTAGAAGTAGACGGCAACAGTGGCGACGACATGCGCGTTCTTGACTGGGCCATCGACGTCCCAAGGCGAACCGAGAAAATCGGTCAACGCGGGCACGAAGGTCCACATTTCGGCGACGAAGTAAGCGATTACGCATTTGATGACTTTTTTAGTGATGGAGGAGAGGGGAAAGAAGCGGTTGGTAAGGCGTGTGGAAGTCGAACTCGGCGGCGGGTCGTCCTCCGAAGCTTCGTCCGAGTCGCTGTCCGCTTCGCCGGCAGCTGGGGTCTCGCCGATGAGGGAGTAGATGCTCTTGCGCGGTGATGAAGAGGAGAGAAGGTGGTTGTCGTCCTCGATGGCGCCGAGCTCGGCGTACGAGGAGGGCTCCTCTGTGATGGTTGGCGCGGCCGTACCTTCCCTCTGGCGACCGCTGAAGCCGGACCCAAGTAGTAAGCTATCCCTGCTCTGCTTGCGAGCGATCTGCTTTGCTCTAGCTGGGCTGCCGCCTCGTCCGTGTGGGCTGCGAAGCATGGGCCCCGAAGCGTCGCTTGAGCTCGAAGCGATTGCTGCATGGAGCACCATCCAGCTCGTCGGATCGCCTTCCTGCTGCGCCTGCTCTACGTGATCCCTGTACCGACCCTCGTCCCATCGGCCGCGCTCAGGCAGCGAACTGGCTCCGCCGTCTGCGTCGTTGGCTTGTCCGTGAGAGAGACGACGAGTGAGGCGCGCGTATATGGACTCTCGACGAGGGATGGTGATGGGCGAAGTAGCTGAGGGTGCTCCTGTAGGCGAGGAGAAGAGCGCGGAGGAGCTGCCGCGAGTGGGGGTATTGGCGCCGCTGCCTGCTGGTGATTGCCTCGCCGAGCGAGGGAAGGTGTTGTAGGCGGAGCCAGACATGCTCCTCTCCCTCCTGATCGGGACCAGCGAGCTGTCGGAACCGAACGCGAGATGAGCGACGAAATGAGCGAAAGGCGAAGCGGCAAGTCGAGAGCGACTCCCCTGGCAACCTTGGCTTCCTCCCACAACCTCACCTTGCACATACGTATCGACCTACAGCTTCATAACGCTCTTAACTCCTCAACGAAAGGCCTACAGGAGCCTTTATCGACCTCTCGCGCAGCTCAGTCAAGCAACCCTCGTCTCCCCCTCTCCTTCGCTCAGCCATGTCGTCGCAACGCGAGGTCGTCGTTCTGGAGACATCTATGGGCAACGTGTCGATGGAGCTGTACACCGAGCACGCACCAAAGACGTGCAAGAACTTCAAGGAGCTCGCCAGGAAGGGCTACTACTCTGGTGAGCTTGAAACGAGCGCGCTGAGGCTGCTCTGGGATTGTGCAGGGAGATGGAGCAGCGGTCCCATGCCACGAGCTAACGCTGCCTCTTCCCTACAGGAACCGTCTTCCACCGCATCATTCAGGACTTTATGATCCAAGGAGGAGATCCTACGGGCACTGGCAGGGGAGGAATGAGCATCTACGGGTCGAGTTTCGAGCACGAGATCGTGAGTAGTATCATCGAGGTCTCCCTGCTGTAGCTACTGCTCAGCGCGACCCCTTGCTGCGAGTTCGCTGACCGTCGTCCCTCCCTCAGCACCCCGAGCTTCGCTTCACCGGCGCTGGTATCCTGGCGATGGCCAACTCGGGACCCAACACCAACGGATCGCAGTTCTTCATCACTCTCGGCCCTACTCCCCATCTCGACCGGAAACACACGTGAGCTCTCGCTATCAGCTCTCTCGATCGCTCCCTCCGAGCTGACCAGCCTGTCACGCTTCATAGCATCTTCGGACGTGTACTGACAGGTATGCAGGTGATTCAGAGGCTGGGAGCGGTCGCTGTCGACGGAGAAGATAGGTGAGAGGCGTCGTCTCGGCGAAGATTCAGGATCGCTCGCTCACCCCTCTCTCTACAGGCCACGAGAGGATATTCGCATCCGTCAGTCCAAGGTGGTGGAGCTGTAGCGTATCTCCCTTCTGTGCAGGTGGTAAAATGTAACATCATCAGCTGCGTGGCTCGGACGAAGGAGAGGCGAGCTCGGGTCTTCGGCGAAGCCGTTCTTGGGTCCCGAGGAGCCTGTTGAGGTGCTGATGTACCCGAAAGGAGCGCTTCCTGTAACTCTACGGATTTGAGGCCCGTACAGGGAGTGCCCGTGACTCTGGCACAATACAGAGCGAGCGCGAGAGGAAAGGAGCTTCGAAAGCTCGGCAAGATGTATCAGCCCAGCTCTACTGACCTTGAGAGCACTGCCTTTTGATGGAGTGGTTGACTCTCTCCTTGCCTGCAGCGACCAGTTCCACTTGCAAGCAAGCCATTGACACAACGGAGAGAGCGCGTCCCTCTCTTTCCGACCTGCCGCTCCCTCGTCTTGCTGTACCGACTCGGGGAGCCACGTCTATGGCTGGGCTTCCAACCTCGCTGTAAGCCCTTCGGTGCTGCTCGCGTTTTTAGAGAGCTCGTACTGATCGCTGCTCCTCCTTCGCTAGGGCCTCTCTGCTCCTCCCTGGCTGTGCTGCATGGATTTCGGTCGACGGGAAGGCTCTGACAGTCTACTCTGATGCTATTGAAGGCAACAAAAGCATCGGCTATGTAGAAGCAGTCGAGGGAGCGCACTTCGAAGTGTGCTTCCGCGAGGGCCGACAGCAGAGCCCTTTGGACGACTTCAACCTCGACGTGTACCTCGACGGTCGTTGGTGAGCAGTGCTCTAACTTGGTTGTATCTCCTCTTGCTCACCCGAGCTTGCAGGGTCCGAGGCTCGACTCATCAAAGGTCCTCGGCCGTCTTTCGCATGCCCCTCGACCATCCACACCGCCAGCAGACATTTCGTGCAGCTCGGATCAACCCTACGACAGAACGACCTTTCCTCTTCTCCAAGATCAGGCTCACCGATGACGACGACCTCGCCAGCAAGGAGGAGCGAGTGCTCAAGGGCATTGGGAGCATCCAGCTCCGAATGATGCGCATCTCGAACGTGAAGGACAAGATTGAGGCGATGGAGTGTCAAGATCTACCTGACGTCCTGCTCCACGAGGCAACGAAAAGGGTCAAGCTCAGCCATCAGACGAGGTGAGTCGGCCAAGAGATCTCGGCGATGGCTGCTCCGAACGCTGAGTTGCTCCTCTGCAGTCTGGGGCCGGCGCAGGTCACCGAGGTCAAAAAGATCGCCATGAAGTTCGACCTCATCGACACGCCCAACAAGCCCTTCGTCAATTTCGAGTTCCGTTATCGGTCAAGAGCCCTCCTTGAGCTTGAAGGACTGGCTGCACGTACGTTGGTACTCTCTCGCCTCGTGTCTAGACGCCTGCTGACACGTCTCCTACAGCACTCCTTCCACTCCCTCCTCTTCCTCCCGTCGCCGCCGACCCTCGCCCTCGTCCTCGGCCTCCGCTTCCTCCTGCTGTCGTCAAACCTTCCCTTCCCAAGACTACAACAAAGCGCCGCGTGGACATCATCATCGAATCCTCGGACGAAGAAGACGACGGCTTGACCGAAGTGGAGCGCCTTCGTGCCCGAGTCGCCGAGCTCGAACGCCGAGATCGCGTCAAAACGGAGCCTGCTACTCTCAAGGTGAAGGAGGAGCAGGCGGCGAGGTCAAGAAAGATCAAGAGGGAGAAGAGGGGGCCGAGCGGTGTAGCATCCGCCGCGAGCGGGAAGGGGAAGAAGGGCAAGCCTGTGGTGCTCGAGCTGGATTGAGGACTTACGAGTGCGGCAGTACCTGTATGGTGAATTGCGCCTGCTTGATCGGCTTTGATGAGCTACTTGCTGACCCTCTCGACTCTGCAGTTGTGCAATAATTGCGTTCTCGTGCTTCTCAAAGGCTCGGCGAAGGGAGCTCGGCGCTTCTTGCTCCGCCTCACGCGCTGTATGAGTGGCTGCGAGAGAAAGAAGTCTTGTCTTCAGAACTTATCTGTTCCAGCGATGAAGTCTTGCAGCGGCGCAACTGCTACTACTGCAGCTTGAGCGGAAGGAAAGGGGGAGCTTGGGAGGCAGAAGTCCATGAGACGAGAAGTACACCGCTTCATAGGTTTGCGGACTCCATCAGATTTCCTTGGTGAATGCAACACAAGACATGCAGCGAAATTGGCCCAAGCGCTTGCGTCCGCCCTGCTCTGAGAGTCCGTTCCCTCCTACGCTCACCTCGTCTTGCCTCGCTCGCCTCGTCGCTTCCTCTTGATGGCAAATTCTGATACTGCTACCACCTTGTACGCCCCACGACTTCCGCCTTGCTCATCCCGCGCTGCTGCTCACCTTCTCGCTCTTGTTAGAACTGGTCCGCGTTCCATGCCCGACTTGACTGTCTGGCTCGAGGTGGATGGAGATTCGGCGCCAATCTACTCTGGTGGCACTCGCGGTAGGAAGAGCTGGGGCTATATTGAAGCCACCGAAGGCGCTCGGTTCGAGGTTCACTACCGAGACGAGCGCACCGAAGGGCTCGCCTACACGGCCATGCTCTGGCTCGACGATCACTTGTAAGTCGCCGAGAAAGGACTCTCGAGTCACTTGCGCTCGCTGATTGCAGCTCGCAGTGTCGAAGGCCAAGTCTACGCCGCAGACGACCCCATCTTCAGCTCGGCGACCGACAGCAATGAGCGAGAGCAAGTGATCAGCTCTTCCCTCGTCACGCCCACTTCGTCGCGCCCCTTCCGATTCACCAATCTTACGGAAACGTCCAATGAGGCGGGTGTTTGCAAGGAAGAGCAAGTGCAGAAGGCCGGAAGCATCCAGCTCCGAATCTTTCGCATCGAGAACGTCCAAGACGGTCAGATCTCGAGCGCAGAGGAAATCAAGATCGATGATATCGTGGTACACGAGGACCAGAAGCTGACCCGGAGCCACCAGTCCAGGTGAGTGAGGAATGGCCTGACAACCAAGAATGCCCGCCGAACTGAAGTCGTTCGTTTCTCAAAGTCTCGGCCCTCTACAAGCTAACGCGGAGGCTGCAGAGTTCGTTGATTTCGACCCTATCGACTCTTACGAGAGTCCCTACGTCACCTTTGGATTCCGTTGCCGCTCCTTAGGTGAGTTCGGTCGCCCATCAGTTCGACTTCGGCGATGCGATGCGTTGAACTCGCTTTACTCTCGCACAACAGCTCTGCTCCAACTCGAAGGGCGTATTCCGGGTGCGCCAAATTACTTATCTCTTCTGTTTTGTTTCTTTGAGCTGACGCGTTTGCCCTGCAGCCCTCGCTCCCGCGACCCCTACGCCTTCTCCCGCCCCTGCCGAGCACACTCCTCACGCCGCCCCTGCCCGTCACAACTTCACCACCACTGCTCAAGCTGAACAAGGCCTCGCTGGCGACGTCGACCCCGGCTACATCAGCAGCTCCGACGACGAGGTCGAGGACCACTTGACCGAGATGGAGCGCCTTCGAGCTGAGAACGCCGAGCTGAGGGCCAAGCTCATGCGTAGGACTAGCACTGTAGCAGTCAAAGATGAAGAGGAGAAGCCGAGGTTGAAGAAGAAGGTCAAGCTGGAGCACGGTTCGTCGTCGAGGTGGAAGGGGAAAGGAAAGGTGGAGGTGCTCGTCCTTGATTGATACTGTGTGATGGGAAGTCGACTTTCGTCAGCTGATTCCCGAAGCTCCTTCGCTTTCTGCTCCTTCGCTGACCTCCTCTGCAAGCAGTTGTGCAATAATTGCTTGTGTCTCGCCTCGAACCAAACCTCGGCGGAGAGTTCTTTCGCTAGCGAGCGTCTCGCGAAGCTCATGAGCGTGCTTTTGACCTGCGCTCGGCAGTAAGCTCCATCGGTGATATCGTTTGTGTTTCAAAGCTGGAGAGAGGTAAGGAAGAGTATCGAGGAGTCGGAGCTCGGCTTCGGCTTTCTCGGCTCGGTGACTGAGGGCGCGGAAAGGTCAGCTCAGGCCGGAGGAGGACACCTTCGATGTACGAACCTGCTTCCTTGATCGTCAACCGTCAAGGCCCATCTCGTACATGTCCTCGGCCATTTGCTCCATCATCATTTCTTCGTACTCGCTCATGTAGGCTTCCATCTCGGCCTCCATCTCCTCCTGGATCTCCTCGTTGTACTCGATTGCGTAGTCATACGAGCAGGTACAACGCGGGCACGGTCCCTCGAAGGTCAGGTCGCTGGGAGGGATTCCTGGCCATCTGCGAAACGGCCGAGGGCGGGTGAGCGCCGAGGGCCGAAAGACAAGTGCGACCCAACTCACCGTTGAGCGAGATGGTTAGAGCCGTACTCGACCTCCTCGCTACCTTTGCACTCGGGGCAGGGTCCAAAGCGCTCCTTCAGCAGCTCGGGCGTCGCTCGCCGGAGACGGCCACGAAAGACCTCATCCCAATCGAAGAACTCCAGTGGGGCCGTGTCGAGCCAGTCGCTCCCTTCTTCGTCGAGATACACCTCGTCTTCGGTCACCTGCACGACCAGGTAGTCGCGAGTGGGCGTTTGAGGACGGAACTCGGCGATGTCGTGCGAAAGGCAGCCAAGGAGGGCAAAGTCGGGTTGATCCTCCTCGAGGCGCTTCTTGCTGACGAGATCAGCGCTGAGGATGGTGAAAGGATTCCAACCGAACTGGCCCTCGCTGGCCTCTTGAAGATAGTAAAGGGCGTGGGTTCGCCGCATGTGACGGAAGGGAGCCACGACGAGCTGGCGGAGGCGGTAGCGATGGTATAGGCTCGTGCAAGTGCGTACGAGCGCGTAGATATCGTTGGTGAGGGGAAGTTTGTCGACGATGGCGTCGATAAGCTCAGGCGGAAGCGAGAGGAAGCAGTTGCTGTCGTTGCTAGGGGCGGGCTGCTGGGAGGACTTGAAGGCGGGCGTGCGCTTCTGCTTACCAGTGCGCTGACGAGCGCGCTTTCCTCTGGCCATGACGAGACGGCGCGAGCGAGACGAGCGAGCGGTAGGAAGTCAAGAGGCGAGTCGAGCGTTCGCTCGTGATCCGTCGCAGCGGTGGCCCCTTTCGAGTGGCGCTTTGCTGCAGGTGATCATTTGTAGGCTCACAGGCTTCAGTGAGATTAGATGAAAGTACAGCAGCATCGCTCGGTATCGTATCAATTAGCACAACCTCTAATCCTCCTCGGCGCTCTCCTCGTCGTCGTCCACCAGCCCGATGATGCCGGATCCCTGCTTGTCCAAATCCTTGCCGAGGGCCTTGAGGCGGTCGCCGAAGACGGTGCGAACTCCAGGGTTGCTGTGGGTGTGCAAGAGGCGGAGGGAAGGGAGGAAAGGAGAACGAGAGCGAGAGCAACAGCGAGGCGGTTAGCAGAGGCCTGCGACGGAGGCGAAGAGGAGGGAGAACGAACGTGGCGGTGTCCCAGATCTGAAGGTTGGCCTTGGAACCGGCGACGGCCAGGGTGGTAGCGTCGTCGGGGCAGAAGGAAGCCGAGAAGACCTTGCCCTGCGAAGTGAGAAAGGCAGAGGTCAGCAAGCGGTCCAAGAGGGCAGACAGGGAGAAGGCTTGAAATGCGACTCCAGGTCCACCACTTACCACACCGAGATCCCTGGCCGTCACGAGCGAGATGTTCCTCTTGCCAGCCTTCTGCTCCTCTACGTTCCACACCTTGACGAGGTTGTCCGTTCCACCGGTGACGATGCAGCCCTTGATCTTGGTGTTGATGTCCAGACTCGATACACTCGAGTCGTGCGCGGCGAGAGTCCACAATGACTTTCCGGGAGCGGTCGTCTTGGCCGAGGAGAGCATCCTCGAGTCGTAAGCCTGCACCGTTCCATTCTCCATCGACACGAGGAAGCCAGCGGGCTCCCAAGGGTCCCACTTGAGGCATTCGACGTCCGACATGACCTTGACTCCGACTCCCGAGTCGGGAGCGCGAGAGTCGAACACGCGGACCGAGCCGTCCCAGGATCCCGAGAGGAGGACGGTAGGCTCCTTGGGGTTCCACTGAACCGACTGAATCTTGTCCGAGTGAAGCGAGTCGAACGAGCGAAGGGCGGGGGAGGAGGTGGGGAGGGAGAGGTCCCACAGCTTGATGGTCTTGTCGGCGGAGGAGGAAGCGAGGAGGTTGCGGTGGGAGCGGTTCCAAGAGAGTGAGAGGATAGAATCGACGTGGTACTCGGCGTTGGCGACGATTTTGGGCTTTTTGGGCTTCTTCTTCTTCTTCTTGGACGATGAGTTCGCGACGACCGGCGTGACCGACTCGGAGATGGAGGAAGGGACAGGTGCGTCGGCTGGTGGTGGGCCGAGGATGGCGTCGGGGTAGAGTCCATCAACGACGTCGAGCGACCAGATCTCAATCTCGGGGTCGAGGGTACCGACGGCGACAAAGTTGCCCTTCTGTCCTTCCTCGTTGGTTCGGCCGGGGCAGAAGTCGAGCCATTCGAGGCAGAGGGGCATGGCGGGAAGGAGGAGGTCGTGGTGGACGTAGAGGTTCTCCTCGGACTCGTCGTAGACGTATACCTCGAGCTGCGAGACGTCGTCCTCGGTCTTGGCTACGACGAGCAAGTTGTCGGTGGGGTAGATCTCGAGCTCCTCGCGCTCCAACTCCTCGTCCTCTTGTTTCTGTGGGTAGATGGAAGTCAGTCTCTACTCCTCGGCGATTGTAAAAACAACCTACAGCCTCCATGGTGACGAAAGGGTCGTCCTTGCTGTCTCCGTAGTAGGTCAGTCCCTTGATGTTGCTGAAGGCTCCCATGGCTGTGAGAATGGAAGGGTCAGCTCGTAATCAGGTCTGACTCGTAGCGAAGTAACCCACCGACACCCTTGGACTCCTCCTCGTCATAGTTGTCGAGGTTGTAAGCCGCGAGATCATCATCTCCTCCCGCTCCAGCTCCGGCAGCTCCCTGGCTCTTGATCGACTTTGCCATGGCGGCAGCTGCTGCTGTAGCATCCTCCATCTCGGCATCGCCATCCTCTGCAGGCTCACTGCAAGCGAGAAAGGGTCAATTGAGCGCCGAAAAAGTAAACAGCGCGAAGGCGCAGAGCAGAGCAGAGAACTCACTCCTCCCAGCCAGCCTCAGCGTCCTCGGGCTCATCCTCCTGATCCCTCTCAGCCTCCTCGTCGCCCTCGTCGCCCATGCCGTCGCCTTCCTCGGCCCTTGCGAGCTCGAGCTCCATTTGAGCATCCTCCAGGCGAATGCGAGCGAGAGCGCCGACTCGTTCCAGCTCGGCCTCATCGACCGCATACTTGGTGGGGTGCGCTGCTGCTGCTCCCCTGGGAATCCACCCAACCGCCGAGATGAGTGAAGTCATCCTGTGTCGAGGTGAAGAGGTGGGAGAAGCACAAACGTCAAACGCGAGTTTCGACTTTGAGGTGGGCCGTCCCCGACTTTTTGGCCCAAGGCTGAAGGTGTCCTCTTCGGGTACAGGAGAGTGCTAGACAAATTAAGAAGCGGATTCGATCCAGTTGTCGCCTTTCTGCAGCTTTCGTCAGCGAGTTCGGCGCTTTTTTTCGGCGAGCTCGGCGCTGCAGCCTGCGAAGGGCCGTCGATAGTCAGTTTGCGCCATGATGACGCGACTGGGGATCAGGCGTGAGCTGCATGAAGGTAGCTAGGTTCGCTGTACGAGAGTGGGCGGCCTTACGAGGCGAGGTCGTTCAGCGAGCGACGAGACGGGAGGCACAGAGCGAAGTCGGTCCAAGCGTCCGCTGATGTGAGGTTGACAATGAGATGCAGACAAGTGAGTAGCTGGGTCGGCTGGACAGCAGGGGCCCAGAAGTACGCTCAACTGCGCGGTACACGAGTCATCGACAGCTCGAAGACCTCGAAAAACCATCGCCGAGCTCGCTCACTCTCGACTCGTTCGAGAAGGTCGCTTATGCACAAAAAAGCGTTCCATTCAATAACACAATCTTATCCATCCACGACTCTCCCGAGCCTACTTTTTGTAGATTCTTAGATCCGGCTGCCAACGACGACATCCTCAATCTGCTTGATGCGCTCCTCGGCGCTGATGCTGGCGTTGCTGGCTGCCGAGAGGACGGCCTTGAGGGAAGCGGCGGTCACGTCATTGTCGATGCCAACTCCCCAAACGGAGCGTCCCTCCTTGTTGAGGACCTCGACGTAAGAAGCGGCCTGAGTGGATGAGCCCGAGCCGAGCGAGTGCTCCGAGTAGTCCTTGACGTCGAGGTCGAGGCCAAAGGTCTTGAGCGCGTCGAGGAGGGACGAGACGGGTCCGTTGCCCGATCCCTCGATGGTGCGCTCCTCGTCGCCATCACGAACGACGCCCTTGAACGTTTTCTTGCCCTCGGCGCCCGAGAACGAGTAGTCGACGAGGGTGAAGCGACCGATGTGCTGCTCTCCGAGGTAGTAGGCCGAGCGGAAGGTCTTCTCGATATCCTCGGCGGTGATCTCCTTGGAAGTGCGCTCCGAGAGGGCCTGGACGACCTGGTAGAAGGAGACCTGCATGCGGCGGGGGAGGTCGAGCTGGAGGGCGCGCTGGACGAGGTAGGCGACTCCTCCCTTTCCGGACTGCGAGTTGACACGGATGACGGCCTCGTAGGTCATTCCAATGTCCTGGGGGTCGATGGGGAGGTAGGGGATCTGTAGAGGAGGTTAAGTCAGCTCGAGCGCTTCGAAAGGAGAAAGCTCGGCGATGCTCACAGCCCAAGGCTTCGAGGGGTCCTTCTTGCGGTGTCCGAAGCCCTTCTTGATGGCGTCCTGCAGTAAAGATGGTCAGTAGAGCTCACTTTCATAGATGAGGCATCTCAAACTCAAACTCACCTGGTGGGATCCCGAGAAGGCGGTGAAGACGAGCTCTCCTCCCCAAGGCGAGCGAGGGTGAACGGGAATGTCGTTGCACTTGATGACGGTGTCGATGACCTCCTCGAGGTTGGAGAAGTCGAGCTCGGGCGAAACACCCTGGGTGTAGAGGTTGAGGGCGAGGGTGACGAGGTCGACGTTTCCAGTGCGCTCGCCGTTGCCGAAGAGGCAGCCCTCGACACGGTCGGCTCCGGCCATGAGTCCGAGCTCAGAGGCGGCGACTCCGGTTCCACGGTCGTTGTGGGTGTGGAGGGAGACGACGACGCAGTCGCGGTCCTTGATGTGGCGGCAGAAGTACTCGATCTGGGAGGACCGAGGGAGAGGTCAGCGCCGAGGTCAGGAAGAAACGAGGCGCGAAGCCAGCGGGAACGCACCTGGTCGGCGTAGTTGTTGGGGGTGGCGACCTCGACGGTAGCGGGAAGGTTGAAGATGATGGGGCGCTCGCTCTTCTTGTCCTTGCCAGCGAACCAGGCCTCCTGGACGGCGTTGCAGATTTCCACGGCAAAGTCGGGCTCGGTCTGGGAGAAGGCCTCGGGCGAGTACTCAAATTGCCATTGGGTGCGGTCACCGCGAGCGATGGCCTCGTCCACGAGCTGGCGGACGAGCTTGACGTGCTTGACGGCGAGGGCGACGGTCTGCTCCTTGGAGTTCTGGAAGACCTGCTCACGGAACATGGGAGCCGCGGCGTTGTACATGTGGAAGATGACGTTCTTGGCGTCGCGAACCGACTCAATGGTGCGGCGGATGAGCTCCTCACGAGCGGGCGAGAGGACCTGCGAAGCGAAGCGGGCGACGCAAAAAAGGGCGGGGGAAAGGTCAGCTGATGGTCTTGTGGCAATCCTCCTGCAGCGTCTCAGCAGAGGCAGAAGGGTGTAGAGAAGCTCACCTGGAGCCATCCATCGTCGGGGAACTGGTCCTGCTCAATCAGGCCGCGGATGAAGTCGAACTCGGTCTGGCTAGCAGAGGGGAAGCCAGCCTCGATCTCCTTGAACCCACACTTGACGAGGAGCTTGAAGAAGCGAGCCTTCTGCTCTCCAGTCATGGGGTTGACGAGAGCCTGCAATAGAATCCCTACAAGTCAGCTCTCCGACTTCGAGCCGAAGCTGAGCGAAACTCGCCTGGTTGCCGTCACGAAGGTCCGAGGAAGCCCAGCGAGGCGCCTTGGTGATGCGCTTGTCGGGCCATGTCCTGTTGGGAAGGTCGACCGACTTGAAAGGCCTGCAGAGTGGTGCCAGAGAGGAGCGAGAGCAGGTCAGCTTCTTCTGGCTTTCGCTAGCCCGACTAGAGATGCTCTGAGCGCTTCCAAGTTGTAGCTTACATGTACTTGGTGGAAGGGTCCTTGAGCCATGAGCTCTGTGAGTTTACGGGAGCTGAAGAAGCCATGCTGGACGAAGCGAAGGAGCGAGCGAGGACGGGGGCGGCAGATGAGGTTGCTTTGCGTAGAGCGTTACGGGCGACCGACATAGCTCGAAGGCGAGTAAGTAGAGCTGGGTAAGAAGGGCACTTGGTAGTGAATTAAAAAGTCCCCTGGCTGGCGAGTAACGAGGCGGCGAGACGAGCGGCGAGTGAAGCGTAAGAGTGAGAGCTGCGACAGCTCTGTCTCTTTCTCCGCACCACTTGACGAGCCGAGAAAGAGTCAAGAGCTAAGATCCGCCGGCTCCAACGGATCGCCTTTGTACTGCGCTACAGAGACAACCAGTAGTAGGATGGAGGACGACTCGAAACCCTTGACGCTCAAGGAGCGCATGGCTCTGCTACAGCAAGCGGCCAACTCGAGCCTGCCCGTCGCCAAGACGGCTACCGCCCCGCCAACCACTTCGAGCGCTACAGCAGCAGCTTCCCCACAGTCTTCTACATCACCACCAGTAGCCTCGGCCCTCTCCTCGGTCGTCAGTGCTGCCAATTCCAACGGTTCAGCAGCGTCAGCTCGTCAGCTCGGTCACAACGAGTCGACGAGCCTGTCTGCCTACCCACCTCTGTCACCAACACTTTCTGCATCATCCTCATCAAGACCTTCCTCGCCCTTCACCTCGCCCCGTTCAGCCTACGACACTCTCGATCCGCTCGCTCCCTCTTCGACGAACCGTCAACGAGCAGCCAGCAGCGCATCGGCCTTCTCCGCCTTGTCGGTGGGGAGTGCAGGATCAGAGTCAGGTGCAGGAGTGATGGAGATGGGACGAGTAGGCTCGGCGTTGAAGGAGGGCCCACCGAGACCTCCGCCGAGAGGAGGATCGCAGACGCCAGAGCTACAGAAGCTCAAGACGACCTTGCAGAAACCGGCGAGGAAGGATAGCGACTCCTTGATGGCATTCCCGCCTACACCAGAGGACGGCGCTTCCTCCTTTCCCTCTCCCGCTCTTTCGGCGGCCCCAGCAACTCCTCCTCGGCAGCCACAACTTCCTCCACCCCGCCGCTCCACCATCGCCGTTCCCTCTCGTCCCTCTTCTGTATCATCCACCTCGAGCATCCCACCTCGTCTCCCCCCTCGGCGCAGCAACACAACGGCCGAACCCCCCTCTCCGACCGCCTCAACCTTCTCCATCGCCTCCAACGCTTCTTCCCAAGGTCCAGCACTCCCTCCTCGACCGAGAATCTCCGCCTCTCCCGCAGCGACCTCGCGCACCTCGACTCCCTCCCCAACACCGTCCCTCACACCCTCCTCCCGACCCTCCTACGCGCGGCACAGCCCCAAAGCCCGGCAGCAAGAAGGGTTTGAATCCATCTCCCTTTCTTCAGCCGGTGGAGCCGAACTCGCCAAAACCCTCTCTCTCGGCGGCGGGACCACGACGACCACTGCTTCCGCGCCGGTCCACTCCCATCCTCTCGCTCCGAGCCCATCGCCGACTGCCTCCCTCTCAAGCCTCAACTTCGCTTCCCAGCCGCGTACGTCGCAGAAGCAGAGGCCTATGGATCCTCGAGCTCGGAAGCGGTATGAAGCGCTGTTTGAACGGTGTTTGAGGATGGCGGAGACGGCGGGAGGGGGGACGCCGAGGCCTGCTTGGGTGAAAGCTGCGGGGGGACGAGGGGAGCAGAGGTTGGAGGGAGAGGTGGTGAGAGGTGTTTGGATGAGGAGTAGGCTGGAGATGGAGGTGTTGAGAGGGATTTGGTGAGTCCTTTCAAATCTCGGAGATGAGGAGCGCCGAAACTGACCTTGAGCTTCGATGTCGCAGGGAGGCGTGCGATCCTGATGGGATGGGAAGCGTGGATAATGAGGGGTTCTGTAGGGGCTTGTGGCTGATCGACGAGGAGCTGAGAAGGTGCATGAAGGATCGAAGTTGAGGTTATCGGTCGAGGGGGGGCGAGCCCTGCCGTCTACTGCTGTATCGTTGTAGTACATATGCATTCAATCTATGTTTGCTGCTATTTGACCGCGGAAGAAGAGTACAGCGAGCTCTCGAATTCGACTTCATCTCACCTTCGCTCTCGCACCTCTCTCTTGCTCTCTCCCCCCATTCCTTCCTCGTCTGTCCTCTCAACTCTCGCGTGATCCCCCTCAAGATGGCACCTCGCAAGCGCAAAGCAGCGGCAGCACCCAAGTCCTCCGCCTCAGCCCCAGCAACCGCTCCCGCCCGCTCCACTCGCGCCGCCAAAGCATCACTCAACCCTAACACTCTCGCCGACCCCGCCGCTCCTCCTCCCGCTCGAACGACTCGCGCCAAGCCTGCCGCTGCTCCCGCCAAGGACAGAGCTAGAAGGATTCCTAGCAAGAATCGTATTGCTGAGCAGGAGGAACAAGCTGCAGTGGAGGAGGAGCAGGAAGGAGAGGTCAACAACGCGCTCGAGCAGAACGACGAGCAGCAGCAGGAGCGCGTAGAGGATAGCGCACAGAGTAGTGCAGAGGAAAGTGAGGTTGAGATGGACATTCAACGTCTCTTGACCTCGCCTGCTCGCGGTGGAGGAGGAGAAGGAGGAGGAGGCACCGACGCGACGGACAGCGACGAGGAGGAGGAGGAGCTCGTACGCTCGCCAGCCAAGAAGCAGCAGGAGCAGCCGAAGCGGAACGTAGTCAAGTTCAAGAAGGACAAGATTCGCAAGGGCCCTCCCGGTCGCCGCGATTCCGCACCTCAATCTCGCCCCAAACTCTCCTCGCCCGAACCCGAACCCGAGCAGTCGTCGTCCTCATCGGAGGAGGAAGCAGCTCGCCCTCGTCCGAAGCCCATGCCTCCCTGGGATCCCTCCCAATACCGCGCTCCTTCTCCCTCCCAACGCCCCGCCTACGTCCGAAGGGATCCTCTCGACTCGGTGAAAGAAGAGGAGGAGGATTTGGATCGCCCCGACAGTGAGGACAGGCCCAAGATTTTTATGCATGCGGATGCGAGGGGAGAGCATTGGAGGCAGGATAGGCTGTGGCTGTACCCCGAGTTTGCTGGCGAGGGGGAGAGGGAGCAGTTGATCAAAGATATCGAGGTGAGCTCGGCGCTTTGAAGGGGCTCGGCTGAGGAGAGCTCTAGGCTGAACCTTCTCACTCGCGACGCAGAAAAACGGAGGCAAGATCATCGAGAAGCCCAACTCTGGAGCCTACGCCATCTTCCCTCGCGGCGACACCGAAGCCTTCCGCCCCGAGATTGAGAAAGCCAGAGCAGCCGGTGCGCCCTGCTTCCCATCCTCTCCTTCTTTCTCTCCGCTGACATTTCCCACTACAGGCGCGCACCCCATCGCCCAACTCTGGCTCGAAGAATGCCTCAAAGCGACGGCCAAACGCGCCCGCTCGGGCAGCCCAATCCAATGGCGCTGTCGGCCTCAAATGTACCAGATTGAGCTGTCCAAGCCTCGGAAGAAGCGCGTGAATTTTACTGCGCAGGAGAAGGATACCTTGGCGAGGGAGATGTTGAAGATGAAGCGCAAGTGGGAGGGAGTGGATGAGAGGTTGGCGTGTAGGAGGGCGATGGAGAAGGTGCGTTTGGTTGTTTCCTCGTTCTCTCTTTCCTGTTGTGAGATGTCCGTCGCTGACTTTGTTTTCTCTCTCCCATATCACACAGCACCCCAAGACACACGAGCTCGAGACGTGGGTTCGACACCTCCGCTTCTCTCGCGCCGAGTATGAGGACCGAATGAGGAGGATCCAAAAGCGTAGGGACATGCGGGGAAGGAGAGTGGATGATGATTCGTCGGCTGAGGAGGAGGGTGGTGGGAGTGGGAGCGAGAGTGAGAGCGAGAGCGATGCGGAGGGGAGGGAGAAGGCGAGGAGGCAGGTCGAGAGGGAGAAGAGGAGGGCTGCCGCGGAGAGGGAGCAGGAAGTCGCGCTGGAGTCGGAGCAGGAGTTTGGAGAGGGAGAGAGGGATGAGGGCGAGGAGGAGGACTTGCCGACCTCGAAGGAGCTCTTGCGAGCACCGCCGAAGGGCAAGGGCAAGAAGAGGGCTCGCGAGACTGAGAGCGTGGAGGTCGAGGTCGAGGTTGAGGTCGAGGAGGAGCAGCCGCAGCCGAGGAAGAAGTCCAAGAAGATTGTCGAGCGGATGTCGCCCAAGGTGAATCGTCGTTCCTGCTCGTTCCCTCTTCCCGCTCGACTCGGCTTTCTCCTTTCGCCTTCGATTCTCCCCTTCCCGTCTCTCTCGCCCTTCACCCTCTCACCAACACAAACTGACCCTCTCTTCCCTCCCCCGCAGAAGCGCCCCACCACCAGCACCACCACCACCTCCGCCACCGACCCGCTCTCACACCTCTCCTCCCAATTCCCCTCGCTCCCCCTGCCCCAGCTCCGGGGCATCTACTACTACACCTCCTTCTCCCTCCCACTCTCCACCTCCGTCTGCTCCCTCCTCCTCCAAGGTCAATCCCCCGCGATCCTGTGGAGTCCAGAGGAGGATCACAAGATTCTGAAGGGGGGCAAGCAAGTCGAGTTGGAGGGAAGGGGGGAGGAGGAAGTGAAGGCCAGGTGGAGGTTCTTGAGGGGTTGTGAGAAGGTGAGGAGAGCGGCGGGTGGAGGAGAAGCAGGGAGGGAGAGGGAGGTGGTGTGGCATCCTTCGCTTAACGAGGAGTATTAGGTAGAGGGAGCGGGGGCCGACTCGGTCGAGCAAGATGGAACACGTGTACCAGTGCAGTCGGTGTTGATATGCTTCATTCATTACTAGTTTTTGTAATACTCTCTACGACTTCTCCTCCCGCATCTCTGCCTCCGTATCACCGGCCGTGTCCAAAGGTTTCCTCCACCGACCCTGTTCGGCGCGAAGAGAGAGAGAGAGAGAGAGAGAAAGGGTCAGCTCCTCCCACTACGCCCTCGCACAAAAACTCAAGAGACTGAGAAAAAGAGCACGACTTACCTGCTGCCAAACCCTATACATCTTCAACTGCTTCTTCCGATTCAGCAACAGCCTACGATCGACGCCGAGCCTCAGCAGTTCAAAGCGGTAGGGATTGGAAGGAGATTGAAGGGCGAGAGCGGAGGGGGAGATGGCAGAGAGGGGTGTCTTGGGTGTTGGTGCTGCTTCTTCTGTTGTTGTTGGTGGGGAGGAGGCGTCGGAGGTGAGGGAGAGGGAGGAGAGCGAGGGAGATTCTTCGGAGGAGGAGGAGGAGGAGGAGGGCGCGGGAGCGGCGGTGGCGGTGGAAGGAGAAGATTTGGGTCCACCGAACATGGCTACCAGCTCGTCTGCAACGTGATGATTCAATCGAGGTCAGCCTCGACTCCAACCTCCCTCGCCTCTCCCCTCCCTCTTCGTCACCAACGCCGAAAGCCCAACTCACCCCGCTCGAAAAAGTACACCCTTGTATGATCTCCACGAACGTAGAGACCAGGCTGCATGAACCTATTGCCCTTGAACCTCAACTGCGCCATATCGTTCCTTCCGTAGTCGCGGAAGAGGAGCACTCCGCCCGGTTTGAGCATCTGATTCGATTCGAAGGCGAGCGCCGAGGATCAGCTCGAGGTCGCCGAAGGGGCGAGGTCGGAGAAACAAAGAGAGAGAGAGAGAAACGCACAGTCCAAGCATTCTTGACCGCCTGTGCCCATTCGTCAGGATGCAGCGCCGAGAGGACAAAAATCATGATGGCGATATCGACACTGCCCGCCTCCAAGCTCTCGGGCAGCCCTTCCTTGCTGCTCAGATCCCACACGCCAGTGGTACAATGCTTCGGATCGAACGCAGGGTTGTTCTTGACCAGTTCGACTGCCTCCTTGGAGAAATCGTAGCCGTGCAATTGGAGATGAGGGTTCTCGGAGGCGGCGAAGAGGGGGAAAAGGGTGTTGCCGGGTCCGCAGCCAATTTCGACGATACGTTTGGGACCGGCCTGGTGATAGCGGAGGGCGTCAGTAGGCTGTAAGAGATGGCAGAGACGGGACGCGAGCTCACATCGGCTTTGACTGCTTCGGCTAGGTCCGAGAATTCGGTTCGAAGCCAGGCGCGGTCGTTGAAGAAGCCGTCTGTTTGAGCAGAGTATCAGTAGAATGATCTGGGCCTTCCAAGTGACCACTCACCCTTGACGTTGGCGTAGAAGGAATCCCAGAAGGAAGCCGGGTTGGCATTGTACTCCTCCTGCAGCTCGGGCGGGACGGCCATGGTCATCTGCTTCTCCACCGCTTGTTGAGCGAGCTTCTCTTGCTCTTCATCCCATTCGACCTTGTCCCTGTTCAAGTCAGAGCGAGCGGTCAGCCTGACGAAAGAAGGAGCTCTCGAGTCGAGCGAAAGACGGAGCGGAGCGTACCAAGCGTTATGAGTCCAAGGATCCCTTCCCTCCTCCAACAGCCTTCCACCATTCCTCGAAGGAGCCCCAGCGATGAGTTCTTCTGCTACGAGCTCATTGTGCAAGAGTTGAGGCCCCGTTCGTTTGATCCGGAGGGGGATGTTGGATTGCTCTGCCAAGGGAGAGATGGGCAGGACTTCGACGGATTCGTGAGGGGAGCTGAAGATTGGTGTGTCCGACATTGGCTGGTGACCGAGTGCTCGATGTAATGAGGTGCAGGAAGTGAAAGAGAGAGACGAAAAGTGCTGAGCATGAGAGACGCGAAATCCCAAGGGTTTCGCTCCTCCCCTTCTGCCCCATCTCCGATCGGCTCAGCTCTTTTGTTACAAAGAGTGAAACCCTACCGTGGTACAGAAGAAAGCTTCTCTCGTCACCGTCGAGTAGCCCATCCCTTCCCATCCCCTCCCCTCCCCTCGTTCGTTTCGCTCCTGAACTTGATAGATGCTCGCGTGCCGTCGCAGTGTCCTGTCTCGTAGTAGCTCGACTGGTTCCGTTCAGTGTTTAAACCTTCATTCATCCACTCTTCTTCGCCCTTGCACCTCCACCACCTCCTCCCCTTCTCTCACTCGTTCCATTCGAATCGCCCCTCTCCCTCTCCCTCTCCCTTCCCACTCTTCGCGCTTCGTTCCATCTCAACTCTCTCTTTCCTCCCGCTCCCTCGCTACTTCCGCCATGAGCCAACAAGCTCAAATCATTGATGGCAACCAAATGGCTGGGTACGTACTCTCATTCATTTACACTTCTACTATCTTCTGCTACCTTTACACAGCGCTTTCACAACTCACCAACTTGACTCGTCGTGCTAGTTCCATCCGCGCCGACATTGCTACTCGCATCAAGGCTACTCAAGCCAAGTTCCCTCGTTTCCAACCTCACTTGGCCATCATCCAGCAGGGCGCTCGCTCCGACTCGTCCACCTATGTCAAGATGAAGCTCAAGGCCGCCGCAGAGGCGGGAATCAAGTGCACTCTTGTCGTGCTTGGAGGCCCCGAGGATGGCGTCGGAGAGGACGAGGTCATGCGCGAGGTCGAGCGTCTCAACAACGACGATTCCGTACACGGCTTGCTCGTGCAGCTCCCCCTTAGCGATGCTATCGGTAGGGATGGAGAGAGGAGGATTACAGAGGCCGTCTCGCCGGAGAAGGATGTCGACGGGTGCGTTTCCTCGCGCTTGAGCTGGACAGATAAGATGCTCATCTGTACTACATCACCACAGATTCCACGCCTACAACATTGGCCTACTCTCCTCGCGCGCCTCGGCTCCCCTCTTCTCGCCCTGCACCCCCGCTGGAGTGATGCTCCTGCTCGAGTCGACGGGCATCAACATTGCTGGCAAGCACGCCGTCGTGCTCGGCCGTTCCGACATTGTCGGCAGCCCCGTCTGCGCCCTCCTCCGTCGCAAGGATGCCACCGTCACCCAATGCCACTCGCGCACTCAAAACCTCCAGGAGATTGTGCGTAGCGTCGGCTCCGAGCGCGAAGGTCCAAAGAAGGGAGATGCGGGGCAGAGCTGACTTTCTTCCTGCACCCTCTGAACAGGTCAAACAAGCCGACATTGTCGTCGCTGCTATCGGACAGGCCAAGTTTGTTCAGGGATCGTGGCTCAAGCCCGGAGCCGTCGTGATCGACGTCGGAACCAACTTCATCGACGGTGAGCTGTCTTTCACCACCTCTCCTTGACGCTCACAAGCTCACTCGTATCGTTACAGACGCTACCAGGAAGTCTGGCTCCCGTCTTGTCGGCGACGTCGACTTTGAGTCGGCCTCGCAGGTCGCTTCCTACATCACTCCCGTCCCCGGAGGAGTCGGACCCATGACCGTCGCTATGTTGATGGAGAACTCGATCATTGCCGCCCAGCGCGCGCTTGAGAAGAGTCAGAAGAGGTCCATTAAGCCTCTCAAGCTCAACCTCCTCAAGGACGTTCCCAGGTTCGTCTCTTGTGCTCGAGCTCGGCGATGAGATCTCGGCGGCTGATCCTCCTCTTCTGCTCAACAACAGCGACATCACCATCGCCAAGGCCCAGACTCCCAAGGCTATCGACGTCCTCGCTGCCGAGGTTGGAATCCCCGCTCACGACCTCGAGATGTACGGTCGCTACAAGGCCAAGGTCAAGCTCGAGATTCTTGACTCGCTCAAGCACCGTCGGTGAGTGTCCTCGCTCGCCACTTCTCCTTCAGGAATTACATCGCTTACTCTCTACACCATCAACAGCGACGGAAAGTACATCGTCGTCGCTGGAATCACTCCCACTCCCCTCGGCGAGGGCAAGTCGACCACCACCATCGGACTCGCTCAAGCTCTCGGCGCCCACCTCGGCAAGTCGGCCTTCGCTTGCGTTCGTCAACCCTCGCAGGGACCTACTTTTGGTATCAAGGGAGGAGCCGCCGGAGGAGGATACTCGCAGGTCATCCCCATGGACGAGTTCAACCTTCACTTGACTGGTGATATCCACGCTACTACCGCCGCCAACAACCTTCTCGCTGCTGCCATTTCGGCTCGCTACTTCCACGAGTCGACTCAGACCGACAAGGTGAGCTTTGTTGGAGGGCGAGAAGCAACTGAGAGCCGAGCTGACCTCTCTCTCTCTCTCGAACAGCAACTCTTCAACCGCCTCTGCCCTGCCAAGAAGGGCGTCCGCACCTTCGCTCCCATCATGTTCAAGCGCCTCGAGAAGCTCGGCATCACCAAGACCAACCCCGACGACCTGACCGACGAGGAAGTCTCGGCCTTCGCTCGCCTCGACATTGACCCTTCCAAGATCACCTGGAACCGCGTCGTCGACACCAACGACCGCTACCTCCGCAAGGTCACCACTGGTCTCGCCAAGACGGAGCAGGGCAAGACCCTCGACACTGGATTCGACATCGCCGTCGCTTCCGAGACGATGGCCGTCCTCGCCCTCTCGAACGACCTGCCCGACATGCGCAACCGTCTCGGCAAGATGGTCATTGGCGAATCGATGGCCGGCGTGCCCATCACTTGCGACGACATTGGAGCGACTGGATCCCTCGCCATCCTCATGAAGGATGCGATCAAGCCCAACCTCATGCAGACGCTCGAGGGAACGCCCGTGTTTGTTCATGCTGGTCCGTTCGCCAACATTGCCCATGGCAACTCGTCCATTTTGGCCGACAAGATTGCGCTCAAGCTCGCGGGTATCGAGGAGGGAGAGTCGGAGGATAAGAACGGTTACGTGATTACCGAGGCTGGGTTCGGCGCTGATATCGGGTATGTCGTCGCTCTCTCTCTCTTTCTCCTCTCGAAGCTCGCTCCGCTGACGTCGATGACGAAACAGAATGGAGAAGTTCTGCAACATCAAGTGCCGCATCTCGGGCCTCAAGCCCAACGCTGTCGTCCTCGTCGCTACGATTCGTGCCCTCAAGATGCACGGTGGAGGACCCGACGTCACCCCCGGCAAGCCCCTCCCCGAGGTCTACCTCAATGAGAACCTCGAGATCCTCGAGAAGGGTTGCTCCAACTTGGTCAAGCACATTGAGAACGCCCGCAAGATGGGAGTCAAGGTCATTGTCTGCGTGAACCGCTTCACGTGAGTTCTCCTCTCTCTCCTTTTCCTCTTCTCACTCGAGCTGACCTCGCCCTCTGTCTCTACGCAAACCCCAACAGCAATGACACCGACGCCGAGACTGCTCTCGTTCAAAAGGCCGCTCTCGCCGCCGGTGCCGACGCCGCTGTTCCTGCTACCCTCTGGGCCGAGGGAGGACTCGGAGCCATCGAGCTCGGAGAGGCCGTCATCGAGGCGTGCAAGGAGGATAACCCCTTCAAGTTCCTTTACGAGGATAACTTGTCCGTCAAGGAGAAGATTGAGACGATCGCTAAGGAGATGTATGGCGCCAAGGACGTTGAGGTGCGTCTCTTGCTCTCTCCTTGCTTTCAAGCGAGAACAATGGCTGACCCTCTATTCGAACCCTCACCGAACAGTACTCGGAGGAGGCCGAGGCTCGCATCGCCCGCTACACCGAGCAGGGCTTCAGCCACTTGCCCATCTGCATGGCCAAGACTCACCTCTCGCTTTCGCACGACCCCAAGCAGAAGGGAGCACCATCTGGTGAGTAGTGGCTCGCTCTCTTCTCTTCCCGCTTAGACCGAAGCTGACTTCGCCGTGTGCGGTTCCAACAGGCTTCACCCTCCCCATCCGCACCGTCAAGATGTCGGCCGGAGCAGGGTTCATCTACCCCGTACGTCGCTCGCCCTTTCTCAAACGGCTCTCCGTCATTGACCGCCTCTCCCCCCTCACAGCTCGTCGGCGAGATGCAGACCATGCCCGGACTCTCGACTCGCCCCGGTTTCGTGCGTGTCGCTCCCTCTCACCTTCTCCCGCTCTCGCTGACCTCGCACTCCCTCTCCACACAGTTCGACCACCAGCTCCTCGACGACGGAGAGATCATCGGTCTCTCATAGACGGTCACCTTGCACCCTACCACCCCATCCTTACGCACACGCCCAATCCACTTCAACGTTGTTACTCAAGTGCTGACTCAACGTCGCTCTGCAAAAAGAATCATGCCCTCTCGGGGATTCATCTACTATCATGATGCTCGGCCTTTTGGAGAGGAGAGAGGTTGCGGGAGCTGAGGACGTTTCGCCGAGCGTCAAAGGGGCGACGAGTGATGCGTAATACTCGTGGTCAATCTTACACCACTCGCAGAGATAAGCTAACCCTCGACACCTCCGAACTCAACCCCTGGCTCTCCTCCTCTCCTCCCTCCTCCTCTCCTTCTCCTCCCTCCTCGCCTCTCTCTCCTCCCTCTCCTCAATCGTCTCCCTCTCCCTCCTCCTACTTCTCTGCCGCTCCCTCTCCCTCCGACTCGGCATAGGCATCCTCGCCCTTTCCTCCTCCCTCTCCTTCTCCCTCCTCGCCTGCCTCCTCGCCCTCCTTCTCTCCCTCCTCTGCTCCTCGTCTTCCTCCTCCTCCTCTTCATCCTCCCCTCTCTTGCCCATCCAATTCTTCAAAGCAGCGACCTGCGATTGTACCGCCGTCTGCACGTTGGGAGGGATGGAATTGGCGACCGCTACGCCGAGCTGACGGACCGAAGCGAGAATGGTCGGCGTCATGGGCACAGCCGAGGCGCGGATAGTCGAGGGAGGAGGGATGGGGAGGGTAAGACGAGGACGAGGAGGCTCAGGAGGCTCGACCACCTCCCGCTTGGGGTGGTTCACGAACGCCGAGTTGGCTTTCGTATTCTGCTCGGTGGCGGGGCTGAGGAGGTCCTCGTCGTCTCTTCCGTTCTTCTTTTCGGACCTCGAGCGTTGCTGAACGGGGACAGGAGGCTCATTGGCAGAGGGGACGACGTCGGTGGAGGAAGGACCTTCGAGGACGACTCGCAGGGGCCAGAACTTGGGTTTCTTGGCGCTCCAATGCGAGGCGTTGCCGATGGTGCGGAGGTGGGTCCAGGTGGTAAGAGTGTCAGTGGTGGAGAGGGAGGGAGGGACGGTCTTGATGGTGGTGGTGTCGAGGAGGAGGGTGGTGGTGTAGATGTGGACGAAGGGGGAGTGGACGTCCTGCTGTCCGATGAAGCGGATCATGTACTCTCCTCGAGACTTGAGGTCTTTGGTGTCTAGGAAGCTCGAGAGGTGCTCCTTGAGCTGGAGAAGGCGAAAGGCGAGTTAGTCTCGCGGCGGGGGGGAAAGCCGAGCCATCGCCGACTTGCATTCTCCTTGCCCAAGCCATGCGAAAATCTCGTCTTGATCTTCTTCCGACTAATGTCGAACATCTCCAGGTATCCCGCTGCCATCAAACCGCCCGCGAACCTCGGCTCGTCGAAAGGATGCTGAGCACTTCCAGCTCCTGGCTCGGCGTTGCCTCCTCCCGCCGAGATGGACAACGGGGAAAGGGTGGCAGCCCGCAAAGACCTCCCGATTAATCTATCGCCGTTTCGAGGCTGCAGGGAATCCTCCCCTCCACTCTGAGCACTGCTGGAGGCGGTGGAGCCTGGCGAGGAGCGAAAGCGAGGCGCGCCAGCTCGACGAACACGGCAGGGAGGGCGAATGTCGAGCACTTGAGGTACCACAGCTTCCTTGAAGGTGAGCTCGACAACCTCCGCCGCTTGATGTACCATCGGCGCTGTTGTTTGGCGCGAGGGTGTCCTCCAAACTGAAGGAGCTGAGGCAAAACGAGTCAGCGGAGCAGTAGCTGCAGTGCGATAAGTCACTCACTTCCACCGCGTGATATAGCACTCTTCACGTCCCTTCCTTCCAGTGAGAGCGCAGAGAGCATGTTGACGGACGCGGAGAGGTCGTCGCTGGTGGGCGGTGGAGCGAACGGGGAGGCGCCCGAGACCGAGGCTGTAGGAAGGGAGGGATCAGTTGTGCCACTGCTTCGGAAGAGCTGTAACTCACCAGACCGTGAGCGCGACATTCGAGGTTGTTGTTGGCGGAACGAGAGCCGCGAAACCCATCCGTTTCCTTCTCCACGGCGACCGGCGAAGGCGAGGAGTCAAACGGACGGGTGCGAGCCTGCAGCAAAACATGTCGGTGGAATAGTTTTCTGTAGCCGAGCACGGGCTGGTGGTAGACTCACTCGTAGACGCGATAGCGGCCTCGCCGTTGTTGGACGACCGGACCTTCGCCGAGCTGATTGAAGGCTCAGCGTCTTCGCGTTGGCGGTATGCGACTTCGCTCAACTCTGAGACGGCCAAGAGAGCAATAGACGAACTGTTTGAAAACTTGCAATGAATAGGAGCGTCTATCAAGATCTATCTTTCAACGCTCAGAGCTCAGTAAGGCTCAGTAGCGAGCCGACCTAGAGCTCCGGGCCCTCGACGACGAGCGAGCGATGCCGCCAGCGCCAGCGTAGTCACCAGTGCTACCGTATCCAGCTCCTCCACGAGAAGCCGAGCTGAATCCAGCATCATCCGAGGCGTACGAGCTCATGCGACGCTGCGAACCCGCCCTGCTGGCCCTTCCTCCTCCTCCACTTCCTCCGGCGTACTCGTCGCGGCCGGAGCGGTATCCTCCAGCTGACGCCGAGCGACGGTACCCTCCAGCGGCACTGGCATACCCATCATCCTCGCCCGAGGAGGAAGACGAGTCGTAGGCAGCGGCGCGGCGGGAGCGCGAGGAGCGCCGAGCGCGAGAGGATCCACGAGCCGAACGGAGCCTACCCTCGTCCGAGACGTATCCCTCGTCGGCGAGAGCGTACTGTTGGGGTAGGAAGTGGAATGATCAGCTCAAGCTTGAGAGGTGGTTACGAAGTGAGAAGCAGCAAGTCACCTTGTCCTCACGACCCATGTCCGAAGGGTTGGCGTCAAAGACGACGGTGATGGGCCAGAAGCCGGGGTGCGAGACGGTGAAGTGCATGGTACCATCAGCCTCATCAGGCGATCCGATAGGGGTCCATCCGGACGTCGCCAGCCTGCGAGGAGCGATTGAAAAAGGTCAGCCCTTTGAGCTCAGCCTCGGCGATCGTTGAAGAAGCCGGAAACAACTCACTGGTGAGGGGTGACGAGCGCCTGCCTGTTGGAGGGGAGGGATCCCACCATGACATGAACGAAGGGGTCCGAGACGGGATCCTCGTTGAAGAACTGGACGGTGGAGCCATGCACCTTGCGAACGCCGGCGCGAGTGAGGAACTCCTCCGAGTGAGCAGCGAACTGCATCTTGGTAAGGGCGTGCTGGTACCGAGCGGTGATACGAGCCTCCGAGGTGTCGAGACGTTGGAGGTATCCTGCCGCCTCGAGTCCCTCCAGGAAGGCGGGCTCCTCGAAGGGGTTGGGCTCGACGTTGAAAGCGGGCATGGCGAGTTGCTGTGGGAGGGCGGGCGAATGTGAGGGGGAGGAGAGGAGTGCTGAGAAGCTTGAGAAATCAAGAGCTGGTTTCTCCAGGCGACATCAAGTTTCTCCCTCTGCCGGCGTCCTCGGAGAGAGCGGAGAACGGACAGGAGAAACGTCGCACAGCCTTCCTGATGTGGTACAGCAGTGCAGAATCGCGAGAGAAGCGGCGAAGCAATTGGGTGGGTGAAGCAGCGCAGGAGCAGAGGAATGAAGGAGCGGGAGCGATGGAGGAAGCTGAGCGCCGAGGTCGAAGAGAACGGCTGCTTTACAGGGTTACAGAGATCACTGAGTATTGCTGAAGCGTCCCTTCTCCTTGCGAAGGAAAGCGACGTTGAGAGGATACGGCTGTCCCATCCAGGTTGCGCGCTCGGTCTGCGAAGCAAAGGTCAGCGAGACGGAGGCGCCGAGTCTGGCTTCGGCAGGACGTACGTGGTCGCGGTACTCGTCGTCAGTATTTGGGTGGATTCTGAAATCAAGAGTTCAAGTCAGCTTCGGACAAGAGCAACAGAACGGACGGAGAGGACTAACAGGACCCTGCGAAAGAGACGAGAGAGTCAGCAGCCGGCTCCGAGCAGCTCCGAGTCATAAGGAGGGGTTGCTGAGGGGCGAGACTCACGAAAGACCGCCACGGTAAGCAACCAAGAAGCCCATGATGGCTCCGAGCTGTGCTGGGGTGAAGCTGAACAGCGAAAGATCAGCGAAGGAACCGCCGAGCCGCAGGCCCCTGCGAGAGCGCTCAGCGCACGTATTGACCTCGAACATGGCCACCGGGTGCGGCCCTACAGGTGTTGTCCAGAACTTGTAGACCCTCAACTCGGGGAACTCCCTGGAGAGGAGAGAGAGGAGAGAGAGAGAGAGCGAGCGGGAAGTCGAAGCCGAAGGAGGTCAGCACCGAGCTGGCCCTCGCGAAGCCGGCCAGCGCACCTGCGGATACGCTCATGTAGAGCGCGAGCGTGTTCGAGCTGCCCCGGTGAGTTCTGGTTGTAGTAAATGTGCAAGCTGAGCCGCGGTTTGGGTGTGAGATCAGCGAAGGGCGATTGTGAGGGGGTTTACAGGAGGAAGCTCACTCAAAGGCATTGTTACTCTCGTCAATCACCTCCACGCAGTTGCTGTACCACGGCGAGAGCTTGTCGCTGGGCGGGTTGAGCAGCGACTTGCCATCTGCTCCCTTCTCGTCCCCGAGCGGTTCACGATCAGCTGGGAGGGAAGCGAGAGGGTCGAGGGCGGGGTATTCGAAGGGCTGCGACATCTTGCAGTGCTTGGAAGAAGAGAGATCAAGTGTTGCGCTGTCTCTTTTTGTAGTAGCCTGTTCAGTCAGCCTGAGAGATCAACAAGCGGGGGAGCATTGTCAGCTCGAGATGAGTAGGTCAGCATTCACCTACAGCTTCAGAAGGCTAGAAGCAATCCAGAAGAAATGGTTCCGAAGAGCAGAGCTGATGAGTAAGGAACAGACGAAGCAAGAGCCGTGATGACCTCCTTGCGCCGAAGGGCCGCGAAGGGGTTCGCGTCGAGCGGCTTGGGAAGCTCTGCCTCTGCCAATTTCAGCTTCGTCGTCTCGCACGTTTGGCCATGGCCGACACACCACCAACACCGCCTCAGGCGGCACCTGCTGCTCCCGTACAGCCTGCCGTTCCCGCCCCAGCAGCTCCCAAGCTTGCCCCAAAACTTCCTCCGCCGCCGAAGGCGCAGAACCCGTGAGCTGCTCTGTCTACGTCTATAGCTCGCACGGGAGCACGCTGACCTGAAGATGCATTACAGTTTCGTCTACCTGGGAATCCCGCAAGCTGTCTTCGACTATCGGCCGAAGATGCCCGGCCCCAAGATGACTGCTTTCTGGGCCATCACGATTGGACTCACGGGAGCGTACATCTACGACCGGAGGGAGTGCGAGAGGCTGCAGAAGGAATACATTGACAAGGTCAAGTGGATGAGCGAGGCGCCGCTGGACAGCATGGAGATGTCGAGGCGGGTCAAGGTCTTGGGCGCTCGAGTCCCCGAGGATGGAGAGGTGGATCGTAGCTCCAAGTGGTTCAAGCGGTATATGAGGGTGAGTCCATGACGGCCTTTGCGCAGAGCACCGTCCTCCAGCGGGTCCGTCGGGAGCGCAAACCTGACCCTCTCCTCCCCTTCGCAGCCCATCTTCGTGGCTTCGGGAACCGACTACATTCTCAAGACCGGAACCAACCCTGGAGGAATTGGAAGGACCACCCTCGCCGAGATCCGCGGTCGCAGGATCACCGACGCAAGCAAGGATCCCAACCTCGGCGTTTCGGCGCTGAATTCGGGAGGCGCCAACATCGCTTCCGTCCTCACCGACCGCGATGCGCAGGACGCCCAGCGAGACGTTGATGGAGGCGTTGTTCTTCTTGGGCGCGCGGCGTTGAAGGAGTACCTCTGGGCGCTGAGAAAGGGCTACGGCGAGACCATCGACCTCAAGGAGGAAGCTCGGTTGGAGGGACTCGGACTGGGCGCCAACGAGCGGAGAAAGGATGGTCGTTGGGAGCGCGAGGAGGAGATCATGGTCAGGGAGCTCGAGGCGGAGGATGCCAAGAGCGAGCACGCGCCTTTCGAGGTTCCCCTTCCCGCGGCGCTGCAAGGACTCGACGGCGAGGACGACACCATGACCGACTCAGCCGCCAGCGGCGACGCTCCCGGCTCCAACCCTCTCGCCTTTACCCCTTATCGCTCCATTGCTCCCGCTTCTCTCCCCACTCGCGCCCCCGAACCCGTCAAGGACGACTCTCCTCCCGTCCTCCTCCCCCCTCCCGCTACCCTCCCTGCTCAACCTCCCCTTCTCCTCGTGCCCTTCTCCCACCCCTTCGGCATCCAAAAGTGGCCCTCCAAGATGCTCCACTTCTTCAACAAGCGTTCCGATGTTCGCCAAGGAGGAGAGTACGCCCTCGCGATCCTCCTCGCCCAACAGCGCGCCTTCACCCCTCCTACCATTCGCAATCCCTCCGGCTCGCTCCAAGGCATCCTCGACGACAAGATCGTCGACGAGGTCCGTGTCGGCGAGCACAAGGATCTTACCCTTGTCGAGGGCGAGCGCACCGGCTCCCGCGACCTCGACTTCCTCGCCGAGACGGACGAGAACCCTTACCACTTCCGCCGCTCGTACCGGACCCTCCCCTCGGCGCACGAGTACTCGAAGCGCACCTACTACAAGGACGACCTCCCTCCCAAGCTCGCTGTCGCGCGTGAGCTCGCCTCGGGCTCGCGGCAGCCGACCAAGGCCGAGGAGAACTACCCTCCCAAGATGGAGAGCGAGTTGCGCAAGGAGCGTCTCGACAAGGAGCTCAGGTGGCGTCGGGAGCTTGAGGGATGGGCGATGGTTCGGAGCGGCAGTGGAGTTGCTTGGGACGAGAAGTGGGGAGTGGGAGAGGGCAGCGAGACGCCTTTCCGGGTGTACACGATGCCTACCGAGGAGCAGAAGCGCGAGTTGCAGGAGAAGAGGGATGCGTGGTATGAGGACAAGAAGAGGCAGGCAGAGGCGCTCGAGGAAAGGCTGAGGTCGATGCCTTCGCCTCCTGCTGATGATGAGTAGAGGGATGAGAAAAGGGGTAGCCTTTTGTTCGCTATTAGATATTGATGCTCAAACCCCCCACTTTTACACTAGATTATAGCCGCTCTTGCCTTGAGAGAGCGAGAGCAGAGAGGAGGGGAGAGGGGAAAGGAAGAGAGCTCGAGTCGCTCCTCTCCCTCCTCCCCCTCACTTCTCTCCTCTCCCGCCTCATCCTTATCCGCTTCCCGCCACTCTATAACAGCAGTACACACCTACAGCCAGCCTCTCCTGCTCTAGGGATGAGCTACACGGACGACGACGTCGCCTACGCCGAGCAAGTCGCCGCTTCGTCGTCTGACCCGCTCGACTTGCCCGGTGGCGTCGACTCTCACGGCTTCCGACAGCCAAAGTTTGGAGTGTACGACCTGGACGAGGAGACTGAGGCCGAGTTTAGGACTTTGGGGAGGATTGATGAGCAGCAGGAGAGGACAGAGGGAGGAGGCGAGGGAGGGAGGGGAGCTTGGGGCGAACACGAGAGGTTTGAGGACTATGGCATGAGTGAGTCGTCTACTGTCTGCTGAGAAATTGGTTGAAGGTTGGAGGAGGAAGAGGATTCAGACACAGAAGCTGACCAGCACTCCCTGCTCCCTCACAAGACGAGGACCAGCGCTACTCCTCGCCGACTCCCTTCACTCCTCCCCAGTCGTTGCCTTCGAGCTCGAAGAATGCTCGCTACTTCCCAGCTTCTCAACATCGTCACCACCTCACCCTTCCTGCCTCGACCAGCGCCGCATCGACCCGTCCAGCCGCTGCTCGAGCTACGCCCTCCTCCAACTTCATTCCTCTCAAGCCTACCGCCGTCCGTCCTCTTTCCGCTGCGCCTCCTTGCCCCAATCCACCTCCAAAGAAGGCATCGGGCTTCCCCGTCCCCGCCAACGGCAACACCAGCAGGAGGAGAGACGAGTATCTCCGACCAGCCGGCGGCCCTTCCCAGTTCACTCCCGCTCTCGGCGGACACTACGCTTCCTCGTCGCAGGCGGGGAGGAAGAGGAGCGGCGATGGGGAGGTGAGGAGTGGTCAACTCGCCGCGGGAACCAAGAAGGCTAGGCAGGAGGAGAGGAAGGCCGAGGAGGACGAGTACTTCGGCGGAGAGGGAGACGACGCGTTCGAGAGCGCGCTTCTGCACGAGGAGGGTGAGTTCTAGAGCTCTTTGAAAGTATCGATAGCTCTTGCTGACTTCACTACACTAATAGCTCTCGTCAGCGAGGACATCGACCAAGCCATGGACGAGCCATCGCGAGCGGCGCCTTTGCAAGCTCCTCGGCCTCGGCCAGTCGCGCCTCAGAGTCGCTACCGAAACGGACCTCAGCCTACGCATGCTACTTCCAACAACCTGATCACCGGTCAAGTCAAGCTCCGCCCCGTTAGCGACCTTCGTACGTCTTTCCTCTCTCTCCTGCTCGGCTCTCTCTCCTCCCAACTCGCTCACCCTTCTCTCTGTTATTTCACAGCCGACATGTTCCGAGGCATGTGGCGCTTCGGGGTCTTCAACGCTATTCAGTCGACCTGCTTTGAAACCGTGAGCCTTCCACTGCTCTCTTGTCTTTTCTGTGTCGCCCGAGTGAGCACGACTGACGACTTGCGCGCTCACAGGTTTACCAGGCGGACAAGAACGTCGTCGTGTCGGCTCCTACAGGTGAGTAACATCTCGAGCGCCTGTATCCCGATCTGACTCACCTTGTCGTACAGGAAGCGGCAAGACGGTAGGAGTTGGGCGCTCACTCGTTCTTCGGTCGAAGCTGACGCCGCCTTTGCCATTCTACAGGTCATCTTCGAGCTCGCCATCCTTCGCCTCTTCTCCACCTCCGACTCGAACGACACCAAAGCTGTCTACATGGCTCCCACCAAAGCCCTCACGTCGGAGCGCGCCGCCGATTGGAAGCGCAAGTTCGAGCAGCTCGGCCTCGGCTGGACCGTCGCTGAGCTCACGGGCGACACTGCGCCTGGTCCCGATGTGTGGAAGAGCATCAAGAGGTCTCGCTTGATCGTCACGACGCCTGAGAAGTGGGATAGCATCACTCGCTCTTGGTGAGTTCGACTCGAGTGAAGGAAATCAAGCGTCCACTGATCCCTCGGGCCCATCTGTAGGCACAACCATACTCAAAGCTTCTCTCAACTCGCCCTTTTCTGGTGAGACCTGCAGCGACGTCAATGAAGCCGCCCTCGATCTTTCCTGACCTCGGCTCTCCTCCCTCAGTATCGACGAATGCCACTCGGTCGGCATGGACGTCCGTGGAGCCACTCTCGAGGTCGTCGTCAGTCGCATGAAGACTCTAGGCACCAACACTCGCTTCATCGCCGTCTCTGCTACCGTTCCCAACGTGAACGACGTCGCCGAGTGGCTTGGTCGGTTGCGCCGAGCTCTGCTCGTGGATCTTCGCTGACGAGAGACCCTCGCAACAGGCTCTGGATACGAAGAGGGATCTCCAGCGACCGTTTTCCAGTTTGGTGAGGAGTACCGACCTTGCAAGTTGCAAAGGTGAGTCGTCGCGCTTGCTCGGCGTCGCCCTCGGTGCTGATGCCTTGTCGACGAGCAGGATTGTCCTCGGCTACCCACCCAAGGACAACGAATTCAGCTTCAGCAACAACCTCAACTTCAAGCTCTACGACCTCGTCAAGCAGTACTCGATGGGCAAGCCGTGAGTCGGCTCATTCGGCTCTCGCCTTTTTCGCCGAACGCACCCTCTCAACTCTCCTTTTCGCAGAGTCCTCATCTTCTGCAACACTCGCAAGGCGTGCTCGCAAGCGGCCGAGGTGCTTGCCAAGGAATACAGGCAGGAGCTGGAGAGTCGCCCTCAATCGGCTCCTTGGCCGAAGCCTGCTCGTCTCGATCTCAAGTCGGCCGACAAGAAGCTCGCTGCTCTCCTCGACGTTGGCATCGCCTACCATCACGCGGGGCTCGAACAACAAGACCGCAAGGCTGTCGAGAGTTTGTTTGCCAGCTCTGCCATCTCGGTCGTCTGTAAGTTCCGATGCTCGGCGCGGCTCTCAGCGACCGAGCCGACCTATTCCGGCTCGCAGGCGCCACTTCGATACTCGCCACGGGTGTCAATCTTCCTGCGCGTATGGTGAGTATCTCTGTTCGCCTTCATTGCTCGCCTTGAGCTCACCAGCTTCCTTCACAGGTCATCATCAAGGGAACCAAGGCCTTCCGCGGCGCTCGCTTCGAGGAGTGCACCGACATGGAGATCCTTCAGGTGGGCTGTCTTTGATAGTGTGTCAGTCAAGTCAACGCTGACTCTCATTGCCTTGCCTGCAGATGATCGGCCGTGCTGGTCGTCCTCAGTTTGACACCTCTGGAGTCGGTGAGCTGATCGTCTCTTTTGAGACCCTCTCAACGAGATGCTGATGGTCTACTACACGTAAACAGCCCTCATTATGACCGAGTCTCCTCAGAAAAGTCGCTACGAGGCCCTCGTCAACTCCGAGGTCAGTTCGACCCACCCCGCCTCATCGCCGAGCTGACCCTTCTCCCGCTACAAAGACCATGCTCGAGAGCTGCCTCCACAAGAACCTCGCCGAGAACATTAACTCTGAGATCAACCTTCGCAGTACGTTGATGCAGGCTCATAGCACGCCTCGCTCGCCGCTCACCCTCTTCTCCTTCGCAGCCATCACCGACATCGCCTCGGCTCTGCACTGGCTTCGCTCGACCTTCCTGTTCGTGCGCATCAAGAAGAACCCTCGTTTCTACGCCATCGCCAACGGAGCAGCTACTTCCCCCGATGCTCGTCTCGAGGAGATTGTCGTCGAGTCGGTCAAGGCGCTCGTGAGCGAGGGCATCGTTGACGAGTCGGACGATATGATCAGTCCCACCAGTGAGCACAGATATCTGCCTCATCTTCACTCATCTGCTGACCGAGCCTTCCCCTCGAACACAGCCTACGGCGATGTTTGTCGGCTGTCGCTTGCTCCGCCGAAAGTCTCGCTGACGCTCTCGTCCATCCTGACAGATGATGGCGCGGAGCTATCTCTCTCAAGCTACTTTCGTATCTATCAAGAACCTCCCTGCCAAGCCCAACATGCGCACTCTGCTCGAGACGATCTCGGGAGCGAGCGAGTTCTCGAGCTCGCGCTTCAGGCAAGGAGACAAGGGACCTCTGGGCAAGGTCAACAAGGTCAGTGAAGCTCGAATTCTTCTTCTCTACCTTCACATCACTCACAGACCTTCTCACTCCCTGCAGGATCTCAAGTTCCCCGTGGCCAAGCTCGCGACGAGCGCCGACAAGGTCCGCTCGCCTACCTCTGCGCCGAACAGAAGAGATGCTCACGTTGGTCCCGTAGGTCATGATCCTCATCCAAATTATTCTCGAGTGCATCCCTGGAGCCGACGTCAAGACCGAGAGCTGCAACCCTCACACCGAGGCCGGCGCTTTGTGGCAGCAAATAACGAGGATGACGAGGTGTACGTGTTCAGATCTCTCTCTCGGGAGATGCGAGCTTACCTTCCTTCCAAAAGGTATCCTCGACGTCCTTCTCGAGCGCCGTGACGGAGCCATCAGGACCGGACTCGAGCTGTGCGCTCCTTCGGACTTCGGCTCGCAACGAAGCTGTCGCTGACCAAGGTTTTCTGCAGGATGCGTTCGATCCACGCGAAAGCTTGGGATAGCTCGCCCTTCATCTTGCGTCAGATCGAGGGTGTAGGAGAGAAGAGTAAGCCGCTGGAACTCCAACTCGGCGCTCGCTTTCGCTGATCCTCGTCTCGACGGCACAGGCGTCAAGGTCCTCGTCGACAACGGAATCACCACTTTCAGCGAGCTTACTGCGAGCGATCCTTCCCGCCTTGAGATGCTCCTTGGCCGGTACGTCTGTCGATGAGCGTTTTCGAGAGACCTTGCGCTGACCTCTCGGCTCGAACAGCAACCCACCCTTCGGCCGCAAGCTCGTCTCGACCGCCAACGCTTTCCCTCGATTTGGTATCTCGATCAAGGCGGAGGAGGAGGAGGTCGTCGCCAGCGGCGTCAAGGTTACGCTCACCGTCGAGGTCTCGGTGGAGAAGACGAGTCCCTCGTGCATCGTCAAGAAAAACGGAAACGTCTATTACGCTGTTGTCACCCTCGTCACCTCGGATGGAGAGTACATCGAGTGCGTGTTCAGCTTGACAGCTCGCTGCACGGTAGCTGACACTTCTACCGCAGCTTCCGCCGCCTTCGTCTCGAGCAGCTGGTCTCCCTCGGCTCCAAGAGCTACGCCGTCGCCGTCATCGTCTGTCGTCCATCTCAAGTAGGCCTTCTACTCTCACAGAGAAGCTCGTATCAGCTCTGATGCCCTTCCCCCTTCTCCACAGCGCATCATTGGGGCCATTTCCTGCGATCACGTCGCCGGAAGCGAGGTCAAGGCGAGCCTCAAGCCGTCCACCTCGTCGAGCTCTTTCCCACTTCCATGTGAGCGCTCTTCTAGCCTCTACAATTTCACTCGACCCTCGCCAATGCTGACCGCGCTCACTGTTGCTTCGTAGCCGTCGGAGAGCAGATCAAGGTTGAGGAAGAGGTGCGGCGAGCACGCTTGCCGTTCTCAATCCAGATCGCTGATCTCCCCTTCGCTACTCGACAGAGTTCTGAGCCTTTGGAGATCCCTATCCCTGCTCGAGTCGCTCCCAAGCCTGCCGCTCAGCAGCCCGCCGAGCCTGAGCCGAAGCCGCCTCGTCGCCGACCCGACGGCAAATGGGACTGCAACCACCTCTGCCGCGACAAGTCGGCGTGCAAGCATCTCTGGTAAGTATTACATAGGCGCAGCTCAGCTCGCAGAAAGCTGACCCTCGCCTACACCCTTGCAGCTGCCGCGACGGGTAAGCTGTTCGGCGAAGTCGGAGAAAAGAGAGCAGTTGCTGACTTCTTGGCTCCCCGCCACAGCACCGACAACCCTCCGCCCGTTCGTCGTCGCAAGCTCCAGCCCGTCACCGACGCCACGGACTCCTCTCAGACCAAGCTCAAGCTCAAGCCCGACCCACTCTCTCAAGCCAAAGCGAAGGCGCTCGGTCCCCTCACCAAGACGCCCTCCCTCAAGTCGGATCGTCTTCCAGCTCAATCCAAGTCGCTCAAAGGCAGTCAAGCGCTCAAGGCGTTCGGTGGCAAGACTCTCGCCGAGCTTCTCGCCGAAGGAGGGAACGATGAGGACGAGGCGCAGGACTCGGTCGACGAGGAGTTCAAGTCGGAGGAAGACCTACTCTCGCTCGATCAGCTCCTCAAGAAGAACAAGCAGAAGAAGGCCGCTCGCGACGCTCGAGATGCTCAGATCAACCTCGACATCGTCCCCAAGTCCAAGTCGGCCGCCCTTCCCCTCGGTCGCAAGAGGAAGGCGCCTCAGTCCCCGATCGACCTCAGCGACGAGGACGACCTTCCTGCACCTGGTCGACTCAAGCCTACCGACGTCCTCAAGCTTCTCGAGTCTTCGGAAGAGGAGGAGGAGGACGAGCTCGCCGGAGATGACACCCTCAAGCAGCCCTACCTCGTCTCGACGCTCACCAAGCGAGTGCCTCCTGCTCGCAAGCCCAGCAGGAGCGCACCGGCCAACAAGCCCTCGACCTCTCTCTCCAGCGACAACGACGCCCGCGATCCGCTCAAGTTCGACTTCACTTCGACTGGCGCGCCGAGCACAAAGTCCGTCGAGTCCCGCCTCTTCCGCACCGCAAGCTCAGACGACTCTACGACGCAAGCCACGGCAGTCGAGGACTTCCAGCCGCCAGAGGAGCAGGTCGAGATGGATGTGGATCAGCCCGCGATCGAGGAGGTGATGAAGCAGTCGGAGTCGGTGCAGGAGAAGCCCTCGTATGATGATGACAGTGACATGGACGAGTGGTTGTCGTCTTCGGTTGTTATTCGCCCTCAGTAGGGCTTGCTCGCTTGCCATGTATTGTGATGCACTCGCTCTTCCCCGGCGCCGGCTGAGCCGCGAGCTTGCTTGATCCTGCGAGGGTTGAGGAGGCATTGCGGACGAAAGAAGCTAAACATACATCATGACTAATCGACTACCAAACCCTGCCGTCGAGCCCCTCCTCTGCGAGCCATCATCTGCTGCCGTTGCCGGCTGCGAATCGACCCCTCCCAGCGACTTCAGCACCACTTCCAGCTGCCGCAAGCTCACGCCGTACTTGATACAAATCTCGTCGGTATGATGTGTCCCGTCCATCATGAGCGGGAGACTGGGAGGGTAGCTTGGGGCACTCGGCGCAGGCTTGGCCGTCTCGTTGAGCTGAGGCGAGGGCATCGTGCCCGTCATCAAGGCCGTGCGAACTTGAGGACGTGCCGGCGCGTCGATATGTCCAAGACCGCTTGGGGTAAGGGCGCCGACTGGGGTGGGGTCGTTGTTGGAGGTTGACGAGGCGACCGAGGAGAAGATGGAGGAGGAAGCTTGCCGAGCGGTGTAAGAAGGGCGCGGTGAATCGTCGGCCGAGTGCATCGAATGGGAAGGGTGAGGGCTGGGCGCAGTGGAGGCTGAGAAGGTGGTGTCGGGGTGAGAAGGCGCGTGTGAAGGCCGTCGTGGCGCATCCGCCGAGGTGTGGTGAGCGAGCGCGAGATTTGGGTGGTCGAGCCAGACGGGGTAGGCGTAGACGCGGCGGAGGAAGCCTTTGATCACGCCAAATTGGATCATGCGACGCACGTCGATGGGCATTCCATCAAGGGCGTTGAGCTCGATCCAGGCCGAGAGGGTGAGGGTTGGTTTGAGGCTCGAGTAGAGGGAGAGAAGGGTGGGGAAGGGTACAGGAGGGGTGTCGCCTGCGCGTGGAGCGTCAATAGAGGATGTGAGGGCGATAAGGTGCTGACCCACCTGCTCCAGAGTAGACGTATGCCTCGCACTCGGCCCTCAAGTCGGCTATCCCTTCCTCCTCTTCCTCGCCGTATTGGGCAACATCGGCGATTGATGGAAGTGCTGCATACGAGTTGGAGTACTGGAAGAGGTCGACGATGATCACGGCCGAGTAGAAACTGAGGGGGAAAGAGGGTCAGCTCGAGTCGACTTCGGCTCATCAGGACTTTCGACTCACACAAGGTGCTGAATGGACAGACGAGCGAGATGCAGGTCGACCTCGGCAAGCTCTGCTATCCGCTTGACATGATTGACACCGTTGAGGAAGCTGCAGATCTGTTGTCAAAGGCGGATGGGTCGGCGACGAGCGAGGGGGCAAGGTCGACAAGACGAGGCGGCGCACCTTGAAGAGCGTCACGTCCCAACTCGGGTGCTTCTTGGCCTCCAGAGGAGCAATGGCTATTGGTACATCCCAGTTGTGAATCTTGCGCGGGTTGGCGTAGAAGGGGGTGAGGAAGAGGTCGAGATCTGTATCGCCGATGCGAATGCTCGACTCGGAGAAGTTGTTGATGTCCATGTAGAGCTGCTCGAGCAAGTTGCCCATGGAGAACGTTGGTGGAGGGGAAGATAGGACGGAGGACGATTCCTATGGGTCGAGGGATGAGATGCGAGGCTAGAAGAAGGGGTTCGGCGGAACTCACCTCGAGCATGCGAAGGGTTCGGCCGGTCTTGCGCACGACGGGCTCGAACGCGGAAAGCTCAGCGTCACGCTCGAAGACGAAGCAGACGTTGAAGATGAAGGCGTTGCGATTGTACACCTCCTTGCCCTTGGAATACTTCTCCTCGTCCACGATTCTGTCCAAGCCGAGAAGTCAGCTTCGGAAGCACGGGGGTGATGCAGCATGGCGCACCGCTGCGGGAAGCCCACGATCTTGGACGTTCTCGTCGCTTTGGTGATGAGATGGCCACAAAGCTCGGGTTTGGGGATCACGAACTCGAGGATGGACGAGAAGTCGAAGAGCACCTGAGTGCTGTTGAGTCCTTGCTCGGTCGAGCGTACGATAGCATCGCTAGTTCTGCTTGGACCAAGAACTACGGGCGCACTCTTCGGTGACAGGCTCGACTCGGGGGCGCGACTGGGGAAGGTGGAGAGGCGAGTCGCGACCGAGCCTTCGGGGACTTGGTGAACGATAGTGGGACCAGCAACAGGATCGAACACTGCATAAAGCACAGCTACCAGCCGGGGCAGGTACTGTAGGAGACGCGAGTGAGCTGCAAGGCGCTTTCAGAGAGCGGGATGAGAGTCGAGAGCTCACCGCGCCCGACTGATCCCGTAGCTGTTCGCGCATCGACTGCGCCATCCTTTCACTACTGATATCCAGCAAAGAGAGCTTCTTGGAGTTGTCGTAGTAAGATGAGCGAGCGCGAGGAGGGCAAGCCGAGCGGCCGCGTTTCGCGGCGAGGTTCAAAGGCGGCGCCCCCTTTCGTTCTTCCTCTTCTGCTTCGTACTGGCTCGTCACCGCATCGTCACCATGTTCTCGCGTTCTGTAGCACGTCTCATCGCGGCCCGGCCGTCTCCCGCCTCGGCCGCCCGCGCTCTCGCAACCTCCGCAACTTCCCCTTCGGCAGGCGCACCAGCTCGCTTCTTCGCCCCTCCTGCCAAGCACAATCAGCTCATCCAACGCGCATTCTCTAACAGCGCCGGTGAGCTGCTCCCTGTAGCTCAACACATCACCTGCCGTCTACTGACCGACGATTCGCGTCTCACCTCTTTTCGTCGACTCTGACAGCTCTCGCTCACGGTGGGAAGGGGCGGCCAAAGAAGGGCGAAGGGTGAGATTGCTTCTTAACCATATCTTTTCGCGCCCCTGTTGACTCGTCTCATCAATAGCATCACCCTGCACTTCAAGAAGAGTAACGGCGAGATCGAGACGGTGCAAGCCAATGAGGGGGACGACATTGTGGATGTATCGTGGGAGTGGGACCTCGACATCGAAGGTGAGTCTTTTCTACACATCTACAGCCCACCGTCAAGCTGTCGACGGCGGAGCACAGCGAGAGGAGCGAGCTGACATTCTCTCCCCTCCGAATCCTGGTCTGCAGCTGCCTGTGAGAAGTCCATCGCTTGCTCGACTTGCCACGTGATTCTCGAGGATGATATCTACGACAAGCTGGAAGAGCCATCGGATGATGAGGTGAGCACCGACGCGTCAAGGCGTCGCCGAACCTTTGCGAGTCTCAATCAGCTTCGCTTACCCCGTGCATCCTCGTAGAACGATATGCTCGACCTCGCATTCGGACTCACTGATACGTGAGCTGTCTCTCCTCTCTTCGGTCTGCTTGGTTTCGAATGCTCGAACCCTCTCAAAAACCATCCGCCGAGGCTGACCATCGTCGTCCACAGGTCGAGGCTGGGTTGCCAAGTCAAGGTGACCAGGGAGATGGATGGAACTACTATTACCCTGCCGAGCGCAACACGCAACCTAAGGGTCGATGGTGAGTCTTCTCGCCGAGCTTGCCGTCAGCCCTCAGCCGAGCAGTCCACTCACCTCTCTTCCTTTCGCTCGCAGGCTCCAAGCCGACCCCGCACTAATCCCACAACGATTTTAGTAGATGCAGCTGCAAAACGGCACCATTGCACAAGAGTAGATCAAGCGTCGCTTTCCTAGAGGGCGAACTCGGCGTTCGGTCACGGAGGCTAGCAAGTCTGTGGAGGAATTTGCAGGCAGTCGAGCAGCTGTAGTGATGTCTCTCCGTTAGTAGTCTTATCTAATCGCTTGATGAGCTCACTTGCATGTCGCCGACGAAGGACCCGGCTCGTCTCAAACGTCTCAGCTCGAGCCTGCGACCGCCATCTTTGTCCTCCTCCCTCATCTTTCCTCGACTCGACGTCGCTCTCCGGCTGGCCCAACTCTCGCACGGCGCACTCCCTGGTGGATGTACGCACACTTCAAGCTCTTACTTTTCTGCACCACTCTTCTCTTTTTCCTCGTCACTCCTTCAGCAGCGCGCACCGTCTTCTTCTCCACCACCGACGCAAACCTCGACTTCTCCCCCGCCGCTGCGTGGAGCATCAGTCCCAGCGGTAGCTTCGACTCTCGTACTACAAGGACCAACGGCGCTCACCTCTCCTTCACTTTTGCTGGTGCGTGAAAGAGGCTCAGGCCGTCAGGAGAGGAGAAAGGGAGCAGAGCTGACGTTATCACGAGTACCCAGGCCAACAAGTCATTGTACTCGGAAATAGCACTGGAGCCTACCGAGTAACTCTGGACGGGATCAAGCTTTACGAGTTCAGCAGCGCCGAAGCCGGTCGACTCTTTCGGGCCAGCAACCTCGACGAGAGCGCCCTCCACTCGATTATCATCGCCCAGGAAGGCTCGGAAGGGAGCGAAATGAGTGTTGATCAAGTCAAGATTGCATACGAGTGAGTCTCGACCGCTCTTATGGGACAGGAGGGGCGGGAGCTGACTCCGAGCTTGAACTCACAGGAACTCGAGCGGTCTCGCGCCGTCCCTGGTATCGTCGGACGTCGCGCTCACCTCGACGATGCCGAAATCTACCCTTCCTACTGTTTTGGCCACTGCCCCCGGGAGCAGCTCGACTGCGGCGACGACCAACGCCTCTGCCGCCCCTTCGAGCCGACCCATCGCCGAATCACTCTCCACGTTTGCGACGTCCCGTCGGCGCTCAGCAGCATCCACCACCTCTGTTCCTACATCCTCAATAACTCTCTCCCCCTCCCGCTCAACCACCATGGCGGTCGCCTCGATGTCTCCCGAGGCCGATGCTTCACCCTCGAATGCAGGAGCAGTTGCTGGAGCGGTTGTCGGTGCACTTGCTGGACTGGCGCTACTCGTTCTTCTCGCTCTATTCTTCCGCAAGAGGAGACGGAGCCGAGCGGGCGACTACTACGATGCCGATACCGGTCGGCAGCGCAATTCGAGGGCTTTCTCGGCCCCCCCTCCCATCATGAGCGGTGTTGGGACGGATGGAGGCATCGGCGGATCACCACGAGCGGCGATCATAGAGCCTGCTCGAAGCGACGTCGAGGGATGGGCTGCACGAGTCGCTCGCAACAACTCGTGGAGGCGCAAGGCCGAACGACTTCCCGAGACTCGCAATTTCTACGGCGTCAAGTCGGAGATTCCACTCCCGAGCGCCCCTCCTCCCGACGTACCTCCCCCTCGCCTCCCTCACTCCGCTGTGCTCATGATGGCCGACACCCCCCCGCCGACCGCAACCAAACCGAGCCTCCCTCGCAAGCTTCCCGCTCGCTACTCGCCCCCTCCCCTGGTGGAATCGCCTTCGGCGGTACCCATCTCTCGCCCATCCCGCGCCTCGTCTCATACCCAACGCTTCCACGCGCCCACCGCCTCCCGCCTTCCCTCTTCCTCGTTCATGCCCGCGCCGAATGGACCCACGCCGCCTCGTTTAGGCGCTGCTCCTGCTCGCCCGCCCTCGCCTGACAGCGATCCAGTCACCTCGGCACGGCTGGAGGAGGTCATTGAGGAGGATGAGATTGTCGGTGGAGCGGAGGATCGGCCTCATTACTTCCAGACTCGTGAGCAGATGCCGAAGTACTCGCAGGCGAACGGGGATCCTCGTCGTTGAGGTCGCTGGCGACCGCTGTACGTCTTCGTTAGAAGGTTCAGTAATCTAATCAGATCGTAGAGTACTACACTTGCTGCAAGTCAAGAGACAGCGAGCGCGAGAAGCGACGGGCTCGGTGGATGTCTTGCTGACCCCTCGCTTTCACATATCGAGCGCGCGACCTGGATGGGACAGCCGTATCCTCTCAACGTCGCTTTCCTTCGCAAGGAGAAGGGACGCTTCACCAATACTCAGTGATCTCTGTGACCCTGTAAAGCAGCCGTTCTCTTCGGCCTCGGCGCTCAGCTTCCTCCTTCGCTCCCGCTCTCCTCTTCCTTCGCTCCTGCGCTGCTTCACCCACCCAATTGCTTCGCGGCTTGTCTCGCGATTCCGCACTGCTGTACCACATCAGGAAGGCTGTGCGACATTTCTCCTGTCCGTTCTCCGCTCTCTCCGAGGACGCCGGCAGAGGGAGAAACTTGATGTCGCCTGGAGAAACCAGCTCTTGATTTCTGAGATTCTCAGAACTCCTCTCCTCCCCCTCACATTCGCCCGCCCTCCCACAGCAACTCGCCATGCCCGCTTTCAACGTCGAGCCCAACCCCTTCGAGGAGCCCGCCTTCCTGGAGGGACTCGAGGCGGCAGGATACCTCCAACGTCTCGACACCTCGGAGGCTCGTATCACCGCTCGGTACCAGCACGCCCTTACCAAGATGCAGTTCGCTGCTCACTCGGAGGAGTTCCTCACTCGCGCCGGCGTTCGCAAGGTGCATGGCTCCACCGTCCAGTTCTTCAACGAGGATCCCGTCTCGGACCCCTTCGTTCATGTCATGGTAGGATCTCTTCCCTCCAACAGGCAGGCGCTCGTCACCCCTCACCAGTGAGTTGTTTCTGGCTTCTTCAACGATCGCCGAGGCTGAGCTCAAAGGGCTGACCTTTTTCAATCGCTCCTCGCAGGCTGGCCACTTCGGGATGGACTCCCATTGGATCGCCTGATGAGGCTGATGGTACCATGCACTTCACCGTCTCGCACCCTGGCTTCTGGCCCATCACCGTCGTCTTTGACGCCAACCCTTCGGACATGGGTCGCGAGGACAAGGTAGGCCATCGCTTCTCGTTACATTCTCACCTCTCAAGCTTGGGCTGATCATACACCTTCCTATCGCAATAGTACGCTCTCGCCGACGAGGGATACGTCTCGGACGAGGGTAGGCTCCGTTCGGCTCGTGGATCCTCTCGCGCTCGGCGCTCCTCGCGCTCCCGCCGCGCCGCTGCCTACGACTCGTCTTCCTCCTCGGGCGAGGATGATGGGTATGCCAGTGCCGCTGGAGGGTACCGTCGCTCGGCGTCAGCTGGAGGATACCGCTCCGGCCGCGACGAGTACGCCGGAGGAAGTGGAGGAGGAGGAAGGGCCAGCAGGGCGGGTTCGCAGCGTCGCATGAGCTCGTACGCCTCGGATGATGCTGGATTCAGCTCGGCTTCTCGTGGAGGAGCTGGATACGGTAGCACTGGTGACTACGCTGGCGCTGGCGGCATCGCTCGCTCGTCGTCGAGGGCCCGGAGCTCTAGGTCGGCTCGCTACTGAGCCTTACTGAGCTCTGAGCGTTGAGCTAGATCTTGATAGACCCTTCTATTCATTGCAAGCTTTCAAACAGTTCGCCTATTGCTCTCTAAACCGTCTAAGGGTTTGAGCCAAGTCGAGAACAGCCAACGTTAAGAGCTCGGCGATGACTGTGGTCGGCGGGAGAGCTGAAGCCAATGCGCTCTCTCTTCATGCCTCGGGAGGAAGTGACAAAACTGAGCTGTTTTCCACGTTGCGAAAGCTGCACTCCGACCGATCGTCTTGCTCCTGCGCCCGCCTTGTACCCCGCGCGAGTCTCTCAGAGAAGTGTACCGAGCCTGCGAAAGAAGCGAAAGGGAGAGAATCGGCTTCAGTCTAGCTGTTCTCGCGCAGCCGGGACTGACCTGCTCATGTACGCCTGCTCCCATCGCCTCCCATCACCTCTTCCTGACGAGTCGTTCACGCCCTCCCGCCTGGTCCGCTCGGGCCAAAGTAGAAAGCGGCTCCTAGCGCCCCGACGACGCCGAATGACAGCGCGGCGACTCCAAAGTTGGCGAGAAGCAGCCACCGACTGGGTGGCTCGACTTTGGAGCCACGGGGGCGAGCTCGGGCGCTGGGGGAGGAAGGAGAAGGGGCAATGGAGGGAAGGACCGACCCGATTTGCTTGAGGCCGTTGATGTAGAAGATGTTGAGCTGGGAAGGGGGTTAAAAGAGACGGTCAGCGATGGAGCGCGAGGTCTGCTGATGGGAACAAAAGACCTACGTTGCGCTCAGCCTCATCCTCCTTCCCGACTGGGACTCCGGAGAGGCGGAGATCGAGGGTAGTGGAGCTGGATCCCTGGGTAAGAGTCGTTTCGAGGGTTCCGTAGTAGTCTGCCGGGCTCGGAAGGGTCAGCATCGAGCTCGGTGGAGTAAGGATCGCCGAGCTCACTCTCAGGCCAAGTCGGTGCGCGCCAGGTAGTGGTGAAGGACTTTGGTCGGTCCGCGGCCGTGACCTTTCCAGCAATGTTGCCTCCGAACAAACTCATCTCTGCGCCGACCTCGGGCTTCATGGTGGCAGGGTTCCGCGACCACAGAGGGATCTTCTCGGCGCTGGTGAGGAAGTCGAAGAGGCCGTCGGCGTCGCTGGCGAACTCGCCGCTGGTCTTGACGACGGCAGTGTTAAAGGAAGCCTTCGAGGAGGAGGATGTGGAGGAAGCGACGGTGGAAGCGGAAGGGACAGTAGGGGTAGACTTGGCAGCGGCGGCAGCGGGGGTAGACGCGCCCGAGTTTGACGCCGAGCCATCCTCGGCCAGGAGATCCTTGCCGTGGGTTTCGAGCATGACCTTGGGGAAGCGCTGGAAGATGGGACGGAGCTTGTTGGCGACTCCCTTCTTCGCCGTCGACTGGAAGGCCTGCGCCTCTTTGCTGGGAGCCGACGAGATGCTCGACTCGAAGACATACTCGTCCTCGTCCATGTCGTGAGCTACCTCCAAAGCGACGAGCGAACCAGTGACGGCCTCTCCCTCGGCGGTCTCGGCTGGTCAGTCGAAGCAGACGCATCATCAGTTCGGAGCTTTCGAGAGGCGCTGGGCGATGAACTCACCCTTCCAGTCCATAGTAATCTTGAGATCGTAGATAGTAACCAGCCTGTAGGTCTTTTGTCAGCGCTGAAGCCGACCATTGCCCGTCAAGAGCTCATCACGCACTTGGACTTCCTCATGCCCACCTCGCAATCTCCCTCAGTGTCCTTGACCGTAACGGAAACGCCATCGACCTCAACACCATCAATCTCGGACTTCAACCACGTCTTGGCCCAAGCCTCGCAGCCCTTGGTGCGCCAGTCTGAGCGAGAAGCGAGAGGTGTCAGCGACCTGAGCTCTGAAGTCGACTTGAAGCGACCTACGCCAGTTCTTGATGCCGGGAGGGAGCTGCTGAGTCATATTCGAGAGGCTCTGTGACGTGCAGGTGAGCTGGACGAGGCGAGTGAGAAGCGAGCGATGAAGCGGAGGCAGAGAACAGAATCGAACCTCGCGACGACTGGAGTCTCGGGCAAGGTCACCTTGCAGCGAGCTACAGGGGTCGGCAAGCTTCTTGAAAGTACGTCGAAGCCCGCTGGGCCTACAGCTCCGACTTCATGGCTCCCTCCTACCCCCTTTCCACCCCTTGCTGCTCCTCGTCGGCGTTGATCGCTCGACGAGATCCTGCCCCTCCTACCAGAAGAGATCGCAAAAAGCCAAGTTTGACCAATCGACCCGCTGGTTCCTCTGCTCGCGTCTCCACTGCCCGTTCGTCGCCTCGAGCCGAGCTCGGCGATGATCCCTTCTCATCTTGGTGCGCCCTTTGAGCTCTTCGAGCGTCTGACTCCGTCCTAAACGCTTTGAGAGAATCTGAATCACCTGCAATGCTCAGAGCAATATCCTCTTCGAAGCTCTAGAAAGCTTCGACTTTCCACCCCTCCCGCTCGGCGGACTCTCCCAGCCACTCGCGGAAGTGAAAACGCACCTTGATAGACGTGAAGCTCATCTACGAGACGGACCTACACTCTCAAAGGGAAACTCCAGCCTCGCCGAGAAAGGCTCGGACGTATGGGAGGACTTGTAGCGCGCCTCCCGTCGACGCTTGGGGTCGAGGTGCACTGGCTCGCGGCTCCTCCTTGTGACGGCTTGCTGACGAGCAGCAGCCTGTAGGTCTCCACCACTAGGATGGCTCGGGGTCGATCGGGAAGTCTATAGCGGTCTTCCCATCGCTAAGGAGGAGCAAAGGGCAGCGAGCTCCTCGGGCGCTCTATCTCAGTTCGAGCTTGCTCAAGAGAGCAGGCTGCGAGAGCTGTTGGGAGGCTTGTGCGGTCGTCCCAGGATCGTGAGTGAGATGCTCCCAACAGTCCCCAGAGGGAGGAGCACTGCTCTGCGATCCTTCGCTAAGAAGGTTGGAGGTCGACGAGCACTTCACGCCAGGAAGAGTCGGGCCTTGATCCAGTGGCAGAGCCTTTTGCAGGAAGACCTGCACTCACGCGAGCGAGAGCATCATGCTTGTGGATGCTACAAGCAACGACCACTCGAGAAGGATGTGGCAGGAGAGAAAGCGGGAGACGAGCAGCTCGAGCTCGATTTGGAGAAGCGCCAAGCTCGGACCTCCTCGCCTCGCGCTTCGCCTTGACGACGGGGTCCAGATGAAGCCGTTAGACGCTCAAGCGTGTTCGATTTATACAGCAGGGTCCTCTGGGATCCTTCCCCGCCTCCACGAAGGTGTGGAAGAGCGAGCGAGAGCATCGCCGAAGCTCGCTCTCTCTTTTCGTGAGCATGAAGAGGGGCTGGCTCGCGGCATTCGTTGAGCTCGAGAGATTGGATCTCTGATCGAGTGGAAAGATTTGCGTTTATTCTCGCCGTCCCGGTTCAAGTCGCCGGTTCGTTCGCGCGTTCAACTCTCTGGGTAAGGTTGTATACGTAGTGGATAGAAGAGTGGCTACATGGACTATTGTTGGAAACCCTACACGAACTAACTAGAAACAATGCAACGGATTGTCTGCTCCCCACGACCCACAGCTCACCACTGTCCCCTTCCCTGATCCTCCCCACCGTCCTCCTCTCCAGCCAAATCCATCGCCAAGCCATCCTCATCCTCCACCTCGCCCGCCTCATAATCCATCTCCTCCTCTTCCTCCTCTTCCTCCTCCTCTTCGGGCTCACCCTCGGCCGCCTCTCCTCCAGCCTCACTCTCCTCTCTCCTCCTCGCCCCTTCTCCTTCGACGACAGTCGGCCTCGAGCGATAGCTCGTCGGCGTGGTGGTAGTAGTAGTGGGAGGAGCGCGAGGTACAGCAATGGCGACCGCGGCTTGGACCGGAGCGTTGACCGCTCGCGTTTGAATGAGGAGGTTGCGAGAGGAGCCGGTTCGGCGAATGTAGCGAGAGGGAGTGATGGTCGAGGAGGTCGAGGTGCTACCGGCGTCGGAGCGGGAGGAGGATCCAGCGGCGGGAGGGAATTCGGCTGGTCGGAGCATGGTAGGAGGAGGGCGAGAGGACGCGGCGGGAGGACGAACGCCTGGCGAATCGACGGCGGCGGCGGCTGCTGCTCGGGATACTCCGCCGATGATGCTCGGTCTCCTCCCCAGTCTTCGCCGGAATCGTCCTCCTCCTCCTCAATCTTGATCGTCCTCAGCAACTCCCTCCTCTCCCTCTCCTCCTCCTGAATCTCGTCAAAGTCGACCGGCCCGAAATCGAGAATCTCAAACTCGCTCTGCCCATTCCTCTGCACCGCAGCGACGCAAAACCGCTGGTCGAACGAGACTTGCCACACGCCGGTGAGTCCCGTGAGGAGGTCGCGGGTGAAAGTCCCATCGCGCACGTCCCACATCTTGAGCGTTCCGTCCGAGCCGCTCACGACCTTGTACTCGTCGTGCTGGAAGCAGGTAATGGCGCCCGAGTGAGCGGCGAGGGTGTGGCGACAGTCGCCCGTCTTGGGGTCCCAGATGCGAAGGGTCGAGTCTGCGGCGGCGGAGACGAGGTGACGGAAGGAAAGGCCGAGGAGACCGACGAGGGAGGAGTGGCCGTCGAGGGTGGCGAGGCATTCGCCCGAATCGGTGGACCAGAGGCGAACAGTGCCGTCCATGGAGCCCGAGGCGCACTGCTTGCGACGGTGATCGAAGACGACCGAGTAGACCTTCTGCGAATGGCCGACGAGACGATGGCGACACTCGCCGGTGAGGATGTCCCAGACGCGCACTTGGCAGTCGTAGGATCCCGAGACGAGGGTACGACCATGAGCGGCGAGGGCGCGTACAGCGTGTCGATGGCCGGCGAGATGACGGAGGTGGAAGGGGTTGTCGCTCGGGTCGGTGTTCTCCTCGGTGGGGCTCTGGGGGACGATGGGATGGTACTCGGCGTCCTTGCCTGGTGCAGGTGGCTTCCAGACGCGGAGGGACCAGTCGCGCGAGCCCGTGACGATGAGAGGGTAGGCCGGTTCCCAGATGGGGTCGCCGTGAGGGTCGGGGTTGATGTTCTCGGGTTCGACGATTTGGAGGCATCGGACAGTGGAGGTGTGGCCGACGAAGGTGTGGGTGCACTTGTTGCGGTCGAGATCCCAGACGCGAACGGTGCGGTCGGTCGAGCCCGAGACGAGGATGTTGCCGATGTACTGGAGCGCCCAGACGCCGCCGTCGTGGCCGGAGAGACGAGCCTTGGAGGCGCCAGTGCGAGTATCGAAGACGTTGATCGAGTGGTCGTCCGAAGCCGAGACAATCTTGTCCTTGTCGAACTGGAGGCAGGTGACGACGTTGTTGGCGTTGCAGGCGAAGGTGGTGCGCTTGGGAGTCTTCTCGGCCCAGTTGCGACGGGTCTCGAAGCGACGGCGGTAGAGAATCTTGTAGGGGTGGGTGAAGTGGGCTTGAGGGAAGGGCGAAGCCTCGCGAGAGGAGGAGGGCGAGGCGAGCTTGACCGAGTGCGAGAGGCGACGCGAGGTGGAAGCGGTAGGGCCGAAAGCATCGATATGCATCGCTTCGTCCTCAATCTTGCCGGTCCAGGTCGTGCGAGCCTGTCGAGAAGCAACGAGGGTCAGCTACCATCGCCGAGAGACAGAGAGAGGGGAAAAGAAGCTGCAACTCGCCGGTTGATCCCAAACGCCCGCTCTCCACCTCTTCAAGAACAAGTTCTCTTTCGACCCTCCCGCAATCTCCTTCGCCTCCTTCTCCTCACTCCCATCGCCCACCCACAACTCGTCCTTGACCAACCTTTCCTTCCACACCCTCCACTCTCCATCCGCCAACCTCCTCCACCCTTTGCAGACGACCGAAGCCCTACACAACGCCTTGGCATCGAGAAACCCGAGGATATGCACCCCGAGCTCGGGCGGCAAGTCGGTGAGGAAATCTCGGCGGAGGGCGGGAGTAACGATATTGTTGATCGTTTGGAGGACGGGGATGGAGGAGCGTTTGAGAAGGGTGAAGATGAAGTAGGATTGGAGGGCGGGAGAGAGTTGGTCGAAGGTGTTGACGAAATCGGGGAGGGAGAGAAGGCCCGAGAGAGCTTGGCCTGAACCGAGATTGAAGTGAGGGTGCTCGAGGTCGCCTGCTCCTGCTCCTTCGACGTCCTCATCGTCCATCTGCGACGACCCCTCGCCCTCCTTCTTATCCTCTTGACTATCCTCCCCCGCGAACGTGGGCACCGGACTCGGCGGGCTCATATGGGGCGAAGGGAGCGTCGCCGCCGTGGCAGCTGCCGCTGCGTTGGTCAAGCCGAGCGCTGCCCCGGTGAAGAGTGGCGAGGTAGTAGTGGAAGGAGGGCCTTGCTGCTGTCCCGCATCCGATTCGACGCTCGGAGCACGCGGCGAGTGCGAGCGCGAGTTGGCTCTCGGTCGTTTCCTCGGAGGACCGGGCGAGATTCGAGCGGAGGAGTCGAGGCCGGCCATATCGTCGTCCTCTCCTTCGATGTAGCCTGCTCCTCCTCCTCCTGCGACGCCGCCCGCTGGCCCGCTGATGGACCCTCCATGGACCGAGCGTGGTCGCCTCGCCACTCGACGCTGATGCAGTGGCCCTCGATCGCTCCTTGTAAGCGAAGTTCCCGCCTTGCCCTTGCCCTTATCCAACTTCTGCGCCTCGGCTTCTCCCTCACCTCCCCCAGCGGCGAGCCGATCGGCCTGCTCGGCTTCTCGTCGTTCCCCCTGCTCCTCCTCCTGCTCCTCCCTCTCGACCGCCGCTTGCCGTCCATCCTCGTAGAAAGTGCCCTCCAATTGACCCAACTCGAAGCGGAAGCGGTTGACTCCTCCTGGGAAGGCGACTTGGGAGAGCGGGTAGACTTTGGGGTCGAGGCGGAGGGCCGTATCCGAGTCTCTTGCTTCCTCTTGTTGGATAAAGTTGGTGAAGGTGGAAGCGGAGGAATTTGAAGGGTGAGAGAAGGACGAGTGATGAGGGTGAATGGGTTTGGTTCGGGGAAGTAAGATGGGAGCGAAATGGACCGTGGTGGTTGTGGTGGTGGTGACTACCGAAGTGCGAGTAGCTGGAGCGAGATGGAACTCTGAGTATCCCGTGGAGGAGGAAGGGAGGGCTGTAGTCGAGTGAGAAGCGGCGGGATCGGGGTGCGTGGCCCGAGGAGGGGGACCGTCTGGAGGAGGGTGGGCGGTGGTCGTCCTAGTGATGGAACGGACTTGCGAGTCGATGGGAGTAGTGAGACCGGGTTGTAGCGCATCCGCTACCCTTCTTGAACCTGCCATCCTACAGGAATCGACGAGGGAGGGAAGGGAGAGGGCGGCAGAGACGGGATGAGAGAGACGCGCTGGGTCCTACTCGAGAGCGAGGGCTGCATGGGATTACGAGGGGTCAGCTTGAGTACACCTCTCACTCTGTGGCTCTGTAGTACTCACCTGACTTGCACCTCGGGTTGCACTCGACCGTCTACTGCAGAGCGAGGCCTTCCCGCGTTAGGCGAGCTCTAGAAAGCGAGCGCGTGAGCCCTTTGTTCCGTTGCAGCAGCCGCTGTAGGTGGGCTATCCCACTGATTCGAGTGGCACTTGCTCTTGTTGTACAGAGTAGAGCAGGCGACTGGGCGACGAGGGCGAGAAACGAGGCGGACGAGCGACGAATTGGGAGGGAGCAAGAAAGCTGCCGGGAGCGCGCTCGTCGTCTTGAGGCGAGAGGCCATGGGGCAAGGCACCCTCTTGTCGTCTCTCCCGCTGGTGCTGGTCGAGCAGGGAGCTTGCTCTCATGGTACACGACGATGAGGGCGTCTTGATGCTCGTGTGCGCCCTTCTCGCCCCCCGAAGCGTCAAAAACGAGCAGCTCGGCGCCGCTCTCTCTCTCTCTCTCTCTCTCTCTCTCTCTCTCTCGCCTCGGCCGCGTAAGTGGTCACGGCTGTAGTTATACAAAAAGCCAATCAACAAGGGTCTCGAGATCCGACTACACTCTGCTATTCCTCCATTCTTATATGCATGCGGAAGCTTCAAGCGATTCGGTGTAAGAGGGAGGGGGAAGTGTCAATCGCGCTCGCGCTCGGGCGATTCGGAGCGGTGCCAGTGGACAACCTGTTGTGTGAAAGCGGGGGTCAGTAATAGAGAAGAGCGAGAAAGAGCCAGCCAACCCACCTCGACTGCTGCTCCTCGACTCGTTGCTCGAGGTTCGAGCTCCTCCTCTTCCTCGTCGTCCTCGTCCCTACTCCTCTCTCCGGCTTCATCATCCTCCTCATCATCCTCATCATCCTCATCCTCCTCATCCTCCTCATCATCCTCCTCGGTCCCCTCCTCATGCTCCTCCTCTTCTTCCTCTTCCAAATCCTCCAGATCCTCCTCCTGCCCCTTCTCCGGCTCAATCTCCACAACCTCCTCATTACTCCTCCTCCTCACAGGTTTGATCCTCTCCTCCTTACTCGGTTCCACGAAAACAGGCCTCCTAGCCGGACTCGCCGTGCGATCCTGCTGCCCCTTGGGCTCGACCGAACTCGGTCGCGAACTCGCCAACGCGGCCTCCCTCTCCTCCTTCCACCCCTGTTGCTCCCTCATCCTCTGCCTCTCAAACTCCAACTCCCTCTCCTTATCCCCCGCCGTGACATTCACTCCTCTCTCCCTCTCCCTGCTACTGCTCGCCCCTCCTCCCCCTCCCGACTCGGCGCCACTTCTACTCCCCTCGATATAATGCAGACTCATGGCGTCGGTACTGGCCCTCCTCGACATGGCGGGGGAGTGACTTCTCGATGATGTGGACGATTGGGTAGGGCCAAGAGCGGGACGACGGGAGGGAGAAGGGGAGGTAGAACGAGAGGAGCGGGAGGAAGCATGGCGAGAACGAGGAGCTTGGGGACTACTACCTCCTGGGCCGCCGGGGTTGGAAGTGGTGGAATTGTCTCGACGGAGGAGGGAGAGCGAGGAGAGCGTAGAGGCTAGAGTCGAGGAATCCAAATCGTTGCCCGAGGTTGAAAAGGGGGAATCGTCTGCTGATGGTCGATGCGGGGAGAGAGAGAGCGGAGGGGAGGGAGGGAGGGGGGAAAAATAGTCAACAAGGATGGCTCGACTGGTGAAAGACTACAGCGTGTAATGTAGCCACATCCTGTAGCACTCCCACTTGATAGCACCAAAACTCACCAGACTGATGCTCCCTCCCTACAAACGGTTTGACTCTACCAGCAGGACCCTGAGCGGCCGAGTTCCTTCTCGTGCCCGGTCTACTCGCTTCGACGTTGGGCAAGGGAGCGAAATGACAATGCGGGCTTGGACTCCTGGAAGGACGTCCCATCGAGTCGGCTGCTTGTTGCTGTTGCTCGGCAAAGTAGGAGACGGGGCCAGAGGCGGGATGGGGAGGAGGAGCGGGAGAGGAAGAGGTAGGAGGAGGAGGAGGGGAGGTAGAAGGTACAGAAGAGTTTCCTCCTTGTCCTTGTCCTTGTCCGCCTCGTTCGGGGGAAGCGACTCTCAATCCCAACCCCGCCATGGCTTCATCAGGTTGAGGAGGACTGCCGGGCGAGCTCCCTCCCGGTGAGTGTTGAGGTTTGTTCAACAAGATGGAGCAAGTGGGAGGGGCAGGTGAAGGGGACAAGAGAGCGGGCGAGACTGAACCGGATCCTCCAAAGGGATGGGGATGCTCCCCTCCTGCTTTGTTGGACGATGATACGAACGAGTGCTGCTCGTCGAACCGGGGCGAGGGCATGGGTCGAGCTGGAGAGAGGGAGGCAGAGCGGATGATGGAAGGGGGTAGAATAGGAGGGACTGCAGTTGTACCCTCTCCTCCTGCTGTGGGTTGAGCCATGGCGAGCCAAAGACGACGACGACGACGGTCGAGCGAGCGAGAAGGGGGAGAGAGAGAGAGAGTGACGCTGTGAGATCTCGGCTCGAGGCGACTAAAGTGGTCGAATTCAAGGTCTAATGTCTAGTATTGAATAGTAAGAAACACAACTAACACAACATACTGCCAAATTCACAAACACTAAACACATCAAGCGCTCACCCTCTCGCTCCGATCCACTCCCTTGCCCTTGTCAGCCTTGCTCGGCGCCGCCGAAGGGAGGCCAATCCTCGAATCCTCGGGAGTCATCGGCGGGATCCTCTCATCGCTCGTCGAAGCGGTCGTATCGGAATCCAAACTGCCCGTCCTAGGCCTCGTCGGTTCCCCCAATTCCAAGCCCAAGGCATGCCCTTCCCTCTCCCTCCCCCTCGGCGCTTCCTCGTAGAAGCCCTCTTCATCCTCTTCATCCGCCTCCTCCTCATCAGCCTCCTCAATATGCTCAATCTCACTACTCTTGCCCTTCCCCTGTGACTCCATCACCCTAGCCTCAGCGCTCGAAGTACTGATACTCGTCCCCGTCCCCGCCGAAGTCTCGCTCGCCGTGGTGCTGCTGCTCCTTTTCCTCCCTCCACCCGAGACCTTGGACCAAATCTTGCCCAAACCACGTTGGACGTCCTTGTAGGTGTAGACGTCTTCCGGGTGAGGCGCGCCCGGTTGGTACCATTGTTGAGGGCCTGCTCAAGTTCGAGTCGGTCGGAGAAATGGGACGTCAGCAATATGCGGAGAAGGGGGGGAAGTGCGAGAAAGCAAGAAGGACTGACCGGCGTAACGAGCTTGGTGGACGTTACCTTGAGCGCCTTGACCTTGAATCATCTTGGCTCGAGCTGCTACTCCCAGAGTGAGCGAGTTGCTCCTGTAGGTTGCGGCGAACCCGTTCAGCGAATTGTTTTGGGGGAGGAGAGAGAGAGAGAGAGAGAGTGGGCGCGTTCGACAGACAACTAACCTGTACTGCCTTCTGCCCGGTGGTAAAGGAGCAAACTTGAGTTTACTCGTGCCATTGGTACTGGAATCGTCCGAAGTGCGCGAGTGGAGCGAATCGGCGTCTGGTTCGGCTCTCGAGGCCGAGTTGGAACGCGAGTACCTTCCCTCGCCTTGAGGGGGAGACCAGCCCTGCTCTGCTGCCCAATGGGCTGGTGGTTCCGCTACGACTGAAACGATTTGAGCGCTGACGGAAGGGCGACGTTGAACGGGTTGATGGGAGGTGGAGGAAGAGGAAGAGGAAGAGGCGATTGGGTTACGAAGGATGGAAGGGGAGCAAGGGGAGGCTACTGGATGGTACAGTGTTACATCCTCTGCTGTATCCTCTAGTAACGAGGTAGAAGAAGAAGAAGCGGAGGAGGACATGGGGATGGGAGCTGAAGCTGCCATCGTGGGGAGCCGGCGAGGGGGGAGTTACGTTGTTGAGCGTGGGATACTATACCATACTTATCAAACA
>MWVB01000004.1:480556-503053 GCA_003054985.1 Leucosporidium scottii | reverse complement strand
GCCCCCTCCCCACCACGCGACGCCTCTCCACCCCCCACGCACTCTCAAATCCCCCGCTGCATCCCCCTCCACGGTCACCTCGGTACCGTCTCCTGCGGTCACTGCTCGACGACCCTCCCGATCGCTCCTTTCCTGCCCGACCTCGCGGCGGGAACTTCAACGGCCTGTCCCAAGTGCACGACGATTGATGATGCTCGAGCGAGTTTAGGGGAGAGGAGTCGAGGTGTGGGCAGGTTGAGGCCTGATGTTGTGTTGTATGGGGAGGAGCATAGGGATGGCGAGAGGGTGGGAGAGATTACGAGGAGGGATTTGATGGGCGTGAGGCCGGATTTGTTGTTGGTGGTGGGGACGAGTTTGAAGGTGCCGGGAACCAAGAGGTTGGTGAGGGAGTTGGCTAAGGTGATTCGGCCGACTTGGATTGGAGGGGAGGAGGAGGAGCAGGAGGATGAGGAGATGCCGAGTGCTAGTGCTCAGTCTACTGGCTCGAATGCTACGACGATGGGAAGGAAGAAGGGCGCCAAACCACCACCGGTTCATGTCGTTTACCTCAACTACGAGTTTCCGAAACCCTCGAGCGAGTGGAAGGATGTGTTTGATGTTTGGATGAGGGGAGATGTGCAGGGATTTGTAGAGGAGGTGGAGAAGTTGAAGAGGGAGGAGAGGGACAAGGTCGAGAGTAGGAGGAAGGAGAAGGAGTTGAAGGAGAGGAGGAGGGTCGAGAGGGAGCAGGCGGCGGCGAGTCGAGGAGGATCGAAAGCGACGGCGGGGACGACTACCAAGAAGGCTCAAGCGACGAGTAGGAGCAAGAGCGGGAGCAAGGCCATGGTCCCCAACAACGGCGTCAAGAGCAAGACCAAGACCCTCGGCGGAGCAGCCAAACCTCGCGCTCGGGCTTCCATCGCCAAGGCCTCCCCTCCTCCTTCGAACCCCCTCTCCTACACCACTCGTACTCGTTCCTCCCGCTCCCCCTCCGCCACCTCCTCCACCACCTCTTCCCTCGACACGGCCATCGTCCCCGCGACGGCGAAGGGTGGCAGGAGGACGGCCAACTCGCGCTCGGCTTCCGTCACTTCGGTCGCGCCTGCGTTGCCTTCTTCCAGGAGGCAGCAGCAGCAGTTCACCCTCACTTTCAATGTGACCAAGTCGAGCGTCGCTAGCGTTACGGGTACCAAGGGGAGGAAGGGCTCGGCGTAGAGGAGAGGAGGAGGAAGCGGGCGTGAGGCGCAGGAGAGGGGCGCAGAAGATACCCCCCCTTACGATGTGTTGTACTTTGCCCAGACGGTCGTGCTGTTAATACCACAGAGCTGGAGCTCTTGTCGAGCTCGCCGAACTTTCCGTCCCTCTGGGTTGGCCGCGTAGGAGAGAGTGACTGGTCTGACGCGTTTGTGAATGTGGTGAGTCGCTGGTAAAGTTCAACAGAGTGAGAGACCTTTCCCAGCTGAGCTGTAGGTCTCTCAGCTTGGTCCGACCGAGTTGGCTCTCGGGCGCGACTCGAAGAACGCGCGCTCAAGCCCTTCGAGGGTTTCGCTCCCTGTCGTCTTCTCTCTCGTCTTCCAACGGGGGCTCTTCGTCGTTTGCCTCTCGTTACAGCCAACAGCAACTCGAGTACACCTCTTGGATACCCGCATCGGACCCTCGCTTCTTGGGCTCCTTGGAACGACACCGCTTCTCGCTCTCGCCTTAGGCGCTGCGCCTCGACTCGACATGGCCGCTCTCGTCGACAGTCCTGCGCCCGCTTCGCCTAGTCTGCTAGACGATTCCAGTACAGCCAGCAGCAGCAACAATCAGGACCGACGCCCTTCCCTGTCCATCAGCACAGAACACCCTCAGGCTGCCCCTCCTCCCACAAACGACGAGCAGCAGCAACCAACTCGCTCTTCCCCTTGCAACGAACGACCAGCCAGTGGAGGAGGTTCATCAGCTGGTGCAGGAGGACCTCGCTCCTTCTCTCACACGCGCTCCCAGAGCATGTCGGAGCACCACCACCACCACTCGCCGACCTCGCCCCCTTCCGCTGGAGGCGAAGGGACCAGCAATGGAGGAGCGCAAGGCGGCTCCACCGGCGAGCTCGTTAGGAGGCATCATACTCTTTCCACTTCCTCCTCGAGGATGGGCAGGCTCGAACGTTCCAGAGCGAGGTTGGCGCTGTGAGTCGAGCGAGCGAGCAAGAAAGCCCGTCAACAGCGCGGGGTAGCCGCTGGACGGGGCAGGCTCAGTAGCAGCGCGCTCAAACTGGTACTAATCTCGTTTGAACTCTACTACAAACAGACAAGGCGTCGGTCTCAGCGAGGAAGACCAAGACTTCTACATCCCTCCCTCCCCCGTGCGCTCTGGCCCCGCCGGCGGGTGGTCAGACGTAGGCCATGGCGCTTCCTCCTACGGTGCACCTCCTACTCGACACTCGCTCGCCGTCGTAGGAGAATCTCACAGCCGTTCAACGAGCAACTCGTCGGCCTGGGGAGGCAGCAGCGAAGCGGCCACCTCCCCCTCGGTCGGCCCAGGAGCAGGCGTGTCGCCGCAAGGACAGCAGCACGAGCAGGACCAGCAGCAACCTATGCCCGTCCTCCCTCCTCCCGCCGCCAAGAGGTCTTCGTTCGTCGTCCTGCGAGGCGCCAAGGGAGACGCGGCTTTGACGCAAAGGCGTACCGAGCAGCCTCAACAGCAGCAGCAGCAGCAGCAACCCCCCGTCGGTTCGCCTCCTCGCGTCGATAGTCTCGCGCAGAGGACCACCAGCCCGCCTAACAAGGAGCTCAAGCACAAGAACTCGCTCAAGCCTTTCCTCGAGGCCGAGGCGAGCTCGGCGGGCGGCGAGGAGGAATGGGAGCGGAGCTTGAAGGATGAGAGGGATAGGGAGGAGATGGAGCTTAGACGTGGAGAAGAGGAGCAGGTGCGTTTGTCACTCGAGAGACTGCTGGTAGTCGAGAGACGACGCTGACTTCTCGGTCGCCTCCATCGCAGTCCTCGCGCGAGCCCTACTCTACCCCTCCTCTCGGCTCTTCCTACTCGTCGCAAGGTCATTCGCCCTTCACTCACTCTCGCGCTACGACCTACCAGCAAGCCAGCTCCTCCGTCGACCCCTGGAACGCCGGCGACGACTCGCAGACGGCGCCCGTCCGCAGACACCAGAGCCTCAACTCCTTCCGCCCTGCAACTACCACCAGCAGCGAGTCGCTCTCGGCCGCTTCCCACGATGGAGGATGGGGCGCCCACACTCGCCTCGCCAGCAGCGAGGGGTTGCTCGGCTCCCTCTCGCTCGGCTCGGTCGGCTTCGGTCGCTCGCGTTCGGGTACCAGTCCCGCTCCTCTCACCCTCGGCAACTCGCACACCACCCTCCATCACTCCAACTCGCTCAACTCGCACCTTCCCGGCCACAATCACACGAGCCTTCACCACTCCAACTCGCTTGGCTCTCGTGACCGCGGCGCACTCAGCCCCGTTGGCTTCCCCAGGAGCCCGTGGAGCCCTACCTACGCAGAGACGAAGCAGTTGGGAGGCATCAGCAGCGTTGTTGGTGGCACCCCCCCGACGGGGATGGGCCTGAGCCGAGGCGGCAGCGGTAGCTCGCGAGGCAGCAGGATCTCGGAGGAGGTCAGCAGGATGAGCGACGAGATGGCGCAGATGGAGCTCGGAGTCGATGGTCGCTCTCTCGGTGGCACCTCACCCAACCCGTTGGGACTCGACAGGGAGAGCTCGGTCTCGCCTCAGCCTCCTCTGCCCGGCGCCGGACAACCTCTCCCGGGGAACGCACCGCCCACCGTCGACCGTCGTCTTCCTCCCCTCATGACCAATCTTGACACGCTCCAGCAACAACAGCAACAACAGCAGCAGCACTACAACTCCTTCCCCTCGCGCCAAGGACCCGCCTCTGCCTCCGCCTACGTCCCCCCCATCGGCCACTCGCACCTTCCTTCCTCCAATGCGCAACTTCCCGCCTCATCGCAAGTTCAGCCCAACTACCTCCCCTCCATCGCCGAACCGAACCAGCACACCGCTCGCGGCAACTTCACCGCCGTTCCCGGCGCCTCTTCCTCCGACTGGCATCGTCAGAAGGAGATGCTCATTGGCGCAGGCGCCAGCTCAGCCTTCCCCAGCGCCGTCGGCGTCAACCCTACCGGGGAGGCATGGCCCGCGGGAGGAGGCTTCGGCGTCGGCATCGCGATCCAGCAGCAGCAGCAGATCCAGGTCCTTCAAAGCCAGATGCAACAGGCCCTCTCGGCCATGGAGATTATGCGTAACCAAGGCGCTCAGATCCCGGCTGGCTTCACGGCTCCCGGATTGCGAGGAGGGCCGAATGGGTTCGGAACGGCGGGAGGGACGGGCTTGTCGCCTCCTCCGCCTATCGCTGGGACTCACGTCAACGGAGCCAACGCTGTCGACTCGCCCATCGACATCCCTACCCTCGTCGCCAACAAGGGCTACAATCCTGCCGTCATTGACCTTCGTCCGGCGAACGTGAGTCTCTCTGCTTTCCTTTCTCGAGCCCCACATAATCGCTGACTTTCGCTACCCCCGTACAGGCTCGCTTCTTCGTCATCAAGAGCTACACCGAGGAGGACGTGCACAAGGTGAGCCCTTGCCGACATTTCCCCGCCGCTCGGCTTTCTCACCTCTCTCTGCCATTCCACAGTCCCTCAAGTACGAGATCTGGGCATCCACCGACCTCGGCAACAAGCGTTTGGATCGTGCTTTCCGCGAGAGCGCCGACAAGGGACCCATCTACCTCTTCTTTTCGGTCAACGCGAGGTGGGTCGAGCGCTTCTCTCCCTCTTTCGCAGAACTCGAGCTGACGCTTCCTCTTCTACGCGCGCAGTGGACATTTTGCCGGCATGGCTCAAATGCTCACGCCCGTCGACTACCAAACCTCGAGCAACGTCTGGGCGTCCGACAAGTGGAAGGGAGTCCTCAAGGTTCGCTGGATCTACATCAAGGACGTCCCTCTCGCCAGTCTTCGTCACATTCGCCTCTCGTGAGTGGTGCTTGCTTTCCGAGCGAGCGTGACAATCTGACCACCTCTTCGCTCCACAGCAACACGCCCGAGAACAAGCCCGTCACTTCTTCGCGCGACACTCAAGAGGTGCCCTACGACGCTGGTCTCGAGGTGCTCAGGATTCTCAGCAGCTACCAGTCGAGGACGAGTCTGCTGCAGGACCTGCCTTGGTACGAGGCCAAGCTCTCGCAGGGCGGAGCCGACAAGGAGGACGGCGAGGAGACGGTGAGCCCTTCGCTCGTAATCTTGGGCCGAAGAGCACCAGCTGACGATCTGTACATCGATAGCCCCACCCCTCGCACTACGCTCGCCCTACTCCCTCTCCTCAGCCCAGTCACCAACCGCACTACGCCCCTCGGCCTCCTCAATCCCACTCGCCCGCTCCCTACCAGCCTCCTCCTCCTGCTCACCACCAACAGCAGCCACAGCAACCCTTCATCGCCTCCCAGGCCCAATACGGCATGCCGATCCCGACGGGACCGATGGGCATGGGAGTAGGAGCACCTCAGTTCGCGCCGATGCCTCAACAGCAGCCGATGCAGAACGCCGGCGGCGGCGGCGGAGGAGGCAGAAGGTTCTTCAACCGCAATGGAGGCGGCGGCGGTGGTGGTGGAGGACCTCAAGTCTTCTAGATTTCTCGTCCGAGCAGGCTGGTCCTGCTTTCGAGGCGAGGAGAAGGACGTTCAAATATCGCGCTTTCGAGAGTAACGACCTATCACTTGTAGTTAATGGACCTCAACAGTCAATAAGGACACTGGAGTAGTCTCTTGATAGATCCCTACTCTACCATTGCACTTGTACGGATACAGCTTTCGCAGATTTGATCTCTTGGCCGGCCTCGGACGCGAGCGAGAAGCCGAGAAGACTAGCAAGCATAGCAATACAGATACAGCAACAAATCTATTCAGCCGGTACAGCAGTCCTCTGCTCCTTCTCCTTCACCACGTCCGAAGGAGCCTCGCTGCTTGCCAACGCCTTGCCGACCTCCTCCTCTCGCCTCTTCTCCTCCATCACCAACCTCATCTTCTCCTGCTCCTCTTGAGCTCGGGTCCGCTCCTTCTCCTCGTCGACCCGCTTCGTCTCCGCCGCCTTTAACTTCTCCTTCTCCAACACAACCCTCTCGCTCTCCCTCTGCTCCCTCTCAATCTCGGCCGCCCTCTCCTTGGCCTGTTCATCCCTCTCCTTCTGCTCCTTCTCGACCTTGACTCGTTTCTTCTCGGCCTGCTCCTCCTTCTCCACACTCTCGACCAAGCTCTTGAGCTCGTCTTCGACCTCGCCCTCCAGGTCGCTGTCGAGCTGACCCGCCGCCGAGACGGCTTCGTTGATGTCGTTGGCATCGGCGAGAGTGTCGGCGAGGGCGGTGGTCGTCTCTTCGATGTGATCGAGGGAGAGGTTGGGGGAGGCGAGAATGGTGCGGAGGGTGGAAGTGCTGAGGGAGAGGGCTGACATGGTCTGCAGAAGGGAACGAGGTCAGCTCAAGGCAATCGAAACGAGAGCAGAGGGCCGAAGGACCCACCTCTTCATCTCCAACGGCCTTCTCGATACCGTGCAGCACCTCGCTAAGCTTATCCCTACTAGCAACACGCTGCGCCAGCAGCGCCTCGAGTCGTTTCCTCGCGACGAGATGACTCTTGACGAGAGTGAGCTGCTTCTTGGCGTTGTAGCTGACTGCTTGAGCCTGCTCGGTCGCGATGCGAGCTTCGATGGAGGTAATGTAGGTGTCGAGCGAGGAGAGGGTCTGGAGGAGGGTGAGGATGCCGCGGTCGGATTCGGTGACGGTGAGGGCGATGGGGGAAGTGGTTATAGGCGCAGCGAATTTGATGACCTGGATGGCGGAGAGCGTGAGCTCCGGTGGTTATTGAGTCTTGCATCAAGCTCACCTCGCCTTGAACGATGCAGATGCCTTTGAGCGAGAGATGCTTTGCCAGGACCGAGCAGTCGCGCTCCGAGAGGACGACGTCCGGGAGGCAGAGCGGTCCAAGCTGGGACTGGAAGGTCTTGATGGTGTAGAGACGAGAGATGGCGTCGGCATGGAGGTCGGGAAGCTTGGGGACCAGTTCAGCAGCAGCGCGCTGGAATGAAGTGATCAGCGAACGAAGCGAAGCTTGCGGAACGGCTCGGCGCACCTCGACCAGCTCCTTGACGACCCAATCACCCTTGCGAGCATTCCACTCGGCTTCGTCTGCACCTTCTCCTCCCTCACTCGACCCGAACACTCTGGAGACTCCCCACCAGAGTGGCCTCGAGAGGAGCGAAAGCCACGACGAGCCTTCTGCAGCATCACCCGAGGCGAGGAAAGCCTCCAGCGGTACGTATTCCTTCGCCTGAGCGAGCTCGGCCTGTAGAAGACGAGTTGAGCTGTCTGCAGCCTCATCAGAAAGACGAAAGAGACGACGAACGATGACGGTACCGAGGCTGAGTGGCCTGCCAATCTTTTCCCAGCGGAGATGCTCCCTTAAGTCTTCATCTGCCGCGAGAATGAGCTTGTCATCGCCGAGGAGGCCTTTGGAGACGAGGGAGGAGAGGGTGAGGCGCCACCAGGAGAGAGCACCAGCGTAGCCTGTCGGGTTGGCCGCTTTACGAGCAGAGAGGGAAGAGTACAGAAATTGAGCTCTGGCTGAATTGTACTCTGGTAGCGAGGCGAGGTGGGCCTTGAGCGGATCGGCCATAGTTGAACGAGGAGAAGCGAGAGACGCGCTGCGATTCTTGCTTCCTTACCACTGACTCGTTCTCAACTCGGCTCCAAATCGTCGACTCGACTGCAGAGATGCAGGACACCCAGCAGCAGCAAGAAGCAGCAGCATCAACAGCCAGCGGACAGCTAGGAGCAACCGAGCAGTCGCCCCTCCTCTTCGTCTCGTGCTCCTCGTGTCGCCGCTCATTTGACCCCGCTGGAGGCCCTCAGTTCTTCCTCACCACTTGCTCCCACACCGTTTGCGATGCCTGCACCTTCCCCAACCAGCAGCCGCCCGAGGACATGGACAATACTCTCGTCGACTGCCCCGAGTGCAACACTCGCGGTCCAATCCTCCGTCTGGTCGAGGGAGCAGACATGCAGGGACTAGCACCGTGCTTCAAACCGCTCTCCACCCTCCTCGACGACCTCGGCATGGCTATTCGATGGCAGGCAGGAAATCTCGTAGAGCAGCTCAGCTTCTTCAAGGCAAAGTGCGCAGAGCAGAGGACGACGTTGGGCAAGCTGGGGTCCGAGCTCAAGAAGAGCAAGGCGCTCAAGAGGTGAGGCCGCCCGGGGTTCGGAGAAGAACAGATCGAGCTGATCTTTGCCTTTCGCCGAGCAGTCTAGTCACCGAGCTCACGTCGGAGAACACCAGTCTGCGCACCGAGAACGCCAACCTCAAAGCACAGCTGGCAGGAAGCTCGCAAGCTCGAGTCGATTCTCGAAGCGCTCGTGGTCAGGGGCAGCCAGCCGACGCGAGATCGTTCCACTCCGACCCAGGATCCTTCGGCGCTGGCGCTTCGAGCTCGCGGAAACGTGCAGCGGTCGACGATGCTCGGTTCGACTCAAGCTGATTTTGCTGGGGCAAGCTACTGACCTTCTCATCGACAGCGAGACGACTAATGGAGCGAGACAAGCCCCGCTCAACTCGCGCTCTTCTTCGGCAGCGGCTCGAGATCTTCCAGTCCAGCCAGCACGACTCTCTCTCACGCCCGCGCACGCTCGAGATCACAATGCGCGTAAGCAGCAAGGTCAAGCTCTGCGCCTGGACGCTAGTGGATTCGAGATGGACGGCGGACGAGCTTCGAGCATGGGCAGGCAGGATCAGCGAGCGCCGAGGGACAAGCTCGGGTGCGACTCTTTGCGCTTCCCGCTCAAATGAACTCGCTAATCTGCTCCAACCGCAGAGACTATGCTTACGATCCGAAGCGGAGCCACTCGAAACCTCCGTCTCATCAGGAGCCGTCGCGATTCGGCGATCCATCTCGAGCCTCGTCGTCACGACCTTCTTCTTCGCACCGCGCTTTCGCACCAGCCGTCGCGTCGCAACAGCAGTATTTTCCGCCTCCCCAGCAGCACGACGCTCCGTCTCAGTTCCAATCGCCTCGGCTCGGCTTCCAGGAGACGACGAGTCAAGACGAGCAGCCTGCATTCTACTACCCAGCGCAGCACGAGATCACGAATGAACATTCGAGTGGACGAAACGCCTTCCCTGCTCCCTCACGCGGAATCACGCCCATGCCATCGCGCTTCGGTCGCTCGCAGGCTGGTGAGTGAGGTCGCTGCTTTCTTCGTCCAATCTTCAGGCTCACCTCCCTCTCTACAGCTCCGCAACACTATGCTCCTCCTCCTACCCCTCAACGCCAGCCCTTCCAGCCTCTTCAGCCTCAGCAGCAATCCGACCTTTCGCGCGCCGCGGCGGGCACTCCTCGGCCGGGGTCGAGCGCCTTCGTCTACCGTGATCCAGGAGGCAGCTCGGGTGGAGGATTCATCTCGGCCAATCATCTGAGGTGACGATGTAGTGATGTACTCGCTTTGCCCATCTCGCTGTAATTCTATGGCTCGCTCGTCGTTGCTCCCTCCTTTCCGACGATTGTTCGATTGCGCGCGACCTCGTCGAAGGAAAGAGTCGGACTGTGGACTTCGTGCGTCCTCTCGCCGGTTCCGAGACCAGCGGATCCCGCTCCCCGTTTTGAGCTTCTCCTCCCTTCGCGCGCTTCGGGGCAGCTCAAAATGCGCGAGACGACTCTTGGATTCCAACCATCACCTCGCTTCACGACTTCGCAGAGCAGCAGCATGTCGTTTCACAGCAACTCTTCCCAGTACGCCAGTAGCAATCCCGACAGCGAGCACTCGTCCCCCTCAACAGCTCCCAGCTCAATTCACGCATGCGCCGACTCGGACGAGGACCACTTTGCGGCTCTCCAGCGGGACATGGGCGGTTTCGTCCACGGCTTGATGAAGAGGATCAAGAAGCAGGAGGAGACCGACGTTCTCCTCCGTTCTTGGTCAGTCAGGTGCCAGACGCTCGAGTCGGAGGTAGTTCGGCTCGCGAATATCGTCCAGCAGCTGGAGGTAGAGAAGGCGGCCAAGGCGAACGCTTTGCAGTGCAAGGTGAGTCTTACCCTCCACCACCGCCTTTCCACCCGCTGACCTTTCTGCGCCTCTGCAGTCGCCCGCCCCCTCAACCTCGGCTTCGCACGCTTGCTCCGAATTCTCCTCCTCGTCGACCCAGGAGACCCTCTGCGTATGGAACGGGAAGTCGTGGTCTCCCAAAGTATCTGCCAAGAATGAAGGCCCTGCCATCCCTCAAATCGACCCCAATAAGAGCATGAGGTGAGCCCGCGGCTCGACTTGGCCGCCCTTCGCCGACCTTCGTAGCGGAGCTAACCTTTTCTCCTTCCTTCGAGCAGCAAGCAGGACCCTCCTCCTTGCAACTCTTTCTACCTGGTCGGCGGATGCAGTGTACCTCGATGCAAGGTGAGCCCGCTTTCCGCCGTTCGTTGGGCGTTCGGAGCTCGGCGCTGACTCTTTCCTTGCCCTCTCCTTAACTCCCTTCCTTGCTCTTCCTCCCGTCGGTCTTCACTTCTATTTCCAATCACCTCGCCTTCGATCGCTGGCCTTTTCCAGTTCTCCCACCTCTACAAGCTCACTCCGTCCCAACTCGAGGAGATGAGACGCGGCGCTCTCCACCATGTCTGCAACGCCCTCAAGAACGGCGTGGAGTGCGAGGATCCCACATGCTGCTATGGCCATTCTTGCCCAAGAGGATCCGTAAGTACTGCTCTCGTTTGTCGGCTCCGAGCTCGCCGAGCCACTTTCGGCACTCGGTTCGGAGCACAACTCCTCGCCTCGGCCGTCGAGCAGAGCTGACACAAGCTTCCCTGATATTTTTCTACAGGCGTGTGGTAGGAGCAACTGCGGTTTCAACGATGCCCAGCACAAGTCAACGCCCACTGCCGCCGCACGTCGTCCAACTCCTCGTCGTCGCTGAGCTCAGTGGGACCACCACCTCAGCTCAGCCGCATCACTACTTTCCTTTTCTTTACTTCCGACTTGATGTCTCTTGTTCGCTCGTCAAGTCTCACCAATCTTCCCTGGCCGATCTCGGCGCTCGGCGCTAATAGCAGCCGTCCCCCTCCCCCTACATATCATTCCTCGGCCATCTACGTAGCCCTTTTGCCTTTCTCGTCAACACGTGTACTCAGTGGCTCTCTCTAGCAATGCACCTTTTTCAGCATGTCGAGAACGAGGCACCTCGGCGCCGAGCAGACCCGCCCAGAGACAGACCCAGAGAGAGAGAGAGAGAGCTCACTGGCCGTAGAAGCCTGTGCGAGTCGCTCGCAAAAGACAACTGAGAAGTTTCGTAGGTGAGCAACCCCCACTCGTGAGCGCCGCCTCTGAAGAACCTCGAAGAGCGACGAAATCGCTCATCCTCCTCCCTCATCTGGCGCACCTCTTCATGCACCTCGCTCAACGGTTACCGGTGGAGCTCGTAGCTCTTACTCGAGCTACATGCTACGCTCGACCTCTCTCCACCTCTGCTCGCCGTTTCGCTGCTCCGCCTGCCGCCGCCGATTCACGCGTCTTTGTGACCACGCCCATCTTCTACTGCAACGCTGGTGAGTTGGGATAGCAGTATGGGCTTCCAAAGCACCACTAAATTAGCTCTACAGACCCACACATCGGCCATCTGCACTCGACGCTCCTCGCCGACGTTTACGGACGCTTCTCTCGACTCAGAAATCCGCTTGCTCCGCCGCCCGTTGTGTGTACTGGAACAGACGAGCACGGGCTCAAAATTCAACGTGTAGCGGAAGAGAAGGACATGACCCCGCAGGAGCTTTGCGATGGAGTCAGCCCGCGCTTCAAGGTAGGTCAAGCTCGAGGAAAGGCAGGCTCGGCGCTCGCTGATCTCAAGCCCACAGGACCTCGCCGATGCCGCAAATGTCGACTACACCCACTTCATTCGCACCACCGAGGAGCGTCACAAGCGTGCGGTCGACCACATCTGGGTACGCGACTCTCGCCATTCGCAGGCCTGCGAAGCTCACCCTTCCCTTCTTCGCAGAGGGAGCTTGATGCTCGTGGCTTCATCTACAAGTCATCATACGCTGGGTGGTACGCTGTATCCGACGAGGCCTACTATACCCGAGGTCAAGTGGTGGAGGTCGTCGATCCGAAGACTGGCGAGAAGTACTTTGTGAGTCTCTCGCTCCGTCGGTATAAGACCTCGCTGATCTAATCGAACGTCTCAGACTTCCATCGAGTCTGGCTCGCGCGTCGAGTGGATGGAAGAGGACAACTACAAGTTCCGCCTATCGGCCTTCCGCGAGCGCCTCATCGAATGGCTCTCGTCCTCTCCCAATCGTAAGTCGCGCCTCGGTCGCTGATGGCTGACGGAGCTGACCTTGCTGTTTACGATAATACAGCCCTGCAACCTCCCTCTCGTACCACAGCCCTCCTTGCTTCTCTCTCACCCGCCGACGTCTCGGAGCCCACCGACCTCGCCGACCTCTCAATCTCCCGTCCATCTGCTCGCCTGACGTGGGGTATTCCCGTGCCGGACGACCCCGAACACACCATCTACGTCTGGATTGACGCCCTTGTCAACTATCTGACCGTCGCCGGCTACCCTTGGAAGGGCGGCGAGGCTTACGCCGAGAGCCAGGTGTGGCCACCAGACCTTATGATTGTAGGCAAGGACATCATTCGGTATTTCATATTTTTGACGTCTCTCGTCGTGTTCTGAGCTCACCTCGCCGAGTCCCTCCTCGCAGCTTCCATGCTCTCTACCTTCCCGCCGTGCTCATGGCGCTCGACCTCCCACTCCCGAAACATCTCCTCGCACACGGTCACTGGACGATGGACAAGCTCAAAATGAGCAAGAGCCGAGGGAACGTTGCCAACCCCTTCGAGGCGATGAAGCTTTGGGGGACCGACGCCATGAGGATGTACCTCATGCGCGCTGGAGGCAATTCAGCGGCGGATGCGGGTGCGTTGAAGAGAATCGAGTGACATACGAGACGAGTGTAGATGACCCTCTTCGCTTTTTCGCAGACTACTCGGCGACCGAGATCGAAGCCTTCTACAAGAAGTCGCTGGCAGGCCAAATGGGCAACCTCCTCTCGCGCATCTCCAACAAGAAGCTCATTGAGCAGCTTCCCTCACCAGCCGCCATCTACACCGCCCCTACTACTGTCGAGCCAGAAGACGAGCGCCTCATCGAGTTGCTCCAGACTCTGCCGAGTGGGTTTGCCCGTCATCGAACTAGCTCCGCAGCCGCTCACGACCTTCGCTCACTACAGCTACTTTTGAAGAGCACATGGCCAGCTTTGACGTCCATCGCGCCCTCGCTTCCGTCTTCGATGTCCTCGCCGAGGCCAACCGGCACATCCAGCAGCTCGCCCCCTGGCTCGCCGACGCTTCTCCCAACTCAATGCATCGATCGCTCTTTTACGAGTCGGAGGCGCTGCGGATCACCGGTATCCTTCTTCAGCCTTTCATGCCTGAAAAGGCCAAGCAGCTGCTCGATACGCTCGGCGTTGCAGAGGAGAAGCGAGGGTGGGCTGAGCTGGGGCTTGGTCAGGGCGGGGAGCGGACGATGATGAAGGGGAAGCTGAAGCAATTGTTCCCTAATGTGAAGCTCGAGGAAGTGAAGGCTTAGATGGAGCAGCGGCAATCTTATTCCCATTCTTCGCTCGTTTCTCGCCGAGAGTGAACAGCTTGGCGCGCAAGGTTCTCTATGCAAACTCCAAGAGAGACACCGTAAAACGGACGAAACTCAGACTTGACTGCTTGCAATGTTAAGACTTGCATCCGCCGCGAGATTGCCCCATTCTCGCCTCGTCAAGCCGCTGCTCGAAGCCGAGACCTCCATCGTCTCCTCATCCCACGCAGCGGGGAGAGGCCGATGATGGAGCAGGTTCACATATACCGTACACCTCCAAGGGCGAAGAAGTGTCCTCAGCGCGGTCCACCGCGACAGCAACGGGAGCAAAGGAGCAAGTCTTCGCCGAAACCTCTCGCCGAGCGCTCAAGAGCAAAGTACAGCGAAAACAACGTAGAGTGCAGAGGATAGCAGTACGCAACAAGATAAGCTCGGAACCGACTGAACGCTCTACTGGAGCAAGTGGTCGCGGTACTGTGGAAGAGGAGGGCAAGTTAGCGCGAAGCGAAGAAGAGAGAAGGGGCGAACGACAACGTACATGCTTCTGCGAGTTGGCTTTGATTCCCCTGACAAACTCCTGCTTGGCCCTCTCCTTAAGCTCCCTGAACTCCCTAGTCGCCTTGCCGGCGTTCTTGGCCTCTCCAGCGTTGCGAGCGCGAATGACATCGCCGTTGCCGCCGAATCCAGCTCCCTTGGCGGGGATGAGACCCGCGTCGTAGATGGGGCGCGAGTGCGACTTGTCCTTGCGCATGGTGGGGACGAGCTGAAGGAGGGCTTGCGAATGAGGCGAGGGCTTGTAGGCGGTGGCGGGGGAGGAGTGGGCCGAGGGCTTGAAAGGGTTCTGACCGAGGTGAGGGAGGAGGTTCTGCTTGTAGATGTCGCGGTGGGCACGATGACCGATGCGGATACCTGACGGCAGGACCAGTTCGTAGGAGGAGTCGCCGTAAGTGATCTCCGACTGAGGCATCTCGTCGTCGTCCGAATCCTCGTCCGAATCGGACTCGTAAACGACCTCGACGTCCTCGCCGTCCTCGACAGTCTCGCCATCCTCCTCGACGTCGTCCCAGCCCTCGGCGGCCTGCTTGGCGGCCTTGCGCTCCTTCTTGGAGACGTAGTCGGGGTAGGAAGGACGGAAGTCGTAGAAGTCGGCGAGCTCGAGGCGTTGGTCCTCGGTCTCGTAGCGCAGCCTGCAGTGAGACTATTCGATGGGAGTGACAGGTCAGCTCCGTGCGGAAGCGATAGTAGTGGGCAGACAAAACTCACCTTGGACTGCATATGAGCCCGAACAGCCTCAACGCCCTTGCTAGCCCTCTTGCGCATCTCGGCCTCGCTCTGTCCTTCGGCATCGAGATCAATCCTGCCTCCGTAACCCTTGCCACAGCAGACGCAAACGTTCCAAGTTCCGACCTCCTCGCCGAGCCTTCGTAGCAGACCCTCGAGGTTCACGAGGTACTCCTGCTCGGGAATGACAAACGAGTGGTGCTGGCGCATGTGAGCGACGTTTTCCTGAGCGGTGGACGAAGTGTGGGTGCAGAAGAGGCAGGAAGTGACAGGGATGGGAGGGGAAGCCTGGACTCGGCGAGCGACGAGGAGATCGAGTTTGGGATCTCCGGAGGACTCGAAGGGGGTGGCATCGGCTTCGGCGGCGGGAGGAGGAGGAGCGGTCGAGGTGGAAGGGATGGGGGAAGCCTCCTCCATGGCGACGTCGGCCGAAGTGGAGGGGGTCTCGAGGTCGGCGACCTCAACTTCGGGCTTGCCAGGCTTGACTTGACTGGCGAGGCGGAAGACGTTTTCCTTGTGCTTTTTGGAGAGGTTGTGGGTGTTCTGAGTCGCTACAGTGTTGAAGGTCTTGCTGTGAAGAGGCGACAGGCTGAATCAGCGTCTTTTCGCTCTATGACGCAGCCATGAGCTGTCTGTAGCCCTGTTGCCGCCTGCAGGCGCCATAAAGTTGCAGCAGACGGTCTGCTACAGCTACTGCGACTTTGCGCAGCTCGAATGGGCTACGGAATGAGACGAAAAACTCACCGGCAGGCCTTGCAGCTCAAGCGGGCATTGTCCTCCTCTACAGGCTCGGCTACACGCTCGGCAATCTTCTCTTCAAAGAGTTCAGCGGTGACGGGAGGGAGGCCAGCGACTCGGCGCTTGGCGTTGTAGCGATGCAACTCGGAGGCGTAGTGAGCGCGCTGAGTATCGGCGTCGAGGAAAGCGTAACCGCAACCGATGCAGGTGTAAGCGTGGGTAGCAGAAGATCCTTCCATTTTTCGGTGACTGTAGCTCGGTAGGTGTCGAGAAACAGGCGAGGTGACAAGTGGGAGAAAGAAAGAGGTCCCGAGGACGCAACGTCGAATTGAAGTTTCGCTTTCAAGAAGGTGAGGTTTCTATTCCTCTATTCGACTGTGCTTACTCGCAATTGATTTCACGCTTGGACTCGACTCGACTGCCCGGTAGGCCGACGGAAGCATGCGATTCTCTCTCTTTCGCTCTTACCATCCCACCCTTGAGTGACAATCTACCTGCGATGGCGAGCACGTCTGCATCATCCGACTGGTCTCCTTCATCCTGGCGCTTGAAGCGCATCGTGCAGGACGTCGTTTACCCCGACCAGCCCAGCAACGTTGAACCAGCAGATCCCGTCGCCTGGAAGCGCAAGCAAGGTTTGGATCAAGTTGTAGAGAAGCTCGAGAAGCTCCCTCCCTTAGTTTCAGCCGTCGAGGTGAGCTGTTGTACAGAGAAGAAGCGATGCGGGGGGGTATGAGCGGGGCCGAAAAGATGCTGATCCCGAGTTGGATCTTGCTGCAGATTGAAAGACTCAAGGCGAACCTTGCCAATGTAGCCAAGGGAGAGGCGTTCCTACTGCAAGGAGGAGATTGTGCGGGTGAGTCAAGCGCGAGGGAGCGGTGCTGGCGACGAACCGAGCTGATCTCTCTATATCGCACAGAGCTGTTCGACTATTGCTCGAGCGAGAAAATTGAGCACCGTCTATCCTTATTGCTCTCCATGTCTCTTATTCTCATTTGTGAGTCGTTCTCGACGAGCTTTGCCCGCCTTCGCTGACCTCGGCCTTTGCAGGGGGAATGAAGCTGCCCGTGGTCCGCATTGCTCGCATGGGAGGACAGTACGCCAAGCCTCGTAGCAAGCAGACGGAGATGGTCGACGGCGTAGAGCTTCCCTCCTTCCGGTTCGTCCTTGCTCTCGCCCATCCAACTTCACCTCTCTGACTTCGGCGTTGTCTCGCAGCGGCCACAACGTCAACGGATTGGATCCCAACGACCGACTTCCCGACCCAGAGCGTCTCCTCTCTGCCTACTTTCACTCGGCTGCAACCGTCAACCACGTCCGATCGCTTCTCGCCTCGGGCTTCGCTTCGCTCCCGACCAGCCGCGAGGAGGACGTCCCCTGGTCGTTGCCGCTCAGTCACGTTCGCTCGCCTCAGCTCTTGTCGGCCTACGAGGATATCGTGCACAACCTGAGCCAGGCGATGGAGTTCATGAGCGTGATCGGCGTGGATCGCTCGGGAGGAGGAAAGAAGGCCGGCCTTCATGGAGCTTTGGAGAGTGCCGACATCTTCATGTCCCACGAGGTGAGTTCGTAACGCCCTCTAGGACTCCCTAAGCTGAATTCTCTAATCCTGCAGGCCCTGATGCTCGAGTACGAGTCCGCTCTCACTCGCAAGCTCACCATCCCCGCCTTCGCACGGACAGAAGGAGGCGACAAAGAGGGATACTACTGCACCAGCGCGTGAGTGACAATCTCTTATTCCCTTCATAGGATTTCAAGCTGATTCTCGCCCCTCTTCAGCCACTTTATCGTAGGCAGAACTCCAACCTCGCCTTCGGCGCTGCCGATGCTGACCCTTTCTTGTTGCAGTGGATCGGTGATCGCACTCGTGCACTCACTGGCGCTCATGTAGAGTACGTCAAGCTCGACCCCGGCTCTTCGACCTTCTCGGCTGACCCCTTACGGCTTCACAGATTCTTCCGAGGCCTCCGCAACCCCATCGGAATCAAGGTCGGCCCTTCGATGGATCCTGAGGAGCTTGTCCGGCTGCTGGGCATCGTCGACCCCAACAAGGAGCCTGGACGAGTGACCCTCATCTCTCGTTACGGCGCTGAGCTGGTAAGCTTGCTCGCTTCGGCTCTCTCCTCTGCTCGCTAAACTCATCCGCACCCGTTGACAGGTCGAGAAGCTGCTTCCTGCTCATATCGAGGCAGTCAAGATGTCCGGTCACCCTGGTAAGCTCTCGTCAACCGCACGCCCCGGCTCGCCGAACGCTGACCTTCGCCTTTCTCCTCAGTCATCTTCTGCTCCGACCCGATGCACGGCAACACTCGCAGCGCAGCGGGCGGTGTCAAAACTCGCGCCATGCACGACATCGTCTCCGAGATTTCTGCCTCCCTCCGCATCCACGCCTCGCTCGGCTCCAAGCTGAACGGAATTCACCTCGAGCTGACCGGCGACATCACCCCCGAGGGCCATTCGGTCACTGAGTGCACTGGAGGTAGCATGGAGCTTGCTGAGGAGGAGCTAGGTTTGAGGTTCGAGAGTTACTGTGACCGTGAGTCTTGACTTGGCCGACGAAATGAGGGCCGAAAGCTGACCTTCTCTTTCACAGCCCGTCTCAACTTTGAGCAAAGCCTCGGTGAGTCGGCTCGTGCTCTTCGTATCTTTTCGTCGACTCACTCGTCTTCCCCTACAGACGTCGCCTTCATGCTCTCTCAAGCCGGCGGTCGAGGACGTTCGGTCGACAACAAGATCCTAAAAGAGCTCAGCATCTCGAGGCCCGCGAGCGAGGCTCGTCCGGCGGCGTAGTTGCTGCATCACGGGTCAAATTTATTCGTTGCTCCTGAGACGTCGAACGACTGCAGAAAAACGAGCGAAAGGGTGCGGAAGGCCCAGATCGCGACAGTCCTTCTGAGCCGAGTGACGTCGTCGACGATCTAAGGCCAAGTGGCTTCTGATGAGGAGGGTCATGCAGCCTTTCTTCCTCCTGCACTTCGCTTCCTCTCACTCGACCCGCTCTCAAGCTCTCGACTTCTTCGCTCCACACCTCGCTCAGACCACCTTCGCTCCTCTCCAACCTTCTCTCGCGCGCCCCCTCAAGCCACAATGGTGAGCTTTCTCTCGCTGTTTGTTGCGGACGCTGAGCGGCGCTGGGTAGCGAGAAGAGTGACTGCAGGCGACTTGTTGTTGCAGTTGAACAGGACTTTCCCAATGCACAGCAGCTGACGCTTCCTCCTTCCTCGACTACAGGTTTCCGACCGCCTCGTCCGCCTCACTCACACGCCTCTGTTCGTGCTGACGCTCCTCGTCTCGATCGTCACCCTCGCCATGTAAGCCTACACTTCTCTGCTCGAGCCGCTGACAAGCTACAGCTCGACGCAACGGCATGCTCATCTCGTTCTCTTGGCGCGAAAACAGGTCAGCCTCGCTGGTGGCCCACTACAACTCGCACGGCTACCCCAACATCTCGTACCGTGACCGTATCCGCATCATTCTCGCGGCATCCATTTGGACAACCTTTGTTGCCAGTGAGTCCTGCGCGACGTCCAGCCTCCCCTCGGCGCTAAGCTGACGATCTTCTCCCTTCTGCAGTCTTCTTCCTTGTCGGCGTGGTCGTCAAGCCCGCTAGCATTCTCTTCGGAATCTTCAGTCACCTTGTCTCCCTCGCCATTGCCTTCGTAGGTTCTCTCGAGCGCGCCGAAGCTCTGGTTTCGGCTGACCCTCTCTCCGCCTCGCAGATCCTCCTTCTCATCGGAGCCGCCTCCCTCACTGCTCTTACCGACAAGCAGTCTTGCGGAACCGCCGGCTTTGACCGCTGCAACATTGTCAAGGGTCTCGTCGCCGTAACGTGAGCTCTCCCCCTCCTCCGCCTCTCGTTCAACTCGCTGACACTCTCTCCCTGTACCACAGCTGGATCGACACCATCTTCGTGATGATTGCACTCATCGCCATCCTCATCCTCGGCATCAAGGCCAGGAGTGGAGCCGGAATGAGGCGTGGAGTCCTCAGCGATGCCTAAACTGCCTTCGCTTCTCTCCTATCTCTCCATCGACCTCCTCGCCCTACCTGCGAGCATTAAGCATCTACAGTACCACCTAATTATTTATTGACAAACACGAAACTCTAGTTGACTCGCCACGAAGGAGAGAAGAGCGAGCCGAATCTCGGCGATTACAGTTGAGGGAGCGAGAGCGACTCTGCAGCTTGCGAGGCATCGTTCGAAGACCAGCGGAACGGTGTGCACTCCTCTGCTGTGTACGGAAGCGCAAGCTAGCTAGAGCAGCTTGCCTTCGTCCTAGCATCGGCGAAGAGAGTAGCCTCAAGAGCGCCGAAGGAGAGGAGTTCTGCGTGCCACAGAGCCGACTCTGCATCTGAAGCTTGTCAGCACCTTTTCGAACGGTCGCTGGCTGGCGCTTCCTTGGCCCTCTGTAGATCTTTGACGACCGAGTACAGAGCGTGCAGCCTTTCGAGCTTCGAGAGCCCGTCACTCGTGAGGCGGGCGACCACCAAATCTGCCTCTTGACATTCTCTCGCTACTCTTGCGCTTCCTCGACCCGCTATGGGTGAGCTACAGACTGCTCGAGAGGCTGTCGGCCGGCTGCTGGGTTTCCCGCTGCTCCAAAACTGACCCTCTTGGCGCAATCCCTGAAACCAGCCCCACCAGCAACTGAGCGGACGTCGCTGCTCCCCGACCAAGGCAACAACAACCAGCACACTTACCATGTAAGCAGAGTTTTGAAGATGCCTTCTCGCGGGGTGGTGGGGGTCAGTAGGCGCAGCGCGCCTGCCTTGCGATCTACGAGCTGGGCTCGAGCAGCATCCTCCCCTTCTCGTCCCTCATCGTCCTCGCTCGCTCTTCTTGTAGGAATTGCCATTGATCGCTGATCTCAGCTTCCAAACGCTGCACCTCGGGATCACCTCCGCACACCATCTCCAACCGGCTACACCACTTTGTTACCGCAGAATGACATCGGCAGCGCCAGCACCGCGGCGCCCACCACCGTCGCCAGCATCAAGGCGCTCGTCTTGAGCGGATACATCAACTTGCTCCTCGTTGCTGTCCCCTTGAGCTTCCTCTCCCACTTCTTACACTGGGGTCAGTTGTCTCGCTCCCGTCGCTTGAAACCCACTGACGCTCAGTCTCCCGTAGGCTCGACCGCCGACTTCATCATCTCCTTCATCGCCATCGTTCCCCTTGCTTCGCTACTGGGAGATGCTACCGAGCAGTGTGCATTGAAGCTCGGCTCGTCGCTCGGCGGTCTTTTGAACGCCGTGAGTGGGATCCGAAGTGCCGAGAGTGAGAGCCGAACTGATCTCTTTCGCTCATCTCGCTCCTACAGACCTTTGGAAGTGCGTAGAGACCAATTCGCTCTCTGCGGTAAACACCCAGTTGACCTGGCACTCTTGCAGACGCTGTCGAGGCCATCGTCGGCATTCTCGCCCTCACCAAGGGCGAGCTCCGCATCGTTCAGACCTCCATGCTCGGCTCCATCCTCTCCAACATCCTCCTCGTCCTCGGCTGCTCCTTCCTCGCCGCCGGCTACAAGTTCAAGGAGTCCAACTTCCAGGTCACCGCCGCCCAGGCCAGCTCGTCGCTCATGGTCCTCGGCACTTCGACCCTCGTCATCCCTGCTGCTTACCACGCCAGTAGGCTCGAGAAGCCTGATGGAATGTCAATGTCGGCCGATCTTCTCGAGGGATTCAAGAACAAGGATCTCCAGGGTCTCTTGACCCTCAGTCGCGGAACCGCCATCGTCAGTCGAAATCACCGAGGCGGACGAGTTGTCGATCGACTGCTGACTTTCTTGCTCACGCCACAGGTCCTCATCTTCTGCTACGCCGCCTGTGCGCTTTGGCTCGACGGTTAGCGTTCTGTAGGGGCCGAAACTGACTCTCCGCACTTCCAGACCTCTACTTCCAGCTCAGCAGTCACGCCTACCTTTTCGAGGATGAGTCTGAGCACGAGGAGGAGGAAGCGAAGATGAACCTTTACACCGCTGGAGGAGCTCTCTTGGTCGTCACCGTCATCACTTCTTTCTGCGCCGACTACCGTGAGTCGAAGTCGACTGGCGCCCCTCCTACTCGAGCTGACATCGCCTTATGCATCCCAGTCGTCGGAGCAATTGACGAGTTCGCGAACGAGTTCAGCATCCCCAAGGCCTTCATTGGGCTGATCCTTCTCCCCATCGTCGGCAACGCTGCTGGTCCGTCGCCGTCGCTCTTGACTCTCGGCGAGCACTCTTTGCTCACGCTGGCGCCTTTACAGAGCACGTTACCTCGGTCTGGATGGCCATGAAGGGCAAGATGGAGATCACGTGAGTGCCGCAGTGATACCCTCTAACGGTCGGACCAGGCTGACCTTTCTCCCCGTGCAGCATCGGCGTCTCGGTTGGATCGTCCATCCAGATCGCCGTGGGAGTCATCCCCGTCCTCGTCATCGTTGGAGTAGGTCTTGAGCACCCTCATCAACTCTCTATGCACCTGCTGACCTATTCCCTCCGCAGTGGATCATTGGACAGGACCTCACTCTCTTCTTCGAGGTGCGCCGAGCTCCGTCCCTCTTCGCCCGCTTCGCGGGGCTAACGCTTCTTCCACATTACAGAACTTCGAGACCATCATCCTCTTCGTCTCGATCTTCCTCGTCAACCTGCTCATCACCGACGGCAAGTCCAACTGGCTGGAAGGATTTATGCTCGTCGCTCTTTACTTCATCATCGCCCTCGCCTTCTGGTGAGCTCATCCTTCCTCCTCCGTGTCAATCACGATCGCTGACGCTCTCTTTTCCAGGGTGTCGTAAAATCCTGGCCGCCTTTCTCCCTCCCTCTCTCTCTCCCTCCCTCCCTCCCAACCTCTCTCCCTCCCTTTTGCTGCCTCCCTTCTCCC
>MWVB01000004.1:395646-480356 GCA_003054985.1 Leucosporidium scottii | reverse complement strand
TCTCACCTGACCACTTGCTACATCCATACAGTGGATCAAGGTCGAGGCAATTCCTCTCGAGCTCACGTATCAAACAAGGGCGAGCTCCCCGAGATTGTCAACAACTACCTCGTGTCTTCCAGGCAGGCGTTCGAATTGCACGCCGCTTATCGACCCTTTCCGAAGAGCAGAGAAGCAGGGGAGAGCGAGTCACGAACGAGAGAGGCGCGGACAGCCCGAGAAGTGCGAGGGGAGCTGCTCATGGCTCTGGCTATCGCGCCCGCGAAACTGCTGCAAGCTGTCGAACGCGCTCGGCGCTCATTTCATTGCGAATTGAAGCGGATGAACTCCTCAATCTGCTCTTGGTAGCTCTCCGGCAAACTGTGCTGCTTCACAAACTTCTCGGCGACGTCGTGCACGTCTGTAGGGAGTCGAAAGAGATCAGTCGCGCCGGCCAATCTTGGGTGTCAAGGCAGGACTCACCATCGCCATGGTTGAAAGGGAGTTTGAGAGGCGGCTCGTCGTCCTTGACGTCGATGCTGAAAATAAGGTCGTACCCTTGACCCTCGTGCATGGTCTTCTCGGGCGTAGACTGATCTTGAGGTGATGCAGCAGAAGGACCGTCGACGACTTCGCCGAGGTCGGTCCAGCTTGACGAGACGTTCGACCACTGCGAAGGAGAAGCGAAGAAAGGTCGCTCTAGATTGATGTCCGAAATCGTCCGGCACGAAGCTCACCTGGAAGGCGTGAGTGCTGCCGTCTTTCGCGACGAGCTTGAGGTCGCCGTCCTTCGCTCCGGGCGCCTCAAGGGCCTCCGCGCCGACGACGGGTAAGCTCGCGCTCGAGGATGTAGTTTTAGGCCTATGGATGAGAGAGGTCAGTAAGCCATCAAAGGCGACGGGCCCTAAGCCGAAAACTTACTTGGCTCGACTCGCCAACCGAGCTTCGTAGTCCGCCGTCGTCGCCGCATCCGCTGACCTCGCCTCATCCCTTGTGAAGATCCAAATGAGGTTATCCGAGCATCCGCAGGCGAGGTCGCCATTCGCGAGGGTCGTCAGGCTCCACACCGAGAGCGCCGGCACCAAGATCTCTTGATCCTCTTCGCCATCCTCGTCGTTCCAGATCTTGATGATGCCGTCCTCACCAGAGCTAGCGAGGCCACCTCCCGATTTGGTAGGGATGGAAATGAGGGAGTAGATGAACGAGTTGTGGCCTTGGAGGACGGTGAGGACGTCGCCGCCGAGGGTCCATATTCTGATGGTCCTGCGAGGTGTGATCGGGTCAGCAAGCACACACAGCACAATCCTAGTCGAGAGCTCACTCGTCGTTGCTTGCACTGGCGAAGAGGTTGCCGTCTGGATCGTCCGGCAAGACTTTGGCGAGCGCTCGGACAGGTCCTTGATGACCTTTGAAGAGGGTCTTCAGCTTTGCTCCCTCGAACAGGCGAATGAGACCATCGGCGCAGGCGGTGAGGCAGGTGTCCTTGTATCCTTTGCTGTCGACAGCGAGAACGTCCCAGACAGCGGCGCCATGGTCGGCGAGGACGAGACGAGAGGACCAGGTCGACGTCTCCCAGACTCGCGCCGTACAGTCCCAGCTTCCGCTGACGATGCGCTTGCCGTCGTTGGAGGCGTGTAGGCAGCAGACGTTGTGCATATGGCCAAGTAGTGTTTGTACGGGTGCAGGCGAAGACGACTCGATGTGGGGTTCGGCTGAGGCGTCCGAGTCGGTCGGAGGGTCGGTCGAAGGTTCCACCGTCCAGATTTGAATCGTCGAATCTTGTCCACCGGTTGCAAAGAACTCTGCGCAAGAGTCTGGTAAGCCGTGCGTCGGTACGAAGGAGAGCAGCGATGACACACGTTGGCCGTCGAGGGCGAAGCAAGCGGCCGAGTTGATGAACCCTTCGTGGCCGTGGTAGACTCCAGTCTGGCTCCATCCTCCTGTACGACCTGCTCTTGGCCCTTCTCTGGTCCATTTGCGCGCCGTCGAGTCGCGAGAGGTCGAGAAGAGCTCCCCGGCATCATTGCCACAAAGCGATCGCACGTCGTCGGTGTGGCCTGTAGAGTAGAGTTGTAAGCTGCCAATCCTGCTCTGTAGCTAAGCGATGTCCTCTTGCCTTCAAGCAGAGCTGAGAGGCGATAGAGTGGAGGCTTGGAGCTCTGGCCGTTCGTTTCAGTGCTAAAGTCGACGTGCTGTGTCATGTTGCGGCTTGATAGTTGACTCTCGACGCTTCGGAGACGCGAATTGCTGATACGAGGTGAGACGAAGCGAGTGGACAGAGGACAAGCTTTCAAGCGCGGCTGTCCATCGCCTCAAGCCAGCCGGTCGAAGAGTCGAGGAGTCACCCGCTGCCTTCTTCAGAAGTATAAGAAACACACACGCTGATCCCGCAGGACCGCGAAATCTTCCCCAGGAGCGAGGAGGCTTCGCCGAAGTCATCGCCGAGCTGACTTCCTCGCTCTAGGTCCGGAGCTACCTCAGGCACATTGATCTCTATGCATTCAAAATCTACTCAAAGATACTGAAAGTTGATAGTTACAAGATGATGACAAGCCAGCCCCAACTCCCTTCCTTCCTCAGTCGGAGCCGAGCTCCTCACGCCGTCAAGAAGGTAGCAACCCTCTTCAGCGCCCGTCCCGCCGCTGGGCTGACCCACGATGGAATCAATGGGAAGCAATGCACCTCTCCCTTCTCCTCGACGTACTCAACCTGGACTCCTCCCCCTCCTCCCTCTCGGCTCCCCTGCCGGAGACCAGCGACAAGCCCACGAATCTCGGGGGCGAAGATTTCTGCCCCGCCAGCAAAGATGAGCATCTGGAGAGGTTGATCCGGTTCGTACGCCTTGGCAAGATTGCGGAGAGCGGGCAGAGAGGACGGAAGGGCGGGCGAGAGGAAAGGGTGGGCAGCGCCGAGAGCGAAGGGGCTTGAGGAAGAGATGTTGCTGGAGGGACATGATTGAGCTTTAAGGTTGCGAAGGTAGGATGATGAGGAGTTGAGGAGCATAGAGGGGTTCAAAATATCGTCTTCGTACTCCGGCGAAAGCTTGCTTCGATACGAGGAGAGGGTGAGGTCAGCCCAGGGAGAGTAGAGGAGCATGGCGGAGGGGAGGCAGAGGCCAGGGATTAAGTGACGCAGAGTGTTGGTGAGGTAAAGCACAAGCGCGAGAGCAAGTCCTGTTGAGGAAGCGACATTCAGCCCAGTCTCGAGTGTATGAACAGGTAGCGAAAGCTCACCTGCCCCTGCACTGTCGCCAGCAAGAACAATATCGGTATAGCCGAGGTCGAGAAGATGAGTATAGGCGGTAATGGCGTCCTGCAGAGCGGCGGGATAGGCTCGGTCGGCGCTCGTAGCTTTGCGATAGTTGGCTCCTGCACAGCGAGAGCGAGTTAGTTGCGACTCGAGAGAGGGTCACGGTCGGAAAGGAAGGGTCCTTTACGCACCAACCACAACCAGACCTGTCCGCTTGGCGAGTATGAAGCAGCGATTCCCCTCGCTGGGCGAGCCTGTAGCGCCGAAGATCAGCGAAAGCTCAAGATGCGGCCCGCCAAGGCGTAAGAAAGGCTCACCATAGCAATATCCTCCTCCGACAAAGTAGAGCACCACCCTCTCGCCATCTGTAGCCTTTCTCGATCCACGCGCGCCGCGCGCAACGTGCGCCGAGCCGACTCGGGCGTCGAACCAGAACATGGGCACGGCAGCAGGGTGTACCAGACCTCGTGGATCCGCTGCCTCGTCTCGAATCCATCGCTGGAGCCATGCTTCGTCGCCCGGGTTGCAGTCCTCCACCGCGAGCCGAACGATGGCGCCGCCGTCCTGGTAGGCGAATTCCAAAGCTCGAACAAGCCAGCCGACCCAGCGACGCTCCTGCTGTGGTGATAGTCGAGGTGCTCCTCCCACGTCGGTCATGGCCCAGATCACTCGCTTCACGATGGGAAGAGCGAGGCGCTGAGCCATGCTCCACTGTTGTTGCTCGCCGGGCAAGAGCCACTGAGGCGGTTGTAGAGGTGGTGGAAGCAGCAGCGTGCCGGCGACCAGGATAAAATGAAGCGGAAGGAGTGACAGAACCCATGCGAGGCGAACAGCGCGGTAACAATTGATGGCGATGCCGTAGTCGGGGAGGTGACGTTCGAAAGAGCGTGGCAAGGAAGGCTGCCAAAGTGTGAAGGGCGTGCCAGCGAAGGCTTCGTCGGCAGAGAAGCCCATGGTATTGTGTCGAGGCTGACGAGGCCGGAGGTCAAAGCGGCCGGGCTTCGGAGGAGGTCAAAGCTCAGAGGGCTCAGAGGTTGAAGGTCGATTTGGCTGGTTGCTCTCCTGCCACGTCTTGTTTCTCCATTCCAACTTCACGAGTAAGTCGCTTGCTCTTACAAGTCGATGCTGGCTGACACTACCTCCACAGACAATGAATTCCTCCATCGTTAGCCTCTCTGGCGACTTCCGGTACCCACTCGCAGTCGCCGTATCGACGGGCTTCTTGACCATGTGGCAGTCCTTGAAAGTCAGCTCGACAAGGAAGGTAGCGGGCATCAAGTATCCAGCCCAATATGCGCCTGATGCCCGTGAGTTACAGCCGAATCGAGGCGCCCAAGACTCGCCGAGCTGACTCTCCGGCATCCACAGTCGCCGAAAAGGATCTCAACGCCATGAAGTTCAGTGAGTATTGAAGACAGGTCCGATCTGGGACACTCGTTGACCCTTCCCAGACTGCGCCCAGCGCGCTCACGGCAACACCCTCGAATCGCTGCCCTACTTCCTCTTCAGGTGCGCTCTGCGCCTCACTTTGAGGCTTTGCACATGCTCAAATACATCTCTACGCGCAGTCTCCTCTACGTTGGGCTCACCAAGCCCATCACCGCTGGCGTTCTCGGCGCCATCTGGCTCTCGGGTGAGCCTGCCGAGCGCCGAGGTGTGCTTGGATCGTCAAATGGGAATCTTACTCTCAGAACCCCACAGGACGCATTATCTACACGATCGGATACACTACGGGGATCCCCAAGAACCGTCTTTGGGGGTGAGTTTTCCTGCGCCGCCCTTCTGACGACCACCGAGCAGCGAGCTGACCGCCGCTCCGGCAGGGTCCACCACAACATCGGCTACCTTGGGCTCATGCTCACGAGCGGATGGATTGCTGTCCAGTCGTTCATGTAGATCGCCAAGTTGCTCACGCATAGTAGCGCTTGCTGTCAGTTGAGCATCGCCCAGCAACCAGCTCGGCGCCCTTCGACGAGAGCGAGCAGAGCGTGATCAGAGAGGTTACTGTTTTTATCAGATCGCGAGACATCTGTTCATCCTCGAACCCTGCAACGGCAGATAGATCCTTACAGACTGCAGCGCCTGTACGGCGAATCGCTCTCGGTCGGCCGATCCAGAGTAATGCGTGTTGATACAAGACGAGTAGCGCCCGCCGCTCCCTACTACTAGTATCGTTTACCACGAAGCCTTGGAAACGCCAGGAATGTCTCCTGCAGAAGCAGCGAGCTTGAAACGATGCTGTCGAGGAAGAAGGGGATCAGCTCTCACGATAAGCTCCCACGAGAGCTCCAGCAGCACTCACCCTGCACAGACCAAACTCGGAAAACACTCCTCCACCCCTGCCCGTTTCTGTACACCGATTCTTGATGGCTGCTGGCCGGGTCTGAAGCGCGCGCGCAAAATCGGGGAACAGCTCAGCGTGTAGTTCATCAGTGGGAGCGAGGGCAGCTCGAGTGTGAGGAGGAGCTTCAGCTGATCGTCTGTAGGTGAAGTAAACTCACATCACGAGGGAAGGCATTGAGCTTGAGCATGGCGGCCGTACGCACTTTAGGGTCGACGGTCTCGTTGCGAACGATGTAGAGGTAGGCGCGACGAAGGAGCTCGTTGGCTGAGGGTGCAAGAGTTATGAGCTCGCTTCCACGGCAGCGAAGAGCCAGAAGACGTACAGGCTACCGATTTGCGCGCCTTGAAGTCCTTGAGCGCGAGGTGACCAGGAAGTGCGCGAGGCATGGCTGCGGGAACCTGTACTTGGGTAAAACAGAAGCGTAAGTCTGAGGCCGAGATCAGTTGAAATCGACAGCTCCGTACGAGACGAGGTGTAGAAAGCGAGTGAGGCGGAGAAGAGAGACCTCGTTCGCCGAACTCACAGGACAAGCGGACCACACTGATTTGCTGCTACTTCGCGAAATGAGCTATAAGCACTACTTGGAATTAAGCACATAAACTATCAAGGCTATACAGTCCCTCAGAATGCTCCCCGTGCAGCTCACACCTCGCCCGGGGCTGTTCTCGGCGCGAAGGAAGTCGGCGGGTCGAGCGAGGCGGCGCCGTTGTGCGACGAAGCATTCCCTCGGTGTTGCCAGCTCAGAGGTCCAGTCGAGCCCGGTGAGCTTGCCGAAGGTGGGCCTGCGGAAGACAGCAGGTCAGCGATCGCCGAGCAGGCAAGAAGCGCGGGAGAGCACACCTCGATGGGCCATGTCGGCAGTGTTGACGCGAGGGAGTTCGCCGAATGTAGTGAAAGAGGCTGTGAAGGTCCAAAGAAGTGTTGTCAGCCTACTCAGCGAATGAAGTACCTCCTGGACGGCTTACTCTTCGTCGTCCTGCTCGCGGCGCTGCTCCCCCTCTTCCGCTTGAAGAGCAACCAGATCAGGAGTCCCAACACCTCAACACCGACGATAGCCGCAATTCCGATTCCTACGCCTGCTCCGCCTGATATCGAGGAGCCGGCCGAAGACGAGCTTACGGGCGCGGAGCTGTTGTTAGTGGTGGTGGAGTTGGAGAGGAAGGATGTCGGGATGTTGGAAGATTCATAGGCGTATGATGAACTGTAGAAAAGATCGGAGGTCAGTGTGGCTTTGAGCGAGTCGCCTATCCCTCGACGATTTGAGTCGTTCGGGCTTAGATTTCGCTCCAGGACAAAGCTGCACGATTCATCGTCCCCAGAGCTGCTAATGCTTATGGAAATCACTCACGTCCATTCGCCGTCCTTCGTCGGTGTCCCCAAACTCTCAAAACCGCCCGCCGAAGCAACGCCGAGGGTGTCGATGGACGTCGCAAATCCTCCGAGAGGTCCAGCTTGCAGCACGAGGGTGTGGCTTGCGTTGCTCAAACCCTGTATCGAGGCAAGCGTCCACCGAGGCTTGAGGGTTTCGGCGTTGGCGGAGGCCCAGAATCGCTCGCCGCCGTCAATCGCCACCGAAAAGATCCCGTGATCCGTATCGCGCTCGCCCAGCACAGCGATTCCCACGCCAGTGAAAGTGTAGGTGAGCATGCAGTCCGAATCATCGGTGTAGTGGTAGGTGCCTGCAAGCGAGTCCCGTGAGCTTCCCCTTTCTCAGTCGACCTTCGGTGCTCCTTGAGTCGTTCGGAGGCTCAACTCACCTTCTGCGTAGCTCGAGAGGTTGCCGGTCTTCTCGACCCATACTCCTCCATTGGAGCATGTGAATTTCAACGCGCTGTCTGCGTCATCAATGTAGACGATGGAGGAGTTGGACATGATGAAGGCCGAGCTTCACCTTGGCGAAGGCTAGGCTTATATAACTAGGACTGGAGAGAGCTGAGGAGAGGCGACCAGTCTTAAGAATGACCACCGCGAAGACAGGAAGTCAAAAGGCGATTTCGACGCCCGTCCTCGTCGCCGTGCGCGAGGGGAAAGTCCGAGGACGAGTCTCCGTCTGGCCCGAGCGCCGCATAGGGGCGCTTGATGTCTACTTATCGGCAGCGAATTCAGTTCTGATGTCCTGCAAAACAAGGACAAGGACGAGACATCTTGCGCACCTACAGAAATTGGGGCAGAAGATCACCTGCTCACCGGCTGTCAGAGACTCGACCCTCGCGAAGCCGGAGGTCCCCTTGGCTTCCCACACCTCGGCTCAACCTCGCAACAGCGCATCTTCGAAGCCAGCGTTAATACCCTACACCTACACCGTAGCATCGACCTACGCCCGCCCAAGTCCAGCGGTCCAGCGCCCACTCTCGTCGCTGCCGTACCCCGCGCCCCGCTCGCCTTCGATGTACGAGCCTCCACCCTTCTCGCCTACGCTGGCGCAGGCATTCTCCTCTACCCTCTCCCTACAATCACCTCCTAGTCAGCCCACCTCTGTACCATCACTCATCGAAGCGCTCCCGTTCGAGCTGTTGGAGAAGATCGCGGCTGCCGTGTGCCGTCAAACGCCTACGGGCCCTCCGACCGCCCTCCTCTCGCTGCTGGTGCTCAGTCGGCGCTTCTACGATGTACTGGGACCGCGCAACGAGGGCTTCTACTCGGACCTCTTTCGCGAGCGATTCGACTGGAGGAGCGCAGAGCGACGCTGGGCTCAGGTCTGTCGACACCTCAAGATGAGCGGGAAGCGATTCGGAGCAGAGCTGACACCTTGTCTCACTCGCAGATGAAGACCATCGAGGACAAGCGCGAGAAGAAGGCCCTGCTCGAGGGCGTTACCGAGGTCCGCCCCGCCGAAGACCTCAAGCTCACCTACGGCTCCTTCACGCGACCCAGCAGCCCTACCGAGTACCTCGTCGAGTCCAGCTCGCCGTGGAGGCCATTCAACAGCAGAGACTTTGCCGCCGAGTTCAAGCGTCGCTGCACCGTTCTCACTAGGATGCGAAGGGCGGCAATGGGAGGTCAAATTCCGCCGAGCAGCTCCCGTCCCAGCAGCCCTCGATTGCAGGCCTTCACCCCCAAGGGCAACAGGACAACTCTGTCGGAGCCGGACGAGCTCACTCAGAATCTCTGGACCTGTTACCTGATGCTGTTGGAGAATGGTGCGTCCTGGCGCTTGGCGACGGGGAGCGCCGCACCCTTCGCAAGCTGATCTTTGTGACTTTCGTTTCGCAGACTCGAAGAACTTGGATCATCTCGTCGACTATGCCTGCCTTCGCACCTACATGCGCCTCTTCTACAAGCACTCCCTGCTCAGCGAGGCCCTCAATCCCGGCTGGCCGAGGCAGACTGCTGGACGAGCTCTCGGGCTGTGGATTGGATGGCTCGGCGGAGGTTAGTCGACATTGCCGAGGCTCTCAAGCCTTGCCCCGAAACCCCGGCTGACCCTCCACAACCTTCGCAGACGACCTTTCCAGTGAGACTCCCGTCGAGTCCGACGAGCGCTTCTTCGTCCTCAAGCCCTACGTCTTTGGCGCCCACAAGGTCGGTCTTTGAGATCGCGTACTTACATAGCATCGCTAACCCTCCTCTCCCACAGTTCGACGCGTTCCATGTCCCTTGGACCATCCCCTCCCTGCCCGTCTCTCACCAGAGCCATCCTGTCCTCCCTCCCCCCATCGGCCCCTTCAACGCCGACCTTCGCCCTCGCACTCAAGCTCAACTCATCACTCACATGGGTCGCAAGATCGAGATGGCCCCTCCTATCCTCACTCACGCCGCCATCTTCTCCTTCTTCTACCGAGTCGAGCAAGATCCCGCCGCTTCGACCGACCTCATGGCTACGCCCGTTGGTGCGCCAGCTCACTTCCAGATGGGACCTATGGACCCCTCAAGGAACGTTGGACCTTCCACCCTCTCCAGCAAACCCGTCAAGACGAGCCTCCCGGTCCTCGCCTCTCGCATCCACGACGGCGATTTCGCTCGATTGGCCTCCTGCGTCGACCCCTACTCGTCGCGCGGTCTCCCCGCTCTTCGTACACGTGGAGAACTCGCTGGATCATGGGAAGGACGCTTCAGCTTCTTCGATTTCGACTCGTACAAGGACATGCTCGGCGGGCGGATGCGTAGCCTCTACGAGGGGCCGTTTGGCGACCAGCCACAGGTGTGGAAGATCGAGGAGAAGATTGTGCGGTTGAAGAAGGGGGAGAAGCAGGGAGGGAAGGGACCGACCCTCAACGCTGGCTACGAGATTGGCTCGCTCGGACCGGCGAGGTCGTCGAGCGTCTCGCAGAGCCCTCCTCCTCGTCCTGCTACGCTCGGCAGTGGACCTTCCACCGCCCACACGAGGGCCAACAGCACCGAGAGGATGTCGGCGGCGGCGGCGGGAGGAGGAGCGCCCTTGGGGAGTCGGAGGAAGAGCGACGACGGAGTCGGAGAGTGGGCAGAGGAGACGGCGAGGGCGTCCAAACGTCCGAGGAGTATCGATATTCAGGAGGAGGAGATGCACGAGGAGCAGGAGGACGAGGATGGCGAGTACGAGATTCTTCTGACGGGTTCGGTGAGCACTCTTCGCCTTCTTTCTCTCTTTATCAACGAACGGCAGGCTGATACTTTTCCGCAACTCGCAGGGCCACTCGGCATGGGGTCAATTCCTCCTCAAGGGTCGCGTACGCTCCTACGACGGCATGTTCTCCATCACCAAGGAGTACACCCCCGACTCTCGCGGCCGATGGCTCTACCGAGGCTACTGCGTCGGCGGCAACCTCGTAGGCAGGTGGCGAGATACACATACGTGCGACTATCGTTCTCTTTCGCTCTTTTCCGTTGAGGCCTTCCGAGCTAACTCGTTCGCCTCGCTTTCGTCTTCCTGCGCAGGCCTCTTGACTTGCACGGATATGAGGGTGAGCTCTCGAGCCTCCTCGTTTACTCGCAGACGCTCTTGCTGACTCCCTCCTTTCGACCCGACAGGCACTTTCTTGGTCCGTCGTCGACCGCTCGGCGCTCCCTTCTCTCCGCTCCGTGCGCTCGCTGACCTCTCTTCGCTTTCGCAGATGACTCGAAGGGTTTAGTTCTGACTCCAAAATGGTTCCGCGATTCATGCGGTCGTGTGTGGTTGTATTTGAGGTGCATATGTACAACTCAGTTGAAGGGAGGGATTCGGGAGCAGGGAAAGCGGCAGATATCTGTTGTTGGGCTTCATCTGGACTGTGATGTATTGGGTCTCAGGCAGAGTGCTTCTCGAAGCGTCGAGACTGAGATTTCGCTGAGAGAACATGCGTAGAGAGTCTAGGGCGAGGTGCGCCGAACTTGCCTGCCGCAGGGCATTCCTGCTTCGCTGTCTCGTGCTCCCTGGCCCGTTGTCGTTTGTGCAATTCGTTTCGTGTAAGTAGACGTTCTTCTTGGTGCGCATTCCCTTTCTATTGGACAACAGCGCTTTCGTAGGGGAGGGGAGGAGAGCGGAGGGCAGTCGATAAAGATGGGGCTGCCCGGCCTCGGTTATGGTTCCCCTTTTTACTTCTTCTGCTCCTCAAAGCACTTGAGAAGCGAGGACCAGACAGTCTTGGGGGACTGAGCGGCGTCGATTCCGGTCCAGATCTGAGAGAGCAGGAGAAGGGTCAGCACCGAGACAGCGAGAGGGCGAAGTCAGACAGGAGCAACTCACGCCCTTGGTCTTGTAGTACTCGGCAACGGGGTCGGTCTGCTGGTGGTAGGTGACGAGGCGCTTGCGGAGGGTGTCGGCGGTGTCGTCTGATCGCTGGATGAGGGGCTCGCCGGTGATGTCGTCAGTCATGGGCTTCTTGGGGGGACTGTACGAGAAAGAGCGGTCAGCGATAGACTCGGTTGATCATGTAGCGAAAGCCACGGCGTACGCGAACTCGTTGTGGTAAGACCTGCCCGAGGCGGGGTGGATGAGACGGCCGGTGATGCGCGAAACGAGGAGGTTGTCGTTGACGAGGAGCTGGATGGCGTGCTCGAGCTTCTGGTCCTTCTTCTCGAGCATGGTGTCGAGCTTCTCGGCCTGGGGGACGGTGCGGGGGAAGCCATCGAGGATGAATCTGAAAGGAGAGGGAGCGAGGGAGGTCAGCGAGCTGCTTGTGGGGCGATGGCTTGGTGTTGGGTCCGCGATCGCTCTCGTACGAGGGGATCGAGTGTCTCCAACACCCTCAGTGACCTTTACACCCCTCCCCCTCCTCATCTCGGTCGAAAGATCGAAGCCTCAGAACTCACCCGAGGGCGCACTCCTTGTTCTCATCAAGCTGCTGCTGGATCATGCCAACCATGATCTCATCACTGACGAGTCCTCCCTGGTCCATAATCTTCTTGGCCTGCTTGCCGAGGTCGGTGCCCTGCTTGACCTGCTCGCGGAGCATGTCGCCGGTAGCGAGGTGGCAGACGTTGAACTTGTCCTTGATGTTGGGAGCTTGGGTGCCCTTTCCTGTTGAGCGGTGGGGACGGTGTCAGCGAAATGAGCTTCGAGCCAAGTGATGAGCTGCAGAAGGGCGGAACGCGTGATGTGAGATCCATCAACGCTCCGCGCTCCAGCCGTAGAGCCATTTCGAGGTGCAGAGCTGAGCAGATGAGCTCTAGAGATAGCTCCGATCACGCTGTCCGCGTACAGCTGTAACCCTACAGATCCTCCAACCTCCTGCACGCCGGCACCCAGCAAAACGTTCTCTAGAGCTCCCTCGAGCAACAGCTGCACCTCATCCCGAGCAGCTCGGCTGGCAAGGAAGCAGCAGTAAAGCTGCTCATAACAGCCTACAGCTCCTCTGCCCAACTCCTCGCTCTCCTCTCATCCCTCCCCGCTCCGCTCCCGACCCACCCCGCCGTCTCCTCGCTTCCTCGCTCGTCTCGCCTGTACATTCAAACTCACCAGCTCCAGGAGGGCCCATCAGGACCATCCTCAGGTGCTGTGCCGGAGTGGTAGCGATTCCCACCTTCTCCTTGGCAGTCTCGATGCCCTCCTTGGCCGCATCCTTGAGGTCCCCAGCGGTGGAAGCAGCTTGGGCTTCGAGCTTCTCAATCTTGGCTTGCAGCTGGCCGACGAGCGACTTGAGGTGGTCGAGTTGCGAGGAGGAGGACGACATGGTAAAGATGAGGGGTGAGGAAGGAGGGGAAGGAGAGAAGACCGGCGGGCAAGGCCAAGTCGACAGCCTTCCTTCGGGATTGAAGCCGAAGCTGATCTTGGGAAGATTGCGAAGGGCTTCGCGTTGGGCTGGCTGAGCGAGAGATGCAGTGGTATACACCGAGCATCAGAAGCCCTCCTCACCTCGCGGCTTTGCTACAGAACATTCACCTCGGCTATCTCTCCTGCCTCGCCCGAACTCATCCCCGCGCTCGCTGAACATCAAGCTCAAGGGGTTACAAACTGCCGTACGAAGCTGACGTAGAGTAGCTACACGTGCTCTGACACCCATCTCCAACCGCTCACTCCTCCATCCCCTCACCCTCGCCCTCATCCTCTTCATCCTCCTCATCCTCGGCGTTCAACCCCCCACTCCACCCCTCCTCCCCTCGAACCATCTGACTCGGCCTCGGTCCCCTCGGATCATAAGGTGAGAAATCCCTCTTCCTCTTCCTGTTCTCCTCTTCCTCCTGGTTCTCGATCACGCGCGGAGGCGGAGGGGAAGGCGAAGGCGAAGGCGAGTCGGAGAGAGAACCGGTCGGGGAGGGACTGCGAGTCGGTGCCGTGGTGGTGGTGTGAGTGAGGGTGTGGGTCGTAGGCGTGGGAGAAGAGAGTGGGGGTGTCGAACGAACGCCCGTCGTCGTTGGAGGAAGAGGAGGAGACACAGCAAACCGAACGGTACTGCTCGTCCTCAACTGCGCTTTCACTTCCTCCTCCTCCTCCTCCTCCGTCGGATCCCTCATCTCTTCATCCCCATCCTCCTCCTCCTCCTTCCCACCGCGCATCTCCTGACTCTGACTCTCCACCACCTCCTCCCTCAACTCGCCCAACTCGCTCGCCAACTCCTCCGCTCTGGCCGCCGCGTCCTGCTGCTGCTTCTTGGCCAAGGCGCTTTCGCGGGCTTGTTGGATGAGCGTGCGGAAGTCGGATTCGTGCGCTTTCTGCAGTGGGTGGGAGCGGGGGAGCGAGTTGGGGAGAGAGAGGAAGAAGGGATCAGCTCGGCGCAAGCGGCGGTGATTTGAGCGGAGAGCGAGGCGCGAGACGGCAGGAGAGGGACAATGAGAAAGCAGAGACAAACGCACCGAGTAAGCCTTCCCATCAATCTCGACCTTCTCACTCCCATCCATCATCTCCTCCCATTTGAGCAACTCCTTCACCAACTCCTTATGGCTCTTATGCCTCGCATCCTTGACATCCACGTCAGTATTGGCGTTCCAGAGGGTCGTCCATTGCTGGTGACGACGGCGGAGGAAGGTGATTTTCGAGTCGGTCGAGGTGAGAGAGGCGGGAGGGGTGGTGGGGAGGGAGAGGTCCTGTGTGAGATGGAAGGGGGTTAGCGGTCAGGTCGAGGATGGTGATAGGAGCAAGGCCAAAGATCAAACTCGCGTCGAGCTTCTTCTTGAGAGCGGAGACTTTGAGACCCGAGTAGGAGGCGAGAGGGAGAGGTTTGGTCGTGTCGAACTGAGGCGAGGAGCTGTAGAGGAGATGAGATCGACTCGAGTCAGCTCTGCCCCCTCTCGGATCACTCTCACGAGTAACGGAGAGCAGCACTACTCACCCTGCACCCTTGTCCTTCGACCCCGAGCTACTCGTGCCGCTCGGCTTGGCCCCCGTCGAGCTCATGAGCTTGCCCCAAGCGTCATTCGACCCTCCGACGCGGCTCCCGTTCGTAGCCGGCTTCGTACCATCGCACTTGTCGATGTGGCGGTTGAGCTCGAGGTTGCGAAACGAGCCTTGACACATGGGGCAGAGGACGATGATGTTGGCTGTTGGCGGTCGAGGGGCGTCAGTGAGCGTTCGAGATGCGGTAGGAAACAAAGAGAGTATCACACACGATCAGACGGATCCTCGACTGAAGCCTTGCTCTTGCCCTTGCCCTTGTTCTTGCCGCCCTTCGCCATCGCCGAAGCCGAAGTCGAGCGCGAAGGCCTCTCCTCGACAATCTCGAGATCCGAGCTATCATCCTCCAGCTCGACCGTCTTGCCCTTTCCCTTGTCCTTCCCGCTGCCACTGGCGCCAGACTGTGCACCTCTTGATCTCGTAGCGTAACCGTTCGGTCGACTCGCTTCGGCGTCGTCTTGCATGGTCGGGTCGGTAGTCGAGGAGCGTGCCTTCGAGGTCGACGGTTGAGGGTCCTCATGGGCGGCGAGAGCGGCGGCGGCGGAGAAGGATTGTAGAGTGAGGAGAGCCGACCTGCAAACGCGTTGCGGCGCCAGGTGAGCTGGCGCGACGAGACCAGGACAAGGAAGGGAGCTCACCTGGCTGCAGTCCAAGCTTTGACGACTTGGTCGAGAGCTTTGTTGGGACGAATTTTGCCCTGCTCTGCTTGTGCGTGATCGACTGGACATTCCTTCTTGATGTCCATGCTTCTCCTGTGCGAGAGAGAGAGACGGCGTGAGGAGCGCCGAGAAGAGGAGCGAGAAAGAGAGCGAGCTGACCTGATGCAGAGGCTACAGAATGAGTGAGAGCACGATGTGATGATGACGGGCGCTTCGAGTAATTCATGACACAAGGGGCAGCGTAAAGACGAGTCGAGGAGGGACAGAGCGGGGTGAGTAAAGTCCTGAGGGTCATCGAGTTGTAGGTCTGTAGCTTCGTCCTTGGATAGCTTCTGCTTGGTCTTGAAGGCCATCCTGTAGCCGAGCAGAGCAGAGAGTTCAAGTGAGTGAGAGCGAGCGAGTGGGTGGCAAGAGGTCAACGAGCGAGTCGCGTCTGGCACCTCTCTCCCTCTTACATTTCACTGCTGCTCTCGAGCATCTCGTCTCTTCTGTAGCAGATTCCACTACGTCTGGCTCGTGGCTCGCTTCTGGTCTCATCTCGTACACCTCTTCGCCTGCTCGACGACTACTCCTTTCACTCGCGACTCCACTTCAATGGTACGCTCACACCCTCTTCTTGGACACGCCTCACAAGCTGCTCTCTGCGCTCGCTCGAGAACTAACTCTGTACTCTTTTACAACTACAGCCTCCCAAGCGCAAGGCTCCTGCTACCACCAAAGCAGAGCCCGCTACCAAGAAGCGCACCACTCGCGCCGCCAACAAGGACGACGACGACTCGGCCGCTTCTTCTCCTCCTCCCAAAGCCACAAAGTCGACCAAGGCAAAGGCTAAACCCAAGAAGGAGACAATCGTAATCGACAGCGACTCGGACTCTGAGGATAGCGACGTCATGGTCCTCGAACAGCAGCAGCAGTCCAAGGCCACCTCGAGCAAGGCCACTTCGTCCAAAGCCACTTCCAAGCAGACCAAGGCCAAGAAGGAGCCTGCTCCCAAGAAGGACAAAGGTGAGTCTTCCCTTTCCTGCTCTCCTACACGCTCTACTCGACTCGCGCCCCCCAACGCGTTTCACCCCACTCTTGATTCGGCGCTCGCGCTCGCGTCTCGCCAAGTCTGGGTGCTCTTCAGCATGCTCGGAGCGAGACAGGGAACTAAAAACCACTTTTTATACGCACCACAGCCGCTTCCAAACCCCGCGCCACCAAAGCCAAAGTCGCCGCTCCCCTCGCCGATCCCATCCCCGAAGCTCCTCCCGCGACGACGACCAAGGCCAAGGCGAGTCCCAAGAAGGTCAAGCCTGTCAGCTGGGAGGAAGGGTTGAAGGAGTGGTTCGCCAAGTTTGAGGACGAGGATGATCATGGCAAGATGGGAGGAGATGGGATCGAGAAGCTGTTTGATGAGATGGACGTTTCGATGGAGGGAGTGAGTCTTCGCGGTCGGGGTACGCTGGAGGGCCCAGGTGAGGCTGACCAAAGCTCTACTGTCACGCTACAGGTCCTTCCCTTCCTCCTCGCCTGGAAGCTCAACGCCAAGCCCGGCACTTTCGGCTCCTTCTACCTCTCGGACATGGAGACCGTCTTCCGCGAGCCCAAGTACGCTGCTTGCTCCCCCTCGTCTCTTCTCCTACTCATCTCTCCTACTGTTCAAACAGGATCAACACGACGGCGGGCCTCAAGAAGTACCTCCTCGACGTCGAAAAGTCGCTCTACCCCTCGGGCAAGCAGGCCAACAACCACCACGGCGGTTCGGACACTCAACTGCGCGACTTTTACACGTTCCTCTTCCCCTACCTCAAGGAGGAGGGACAGAAGAGCTTGAATGTAGAGATGGCCGTCGCTGTGTGGGGCATCGTGCTCGGCCCAAAGTGAGTCTCGAGCGAGGGTGAGGGATGGAAGAAGGCTGCGGGCGCCGGCTGACGACGCTGCTTCGGCAAAAGGTACCCCATCGCCAAAAGCTTTGTCGAGTATGCTTCCGTGAGTCGGTGCTAGCTTACATCTCGGCTCGAGAGAAAAAGGCTGACCTTTCGACTCGGCTCTTACAGTCCCTCGGCGCGGGCTTCAAGGGAGTCTCGCCCGATGTCTGGAGTCAGCTGTTCGAGTTTGTGCAGATGGTGGGAGACGACCTCTCGGGATGGAGCGAGGAGGATGCTTGTGAGTGGTCGCTCATCGCGCTCAATGCTTCGGCTCTCGCTGACCCTCCATTCTCCTCCCTGCGCGCAGGGCCCTCGACCATCGACTCGTTCGTCGAATGGAAGCAGGAGCAGGACAAGAAGGCTACGACGGCATAGATTGCTCGTTTCCTTACGGTGCTCCCCTCCTGCTTGACTTTCCCCCTCCTCCCCTCCTCGCTTGATCCGTTCTCCTCGTCGTTCTTCTCTCTCGTGTATAGCATAGCTCGTCTCTCGCCCTTTACTGCATATGATCTCGCGTGCGCCCTCTCTCTACTCGTTAGTACCCCCCTCCCCTTCTACCTACGTACTGCAAGATAGCTTTGCCCCCATGCTCGGCGACGACCTCGGCGAGCGAGAGCTGAGAGTGGGCTTTGAGAAATCGAGACGAGGCTCGCTTCGAGATACAGAAGAATGGGAATAAACCCGAGCATAATCTACTGTACAAATCTCTCCCCCTGAGCGAGCGCCTTCCCCCTCCGGCGCGCCTCAGCAGCCTCTCCCTCCTCCCACACCCTTCGTTCCTTCATGGCGACACCCTCCGGCTCTACGAGCGCCGCCACAGCAGCAGCGGCAGCAGCCACCGCATCGGTCAGCAAGCCTACGCATCGCTACACTACAGAGATTGCTCAGATGTGCTACGTCTTCCACGGCGAGCCCAAGGAGGGAGGTGAGGACGAGGTGGTGCAGTATTTGGAGGATATCGTGAGGGCTCAATTGGGGGAGGTGGTTAGTTCTCTTTCTCTTTCTCTTCTGTTCTTGATTGAAGGACTACAGTTGATCAGTTCGAGGCGTGGGATAGGTCCAACAAGCGCGGACTCAAGCTGCGAGACGAGGAGCTCGACATCTTGGAGTGGAGGATTTGATCTTCCTCCTGCGCCATGATAGGGAGAAGTTGAACCGCATTCGAACTTATTTGAGCTGGAAGGATGTGAGGAAGAAGGTCAAGGACTCGGAGGGAGCCGACGAGGAGTTGGATAACATGGAGGGGGAGCCGGCTGGTGAGTCTCGCTGCACTTCTCTTGAGCAAGGGGCAACGCTGATAGAGAAACGACGACGACGCCTACAGATCGGAACCTCAAGGCGCACAAGATGCAGGTGCAGATCCCTTGGGACGTGAGCAACATGTTTGGCGACTTCTTGAGCGAGGAGACGGATGGAGCGGATGATGAGGAGGTGGCTGCTTATGAGGATAGTAAAAAGCGGTTGAGGGTGCGTGTCTCTTCTCCTCTCCTTGCCATCCCTCGAGCCGGCTTCGGAGCTCAGGACCCCGAGCTGACCTTCGCTTCTTTCGCTTGACCTTGCGCCGAGAGTAGGAAGTGGACAACTTGACGAGGACCATGACCAAGGAGCAATACCTTCATTACGCCGACTGCGCCCAGGCTTCCTTCGTCTACCGCAAGAGCGAGTCTTTGGCCCTCTGCCCTCTCCCTCCCTCGCTCTCGCTTCGAACGCCGACCTGACCCCCTCCCTCTTCGCAACAGGCAAGAAATTCCGCGATTTCCTCAACTTGGGCAACTCGCTCGACGGCGCAGCCTTCAACGACGAAGTGATGGACCTTCTCGGGTTCCTCGCCTACGAGATGGTGCGCACGCTCTGCGAGGCGGGCATTGCGACCAAGAGGGCCTTGGCGCTGTCGAGGGCCAATGCGGCGGTTACGGAATTGAGGTTGGAGAAGGAGAGGGAGAGGAGGGAGGAGCAGAAGGAGGCGAGGAGGAGGAAGAGGGATAGGAAGAAGGCGGGCGGAGCAGAGGCAGAGGGAGAAGAGGAGGGAAAGGCCAAGGGGAAGGGAAAGGGGAAGGGAAAGGCGACGGAGGAAGAATCCGCGGAGAGCTCAGCCAAAGATGGCAAACCCTCACCCGCCGCCACCGACTCGACAAGCAACAAGAGACCTCGTCGAGGCGCTGCAGCCGCCGCCTCCCCCTCAGCCGCCTCTCCTCGTTCACCACCACGCACCCTCCTCATCCCCACCTCCCTCTTCTCCGAACCATCAGCTTCCTACCTCCCTACAACATCCGGCTCGACCTCCTCGGCACCCACCACAGCCGAAGCTATCGTCGAAGGCCTCGTCGGGGAGGTCCTCGGTGCGCAGGAGAAGGGCGCTCCGCTGTTGCTGCACGAGGTCAATGCTGGATATGGAGCTATGCTGCAGGGAAAGGCTAGCTTGAAGGCTAGTGGGATGAGGAACTGGCGAGGAGGAGTCGCTCGGTCGAACCGATTCATTTGAGGAGGGGAGGAGCTCGAAGGAGCTTGAGCCGTGAGCAGTACAAGTGTTGTAGTCAATTCTTTCATATTCTGGAGCTCGCTGTCGGTCACCGCGAAGGACGTGCGAGGAGATCGCTGGCCAATCTGCTCTTCTCCCTCAGGCTTCGCTCAGACTTGGAACGTAAAGAACGAGCAACAGGATGTATATATTAAGCTAGGTGAGAGAAGATGCGAAGTGCGAGTGCTGTATAATGTCCATGAGATGCCTCTCCTCCTCACCACCAGATGGCCTTCTGCAGCGAACGGCCGAGGCGATCCACGATCGTCGTATGCGCGCGAGAGTCGGCGAGGCTGCGAAGGGGATGGACGAGGTCAGCTCCGACCTCGGCGAGTAACGAGCAGACGCTCAACTTACCTGATGATATCCTTCTCGACCACCCAATTGTCGTCTCCCTCCTCGGTCGCTCCGACCTTCTGCCCCTCCTCCCTCAGCACCTCGACGATGCTCTTGACCAGATCCTTGGCGGTCTTACCTCTCCCCCTCTCTCCACCATCAACGCTACTCGTCTCCCTCCTCTCCATGATCCTACTCTGCCCATCGTTGATCCGAACGGCGTCCCTTCGGAGAGCTTTGAAGGCGAGGAAGCGGACTTTCGAGTCGTCGGCTGGGATTGAAGAAGAGTCGCTGGGGGCGGACGCGGAGGAGGATCGAGCGGAGGGGAGCTTGAAGGATTTGATGGTGTAGGTGTGGATCTTCTCGATCGCCGAGTGGTCGCGGAAGCGGATGAGAAGGCCAAAGTTCTCCTCGGCGTCGCGGGTCGAGGGCTCAAGTGAGGAGAGAATGTAGGCGCCAATTTGGAGGGAAACGATGTCGCCGGTGGGGATGCGAGTGAAGCTGACGACCTGTGGGAGGGGAGAGGCGAGTGTCAGTCGGGCGAGAGCAAAATGTAGCAAGCTGCTCACCTTCTGCAAGTTGTACTCATACTCGACCGAGTAGACCGCCTTGTTGCTGATGAGGAGGATCCGTTCTTGGTAGAGGTTCTTCGGCGAGCGAACGACATCGGCCTCGGTGGGAGAGAGCAACGTCCATGCAGCGACCTTGACCTCGCCCTCGGAGAGCACCTGACTCGTGGAGGTCTCGATAGCCTCCTCGCGAATCTTGCGGAGGTGAAGGATCTGGCCTGGGTCCGAGGTCTCGAGACGCTCGGCGAACTCGGAGAAGACGTTGGGGTTGACGCCGAGGACGTAATCCAGCACAGCTTGGGCGAAGAAGTCGGTGACCGTGGATTGAAGCAGTCGAGCTACGGAATTGCTGGCGTCGTTCATCGCTCCCCTCCAATTCCGCTTGCCGGTCCTGGTGAAGTCGCCCTTTCGTCCGAAAAATCAGTCAAAGGCAGCCCTCGGCTCAGCGTAGCAGAAGCTCACCTTGAGCGCCGAAGTTCCAGCATACTCGCGAGAGATGGCGTCCCCGTTGTCAGCCCAAATACCATTGAAAGCGGCGTCCAGGGCGTCGTGAAGGCCCTCCTCCTGCTGCGACGTCACGCCGAGGTGGACGAGATGGCGGTTGAGGAAGGCGCGAGCGAGGGCCGACTGTACTACATTGGAGCGATCCAAAGAATCGATACAATTAGTGCGAATGGCGCCGGATTGGGTGGAGAAGACTCGGTCGTCGGTGGCCCAGAAGCTCCTACCAGCGAGAGAGAGAGATCAGCATTCGTCGAGAGAGGGATGCTGGAGAGAGGGCTGTGAGAGGGTCTTTTCTGTGAGACTTACTGCAGATCCTCGAGGTCGTCGGCGAGCGAGGTGATGAGCTTGGAGATGTTCTCGTAGCGCATGCCCTTGCACTCGTTATGGAAGTCGAACTCGACGTATCTGCGAAGGCGACGGCGAGTCAGCTACAGCTCTCGGTCAACGAGTCAACGGGAAGGATCAAATGGCTCACTTGATTGCCTCGTTCCCCATCGCCTTGACTCCCTCTCGATACGCGTCGACGACAACCGCTTCCTTGCCCGAGGTCTCGGCGAGGTTGACGATGATCTGGCGACCATAGTGCTTGAGCTGAGTGTCGAAGTGCTTGATCATGAAGGGGAGGCTCTCTTCCGCCGGCCGTTTGAGAAAGGGCGCCGGTTTGAGCGCCCAAGGCGATTGCCCCCACTCGACCGGAATCGAGCCCCTCGTCTGAACGAACGACGAGACGTGTAGCTGATCCGCGTCGGGAGTGGCGCCCACGATGAACTCCGTCTCGCAAAAATTGGCGACGCCTCCCGAAGCGTTGACTCCTCGGCGCTGGTAGCGAAGTCCTGCCCTCTCAATTGACCGCCGCGTCACGATGATGAGGTCGAGCTTGATGGAAGAAGGAGCCGAGGGAGGTGTAGCTGAGAGAGTGGTCGGGTACTGGAGAGGGAGCTGTACGGAGACATGGCCCACGAAGCCCTGCTGAAGGACTACGACGTAGGAGTGGAGCTGCGAGAGGGCGGAGACGGGTCAGCGATCTCCCGCTGCACTCAACGGAGCAGAACTCACGCCAGCTTCGATGAAGGGTGCCATGAGGTGAGCGTTCCAAAAAAACCGGCGATCGGCTCGGCGCCAGAGAGGCAAGGTGGGATTCGGCTCGACGAGTCCGCCTCCGCTATCCTTGTTCGGCGAAAGAGCGTTGACCTGCTCGTACTTGTGCTGGAGCGAGCGAGTAATGTCGGACTCGTAGGAAAAGTACATCCCGCGAAGCGTCCGCAAGAGCTCGGCGAGGACCTTGCCATCCAACTCCTGCGCCGCTCGTTCTCCTTCCGCGTCGACGGGGGAGGCGCCAGTAACAGCAGCGGCGAGCTCGGGGAGAGGCATGCTGACCGGTTTGGAGGGAGGGGTTGGCGCTTTGTCGAGAGTGGCAGCTTGCTCGGCGGAACTGGCGGCGGCTAGAACAGCCGACTTGGCCGCCGTCCTCGAGGCGAAGGGCTTTTGCCAGAATGGTCGTTTCGGCGAAGGTTTGATGGAGGGAGGGCGAGCATCGGCTTCCGTTTCCGTTCCCGCATCGGTCGACTGGTCGTCGCTGTCCGAGCCCGAATCGGTGGAGTCGGTCTCGTCGCCTACTACCGTCCCAGCGGTCGATACTGATGCAGCGCGACGTCTCCTTGTAGCTGCCTGCTTGACGGAGAATTTGGAGATGGCAGCGTGTGCGAGGTCGTGGGAGGAGAGGGGGAGGGCGACAAGTCCCTCAACTGCGAGAATCTTGCTCTTCCTCGAGTCGAGGAGGGTAGCAGCGATGGTAGGATCGACGATGAGGATAATGTAGGCGTCTGTAGGTCAAGCTCGGCTGTCAGCGAACCTGCACAGACGGCACAACAACAGCGAGAGCTCGAGAGACGCACGCTTCCCTGGCCCCTGCAAGATCCCAGCTACACCGTCGACCACCAGAACAGATTCTGATTCCTCCTGCCAGTCTGATACAGTTTCTGGTGCTGGATTGCAGCCCCAAGCAATCTTGACGCTTGAACCCTCCCACGGCCCCTCACTGTCGTCGTCGAACGGGCGGAGAAACAGGCCAGCAGGCGAGGATGATACAGCGAGACGCCGGTGTAGATTGGACGACATGAACCCTTGGGACACGGCCGAGGGCGGGAGAGACTGCTGCGAGGATCGTTTCCAGAGCGACATGGAGGCGGGAGACGAAGAAGCTCGAACGTGCTCTCTTGTCTTTCTACTACATCTTGCACCGCTCATCTCGCCACATCAGCCTGTTTTATCCTCCGCGGTAATACGAGTCGCCTTCCCTATATTGCTTGATTACTCAACGCCGACTCCCAATCGCCGAGCTTGCTCGAGGCGAATGGACAGAACTCACCTCTCTTGATCTCCAGAGGTGCAGCATGTTTGGACGAACTGCGATTGACGTCCGCTCCGTTTCACGTTCATAGCGGCGCACGTTCTTCCTCCGCTTCAGCCGCTCGGCGCTGAGTCGGCATGCCCATCTGTTCTCACCCGGCTCTTTCGCGCTTCTCTAACGCCCTCTAAAGGGTACTCGTTCAGTGCCGAGTTGGACCTTGGTTTCAAGTCCAAAGTATCCTGGCCATCCCGAGATGCAGTTCCGTCCCGAGCGGCGACAATCGACGAGTCAGGATGGAGGTGCTCCTCTTCTTCTTTTCGGTCAGTGCTAGGTTCTTTCACTCGTATGCTTGTGGTGTGTTGTTGCAGATGCGAAAATCAGCCCCTCGCGAGGGTGGTGCAGCAGGACCAAGGTGGGAGGCTCTTCGAAGGCCCGTAGCTGCTCGGCGAAGGCTGGGCGAAGTCTTTCAGTGGCTACACCGCTCTCTAACGCCACGGAACCTTCCCTTTGACTCCGTTGTTCTTCAAGTTTGCCTCTCTCCCCCACTCTCTCTTTTGCAGGAAGCTCATCTCGTCGCGAGCTTGGCCGTCAAACTCGGTCAGGGGGGTACAAGGGTAAAAGGCTTGCTCGGGCGGTCATGGGGTGAGGGCTATAGATGTGGAGCCATCTCAGAAACTGTGGAGATGATTAAGAGCCTTGCTCTCAGGGGTGAAGCGTCACTTGAAGCGCGTCGAGTCGCGGGGTTGTGAGTGAGCTGCTCGGCGCAGGGTCGTGGCAGCTCGGCCTGCTGCCTCTGAGGCGGAGTGCAACCAGTCGCGCTCGCTTTGTATCAGAATTACCCTGCTCTACACCAGCACAGAACGCTGCTGGCGGCTTAGCGAGCTCTTTGTTTGTCGCTTGACCCTCGCAGGCGCTTTCGACCGTTGGTGCTCGCCCTCCGGACCGAATCTGGCCCTCGGTGGGCTCGATTTCGCCGCCGATCTGAGCTGTGGGACATCATCTCGATGCAACAAGAGCCCAAGAAGTTGCCGGCCTCGGCGCCTTGCTTGACACGAAGCACTTTCGGCGATGAGGAGGGTGCTGCTCGGCGATGCAGGAAGGTGATCCTGCCGACGCGACCTGTACTAGAGGAGAGGCTGCAAGGGCCTTCTCTGCAATGCGATAGAAGACTGCTCCACAGCGGGGGAGCCACACACGCGAGAAGATCCAGCAGCACGGCCCCGAGTGATCATCATCGCTTGGGACGTGCGCCGAAGCGACGAGCTGCACCATGCGAGTGGTGCAGGCGAGTAGAAGAGTGCTCCTATTTGAGAGCGTGACTACAAGTAGAGCACCTGGGGCAAATTAACTTGGTGTGAAGAGGTCGACTTAGAGTTTACAGGCTTTCCGCAGGAGCTCGAGGAGGCGACGGCCGTCACGCTTGGCCGGCTCTCCCTTCTCCTCCTTCCTCCGTCTTCCGTCTTCTCACGCTTGCTCGACTATCGCTCGTCTCGTGCTGTACCGATCTACGCGGCCAGCTTTGCTTGACGCCAGCAGCAGCACCTGTTCGCCTACACATCGGCTCTCCCCCCTCCTTCACCTCCTCAGCGCGCTGGTCAACTCTACCGCTCGTCCAGCTTCGTCTTCGCCTGCGCCAGCTCCGCGCTTTCTCGAGCCGCTTCTCTAGGAAGCTATCACCTGACGTCTACTTTGCCTGCGTGCAACAACCCTACTGTGAGTGACCTTTGGCAGGTCAAACGACGCGCCCTCGACGCGTCGCTGTGCCGAGCGCTCGTCGCTCACACGCTCTCCTCCCGCCCTCCTGCAGCACGATATGGCGCCCACAGCCGACATTGCGCCTCAGAAGCTGCGCAAGCAACACCAGACGCCGCACGCCCCCTCCATGCAGCAATCTTCCTCGTCTCCAGCGACCGTTGAATCCCCCACCTCGACCTCGATGGCTCGCAAGCGCACACTCGAAATGAGCGCCTCGTCCTTCGAGCAGCCATCCATCATGGTCGACCCTCTCGATTCATCCCCTCGATTCGTCCCCGCGTTCGACTTTGACGCCCTCTCGGTCGCTTCCTCCTCCTCCCCCTACGCCGGCTCAGTTTCCACCCTCGACTCGTCGCCCATGACCCTTTCCAACTCGTCGCAGTCATCCTTCACTTCGCTCGGAGACGACGGCGAGGCCGATTCGGGCGACGACGCGAGCTTCAACCCTCGGCCGGGGATGAAGCGAAGGCGGACAGCGCCGAGCTTGATGTCGACGCCAACTCGGCAGGAGGGAGGATACACGGTGGCTGAGAAGCGTGGGAACGGCAAGGATGGGCAAGATGTGTGGCCCACCGAGGTCGAGGATGCATTCCATGCTGGTGAGTCGGCTTGGGGGGCTGAGAAGCGGGATCGAATGCTAACGTTCACTCTCCTCTAGCTCTCATGATCATTCCCAAGCTTGGTCGCAAGAAGATTCTCGTCAATTCGAAGCCTTGCGGTCGCAACGAGCTCATCGCCGACTACATCCGCCGCAAGACGGGCAAAGTTCGCACGAGGAAGCAAGTCTCGAGCCACATTCAAGTGCTCAAGAACATGCGCAAGCACGACGCTGAGTGTGAGTCCTTGTGCATCACCTTCACTCCCTGCTCTAGCTGACCTCGCCTCATCTCATAGTCATGGCGCTGGTCTCGGAGCCCGCCGAGGGAGAGGACAACTTCTCGCCCGAGAACGCCATCGCCTTCTTCGGCCATCCTCAAGCATCACCCTTCGACTCGATCCCCATGGCAGTCTCGTACAGCGACGGTCTTCTCTCGCCCTACACGCCGACCTTCCTCCAGCGCTCCTACTCGATGGGCAGCACGCCTCAACTCCCTCACGGACCCAGCAGCCTCTCCTCCGCCTACTCGCTCGCTCCTCCTCCTCACCACCACCCTCAGCCCGAGTCGGCGCCCATGTCCGCCACCTCCTCCCTCACCCACGCCATGAACGACATGCACTTCCCCGTACCGCCGAATCACGACCGCTCCGTGGCTTCGTGCCCGATCGGACCCTCGGGCTTCTGCATGTGGGCAGATCCGACCTCCCAGAGCGATTCCATGCACGTCTTTGCCAAGCTCAAGAGCTCCAAGGTTGCGGTCGCCCCTACGGACACCGTCTACCTCGAGGATCTCGCCCTCGCCGACCTTCGCTTCCCTGGCCTCGCTAGGATGAACGACCTCCTCCCCTGCCAATTCCTCCACGTCAAGGTTAACCTCGACATCCCCAACAACGACGTCGGAACCATCGCCGATCACCTCCACACTCAGCTCAAGCTCACTTCCCTCCAAGACCTCGACTTGACGTCGGTCACCAGCATCTACTCGTACGGAACCCAAGTGCTCTCTCTCGAGGAGGATCTCTCGGCCCCGAGTCGGATCAACGACTCGCCCAACGGCTCCGCAAGCGGCTCGGCGCACTCCTCCCCTACCGCGCCGGTCTCTCCCCTCTCTGCTGGACGCCCCGAATCGCCTGGACACCCGCTGAGCCACAAGTACGCCTACGACGCTCCCTTCGCCTCCGACTTTTGGTCCATCTTCCTCCGTGGCGCCTTCAGCCCCGAGGCGCCCGAAGGCGAGGTTCACCTCCCTTCCTTCTCCAAGTCGGGCGCCGAGCGCTCCGAGTTTGCCATGGCCATCTCGGGTCTCTCGGTCATCCAGGAGCTCGTCGTGCGCTCGCCGGAGCCCAGCGCACCCCTCATCGACGGCAGGGAGGTCAGTCCTGGCAGCGCTCTCGGCGATGTCGTTCTCGTCGTCGTGTACGATCTCGAGGTCAAGGAGGACCGGTCGGCAGGCGAGGTCGCCGTCTCGTTCTTGTCGCAGAAGAAGACGAGGCCGCCACCCATCCCTCTCGCTCGCATGCCGAGCCACCAGCTCTCCAGGACCCACTCGTACCCCGAGTCCGAGCATCCGGCGTTCTCCTCTCCCACCCACATGGCGCCCCCGCCACCTCCCCCTCAGTCATTCTCGCATCGTCCTCATCACCAGCAGAAGCCCAGCCTCTCGCTCCACATCCCTCCTCCCGCCAACTTCGCCGTACCTCTGCCTCACCCTCACCACCTCGGCGGCGGTCCTGCTCCTTCGCCTCGCTCTGGACCCGCCACTCCATGGCCTCAAGTCATCCACACTCCCACCGCCCCTCCTCCCGTCAACGCTGCACCTCACTCGCCGGCTCAGCGCGAGCGCGAGCGACTCGAGCAGCATTGGGCTCGCGCTTCGACTTCGACATGGGCGATGGAGTCGCCGGCGCTGATGGGAGCCTTCCCTCCCAACGGTGCCTACGACTTTGCTCCTCCCACCGTCTCCGCCTCGCAAGCGATGGGCGCCTTGACGGCCAGCGCCATCGTCGTCGGCACTCCCGCCCTCTCCAGCTACCATCACCCCGGGCTGCAGACTCACGGCACGCCCTTCGTGATCCACCCGAGCCACGCCTACGCACCTGAGCACGAGGAGGAGCAGAGCAGGAAGCTGATGCAGATGCAGATGCAGGAGAATGAGAGGAAGGCGGGAAGCAGGAGCCCCGAGGGAGCTTCGGAGAAGAGGGAGCCCGAGGTCAGGCAGGAGGTCAGGAAGGAAACGGACGCTCAGGACTACTTCTCGAGTCTCTTGGGATCTACCAAGTGAGTTCTCTGTCCTCTGACCGTGCTTGACCGTGCTTTCTGAGCAGCGAGCTGACCCTCTTCCCATCGCAGATACTCGTAGAGCCCCTCCTTCGCCGCTTGCCCCCACCACGCCCATTATGTCGTCTCAGTTTTACCAGCGCTTTGTTTGCCCCCATGTTGATAGCAGTTTTACCATCCTTAGCCCTACCATCCCTTGTTTTACCCTCCATCGCACTCGACAGGCTCGTTTGCTCAGCATCCTGTCGCATTACCAACCGCCTGCCCATCGCACCCTTGATCATACATAAACCTGGCCAATCGATTTGCGGGTCTTGACCGAACCGAGTCGCTATGCGAGAGCAGACGAAGCCCGAGCGCCGAGACGGACTGACCGAGCCACCCAGCCACCCAGGAAGAAGGCTTTCCAGGCCGATGCTCAGGGAGTAATGTGGCCCGCTTTCACGAAACGCGAGAGTAGTGACAACCCGAGAGCGACAAAGCGGAGCGAGGAGAGTGATGCAGGCGAGGTAGCCTGCCCAAACCTTTCGCACCTGCGCGAGTCGAACCGCTCCTTCGCTTGAGCCACGTCGAGCGATTGCGCTGATGGTACATGCATTGCTACAGCTCGTCTACTTCTATTGTATTCTACTATCCCCCGAGGAGTGTACCGCGCCCAAGTCAGTACATCGTTCGAGCGGCGGAACAAAAGCGACAGGCAGACTCACCAGCTCTGTTCTCCGTCGCGCCGTGTCGTCTCGCTTGCCGTCTTCCTCCGCCGACGCAAGCGCTGGATCCAATCCTAGATACTCGGCGATTGTGAGACGTATGAGGAGCGTCCACGCCTTGATGGTGGGAAGGTCGAGCACGGAAACGTCGTCCTGCGAGAAGGATAACGGCTCAAATAAGGCTCTAGATTGGCTCAGGTCAGTGAAGAGCGCTCACCTTGATGGTGTGCCATACGTGAGGGAACGGCACGGTGATCATGTGAACGACGGGCACCCCCTTGTGGAGGAAGGGCTCATGATCGTCTCCGACCGTCCCAGCAAATCCCGAGTAGCCTCCCCGGGGCACGAAGAAGCTCCGCTCCCTCACCCCCACTTTCTCCTTCGTCGTCGCATACTCGTCGCCCTCCAATCCCGGCCAGAGGAATCCCGCCGAGCCGAGTCGATCCTCCGAGTGCATAAACTCGTCGAAGAACCAGCCGGTGTTCATGTAGAAGGAGCGGATGACGGGGTTGGGAGCGCCGAGGAGGTCGAGAAGGACGAGGTGAGAGATTCTGGAGAGCGGCGTGGGAGGGATTGGGATGGTAGCGGTCGGAGGAACGGTCGGCTTGGACCAGAGTTCGGCGAGGTGACGGGCGCCGTAGATCGAGTCGGTGCTGGTCCAGTCCTTGAACGCCTCTTCTCCATCGAAGAAGATGATCTGCAGCGTCTCTCCCTGGGTCTCCCTGCCCTCCTCGCCGCCTTGCGAAACGATGCGCTCCTTGCGCGCGTCGAGCCAGCCCGTCAACGCCGACGCCACGTCCAGCAGCATGGCGCAAGGAGCAGCGGAATCGGTAGCGCCGACGAATTGGTCCTCGGGATGGGTGGGGAAGAACTTGGAGTCGAGGTGCGCCGAGAGGACGAGCCGACGTGTTGCGTCGGGATCGTGGGTGAAGATGAGGTTGGTGAAAGGCTTGATACCGTAAGGGGTCTCCTCCTCGAAGTGATCCTTCTCGACGTGCCACTTGAGTGCCGTGAAATGGTCGACAACCATGTCCTGAAGGCGCGTGAGGTTGGTCGACCCGGCCGCTCGGGGCACGAGCAGCTTGGAAAGGGCCGACTTGGGATCGTTGAAGTCGAGGATCGTGTCGAGGTTGGTGAGTTTGACGAGCGCGTCGAGCGAGGAGCTGCTCAGCGGCGAGTAGGTAGGATTGCGCCGCTTGAGGATGTGAGGTCTTGGACGCGCTGCTGAAGCGCTCCATGCAACACTCAGCAGCAGGAGTAGCAGCGGCGGGAGCAGCAGCATCCTGATCCGTCCTCGCTCCTGTGCTAGTCGATCCGCTGCAGTCGAACGAGGCGTGCGCAAAAGATGAGGGAGGAGAGAGAAGGGTGCCGAGGGGCTCTTGGCCTTTTCGCACGGGCGTTGAGGGTGATGTGAGGGTGAGCTGACAAGGAGTCGGCTCGCAATCTTTGTACATGTAGATTCAGCGCAATCTGGTCTCCCTTACCTCAATTAAAGATCGACCGAGGACTCCGACTCGTATCTCGGAGGAGCTGCCCGAGCCTTTTCGAGCTCCGTAGCACTCGAGAGTAGCCGTAGTACATCCAGAGATGCCAGAGGAAGGCTTTCGTCTGCTTCGGCTGCCTGGCCAGTAAGCAGCAAGACCTTCTGAGTGCCAACGCCTGCGCCGAGACGGAGAGACTTCGGAGGTAGTCCGTCCGAGCCTCTCCTTCCTTGCGCCGAGCTGGAATGCTAGGAGCTGGTAATCTTTTCATATATGATGCCTATGCTGCTGTAGCCAGAAAGCAATGACCAGGGCCATCTCTCGAGCGGAAGGCGGACGGAGAAGGAGAACGTAGTATCGAGCCTTCTATATTCCAACGCGGTACTCAGCGCATGGTCACGATCTCTGCGGCAAAAGAGGCGTCAGCAGGGTTCAGAGCCAGCTCAGAGAAAGTCCTACCCTCAGCTGATGTTGGGTGAATGGCCACCGTGTCGCTAAAGTCCTTGAAGGTAGCTGCGACGAGGAGAAGCCGGCATAGTCAGCGCTGCACTCAAATAAGCAAGATTGACACTCACCTCCCATCTTGATGGCCACAGCGAATCCTTGCAGCATCTCATCCGATCCAACGCCGATGAGGTGCAGTCCGACGACCTTCTCCTCGGCTCCTTGGACGATGAGCTTGAAGGCGGTCGGCTCCTTGTCCTCGGGGTCCATCATCGAGTAGTAAAGCGAGGTGAAAGTGGCCTTGTAGACCTTGACCTGGTCATCACCAAACTTCTCGCGGGCTTGAGGCTCAGTCTGCGGGCGAAGCCTGCGAAGTTAGCGAAGCGAAGGGCGAGGAGCGAAAGAGGCGAGCGCACCAGTCCAACAGTGCCGATGGTGGGGTGGCTGTAGGTCATCGAAAAGGTCAGTCAGGAATCTGTGCGAGAAGCCTCGCGGTCAACACTCACGAGAAGACGACGGTCGGGACGTTGGTGTAGTCGAGCTTGTCGCCCTTGACGCCTCCGTAGATCCTGTTCGAGAGCCTGCGACCGGCAGCAATGGCGACGGGCGTCAAGAGCTCGACTCCTCCAACATCTCCGATGGCAAAGATGTTGTCCACGTTGGTGGTCTGGTACTCGTCGACGATGACATCTCCGTTCTTCTCGAGCTTGACGCCGACGTTGTCGATGCCGAGGTCGTAGGTCAACGAATGACGACCGATGGCGAAGAGGACGACATCAGCCTCGATGGGCTCGCCGCTGTCGACGTGGACGGTCTTGGGGAAGGGGACGGTCAAGTCGGGCTTCTCGACCTCGGTCGTGATCTTCGTGATCTGAGTCTGGGTGTGGATCTTGACGCCGCTGTGCTCCATGTGCTTCTGGAGAGTATCCTGGAGCATGGGGTCGAAGGCCTTGAGGATCTTGTCGCGGCGGATGAGGAGGTGAGTCTCGGCGCCTGCCAAGGAGGTCGAGAATCAGCGGTCGCTTCGGCGATAGGCAGGCGAGCCAACTCACCGAGAGCGTTGAAGATACCGGCGAGCTCGACAGCAATGTATCCAGCACCGACGACAACGGCCTTCTTGGGCAGCTCCTTGAGGTCAAAGAAGCCGTCCGAGTCGAAACCGAGCTCGGCCCCCTCAATGTTGCTGGGCTTGGTGGGAGTACCTCCGACGGCGATGACAACGCGGTCGGCGGTGTACTTGCGCTCGACATCGGCTCCACCGTGAGCCTTGGACTCGGGGTAGGTAGGCGAGACGGAGATGGTGTTGCGGTCGACGAAGCGAGCATGGCCCGTGATGTAGTCAACGCCGTCCTTGTCGACGTCTGCGGGAATTGAGGTCAACCAAACGAATGCTAGGAATGATTCAAAAGCACTCACTCCTCTCGTAGATGCCGTTGAGGCGCTCAATGTACTTGTCGCGCTTGCCCTTGAGCGTGGGCCAGTCAATCGCCGTCTGCTCCTCCGGGACCTTGTAGCCGTAGGCGTTGGCCTGGTGGAGCTTCTCGCTATGAGTAGAGAGCGTGGGTCAGCGATTTGCACGGCGTCAGGAAGGGCTACAGGCGAGGTGAAACGCACCGGAGGTCGGCAGCATGCCACATAACCTTCTTGGGGACACCTGTAGGGCACCAGTCAGCAGGAACATCCACAGTATCGGGGTACAGCCCCGCCACTCACATCCCACGTTCACGCAAGTTCCACCGAGACGCCAGGTCTCCTCGATGATGGCGACCTTGGCTCCGTATTGAGCTGCTCGGCGAGCGGCTCCCAGTCCTCCGGAACCTCCTCCAATGACGAGGAGATCGTAGTGATCCTTGCCCTTTTCTGCGGCGGACGACTTGAACGGGACGGGCGCCATGGTGCGGATCGAAGTGCTGAGCGAGCGGGTGTAGAGCGAGAGGTTGACGGTGTGTAAGCGCTTGAGAGAGCTCTGAAGGGCGAAAGTGGGAGCCAGGGTGCTAGCGAGAGGCGGTAGGTGAGCTACAGATGCGAGAGGCGGGGAGCAAAAAAGCGCACGAGGAGCTTGCTTCAATGAGCAGTCGTTAGCGGAAAGAGGAAGGCGGATGCGTGTTTCGTAAGCTGCAGGCTTCGGTCATTTCGATCCCGAGCCTGGGTACAACCGCATTTCTAATGCCAAGAAAGCTTACTACGCAAGGGAAGAGCTCGCTCTCGTCTGTAGAGCCGAATTGCCCCTCCTCTTCGGCTTCGGCGATCCTTTCGCCATGGCTCGGCTCTCGCAAGACACTCGCAAGTGGCGAGGGCTGTAAGAGTAGCCCGAGAAAATGTGCTCAGTGCCATAGTGATGAAGCTGAGTGGACCCCAGCCGTTTCATATGAGCTACGCTCGTTCAACTCGGCTCGCCATCCCTCGCGCCTCCCTCTATTCCTCCTTAGGCCCGAAGCGAGCCATCTCAACGTACTCGCTGGTGCCGATTTTCTTGAAGTTGAACTTGGCCTCGTACATGAGAGCGCCCATCTGCGAAGCCTCGAGGTAGATCGGCTGCGACGGCGTGTGCTGGTCGGCGAGGTCGACGACTTCCTGCAGAGGGCGTAAGGAGTCAGCAAGGAAGGATAGAGACGAATGCAGGAGGGTTTGTACCTGCAGCAGCTTGCCGCCGATCCCTCGGCCTTGGTACTCGGGCAAAACCCATAGAGGTGCGATGTACCTGCGCCGAGAGACGAGGTGAGCGTCGAACTCTTGACAGCACAACCAAGAGCTCACCAGTGCGGCTGTCCCTTCATCAACTCCTCTCTAACCTTATCCCACCCACCCCAAACCTCCTCCCACTTTCCCTGATCCACACCCTTCCAACTCTCTTCCTCCTCCTCGGTGACCTCCCTCCCCTCCAACGGCAATCTCCTCTTGAGATTGAACACCGGCGCACCAGGCTTATGCCAAATGGTGATGCCCACGAGCTTGCCATCGAGCGTGGCTTTGGTGCAGTGCGTGTGAGGGGAGTTGAGGAGGTGCTTCAGACGGGCAGCGAAGCGCCTGACGCGGACTTCGTGTGGTGGTCGAATCTCTTCGGGCTCCATGGGGAGGTAGAAGGAGGGGAATGCCTGGAAGCAGCCTTCGGCCTGTTTGGGGGGGAAAGAGTCAGCAAAGAAGATGGAAGTGCTCGGTCGAGGTTGTGCGCGTCGAGCAGCGCCGAAGAGTCCTCGGGAGACGCAACGGAGAATATTGGAAGGGTAAGAAGTACAGTGGTGCCCTCTTCACCTCAAGCCCCGCGAGACTGCACCTTTGACTCGCCCGCTAGCGCCATCGAGCCGGAGGCGCTTGGCCAACAACCTTCCAACGCCTTGCAGGAGGCTCGCGAGCCCTTGAGCAGCTCCAAAGTGATCCGTGCCGCCTCCCTGTGCGCCCCGTCCGTGGCAAACCCTCCTCTCGCTCTTCTGGGAGGCGCCGCGTGGTGAGCTCAGCTTCGAGAGCTCGACTCACGGCTGTAGGCAGGTCGCTTTCCAGTAGGGGCTCCAGTTTAACGTCCAACTTTGAGTTCGACATGGCGCTGTGGGCTGAAAAGATGCGACACGAATCGAGCGAACGAGCGAGAGGCAAGCCGCGCTTGAGGCGCTTCTTGGAGTCTGTTCGACTCCGAGGCTGAGTTCGTAAGGAGTACAAGGTCAGAAGCCAGCAGGAGCTATTAATTAGCTCGGGACCACCTCTCGTTCAGATCTAGCTCACCTTCGCCGAATCTCCTTCAAGCGCGCCGAGCGGACCAACATTACAACTATGCGCTGACCTCACTCCAAGTGACAAACGCAGTCTTGCCTTCCGGCTTGACGGCAATCTTCTCCGCTCCCGGCCCAAAGTAACCCTGACTGATCCAGCCCTCCAACTCGCCCCTCGCATACGGCCCGTACTCCTGCCCCTCGGGCTGACCCTCCTGCGGCACAACCCACTTGTACCAGTACTTGGTAGTCGACGCTCCTCCTGTTGAGGCTCCTGGTCGGGCGATGAGGACTCGTCGGCCAGAGGAAGCGGCCGCCTCGCGAGCGGCGGTAGCAGCTTCGGCTTGCTCGCGCTCGATGTCGGGGTCGCGCGGCGGGACCCAGTCGCGTCGAACGGCGCCCTCTTCCTTGAGGGTCTTGATGATGTCCTCGTAGCTCGTGTCGTAGATCTCGAGCTCGCCTTGCGCGAGAAGGGTGGAAGCGAGGTGGGTGATGCGGTTGATCTTCTTGACGGCGGGATCCTCCTCGGCGGCGGGTGTGGACTCCTCAACGACGGCCATGGCGGTATCGTCGTCCACCTCCATCTCATCGTCACCCGTTGACTTGGCCTTGACCTTCTTCCTGACGACCTTCTTCCTCGCCGCGCCGAGACGACCGAGCGCCTTGGTCACCGTCTCTCCCTCCCTGATGAGGCCGAGGAGGCCAATCATGCAGTCGTCCCGCTCTTGTGCGAGAGCTCCATCGCCCTTCGCCTCGGCCTCCTCGCGGCGTCGAGCCTCCTCCTCCATGCGCTGCTTCGACTCACGAGCGGCCTTGATGGCCTTCTTGGAGACGCCGTCGAGCCAGGTGTCGTGGGTAGCGAGTGGGTCTTCGGCGTTGCGGACGTAGGATCCATCGGCGGAGAAGCGTCCCTCGGCGAGCTCGTCTTGCATGTTGAAGGAGCTGCGCGAAAGGGAGAGTTCGGCGAGGAGGGTCAGCGACGGCGAGGACGAAAGGACCAGGCAATGACTCACCTCAGCTGGTAGCCCATTCCTTCTTTACTGCGCTTGCCCCGAGGCGCATCGTCGGCGTTGGCGAGGTCGTCCTCGGGAACATAATCCTCCTCCTCCTCATCTTCCTCGTCGCCCTCGCCGTCGTCGCCCTTACCAAACTCCTGCCCTTCGATATCTCCCATCTCGAGAAACTCCTTTCCCTTGCCTTTGCCCTTGTCTGCACCTTTCTCCTCCTTGGCATCGCCGTCTCCAAACATGTCATCATCATCGTCGTCTCCCTCCCCCTCGCCCGTCTTGCCATCCTTCTTGCCCTTCCGGCCTCCTCCACCGCCGAATCCATCGTCGGACCCTGCACTAGAATCCGAGTCGTACCCGTCCGTCACGACCTTGTCCTTCTTGTTGCCGCCTGCTGCTCCATCCTCGAGGTCGTCCGCGTCGAGGTCATCGTCGCCTGTAGCGCGAGAAGAGCCGGCTGATGCTCCGCCTGCAGCAGTGGGAGGAGCGAATTTGACTCGCTTGCCAGCAGCGTTGGAGGTGGAAGGAACGTTGGAGCTGTAGAGCGCCAGAGAGGGAGATGAGAGGTGGGGAGCGCAAGTCAGCTTGAGCTAGCCAAGAGCTGAAAGAGGTACAGCTTACCTAGGCGCGGTGTATGATTCTGCAGGTCGTTTTGGTGCCATCTTGGGACGAGGTTGAAGAGACGAGTGAAGCGTAGAAGGGAGAGAGGTGGCAGCTCCAACCTCTCCCTTTGACGTCTCCTCTTGAATCGCTTCGACTCGCCTACAGCTCTCAAATGGACTTCTCCCGGTCAACAGCATGGCCTGCACTACATCCACCACTCCTCACTCGCCTCCCTCGACCGCCAGTACATCCTAACCCAGCTTCGCTCCCTCCCTCTCAGCGCTACAAGTCGAACCAGTACCCTACACTACAGGACGAAGCAGATCAGCTCGATTGGGATGAAGATCAGTGGATCAACTCCGTGCGTGCTCCCCCTTACCTCTCTGTGCCGCTCAACAAGCTACAGCAGCTCGTTGAACCCGGCGCGTCGAGGAGTTTGAGCGCTGAACGTCTTTCGCGTACAGCTACACGATACGCGAGGGTTCGGATTTTCATGGCTCATCCCGTTAGGCCGGCAGAACACGCAAGAAGAAGATGCAGAGGTGCGCCGTCGCTCTCACCGTCTCGCTCCCCCGCTCAAGGCTGACCTTTCGCTCTGCCTCCCCTTTCCACGACATGTCCCTACTCTCGCCGTGACCTTCTTCGCACACCTTCCCTCCCTCTCCCTCCCTTCAACCTCACCTCAGTCCGCCTTCTCCTCCTCGCCTCGGGCCACCTCCGCCGAGCCCCTCCCCGACGAAGCGGCCCAACCCAACGGCATCAACGGCGACGCCTCCATGGAAGGTGCCGAAGTAGTCGACCTTGACGCCGAGATTGAGGACGCCGACGCGACAGTCAGCGGAAGCGAGGACGAGGACGAGGATGACGAGGACGAAGGCAGCGGGACGGGCAGCGCGAGTGGGAGTGAGGCGGCGGGGACCGAGGATAGTCAGGAGGATTTGGGGATGAGAAGTGGCGCGGGGACGGATACGGAGGGTGGGACTGCGTCGAGGGAGAGTAGAGCCGCGAGTGAGGCGAGCGAGGGGGAGAGCATGGAGACTTGAACTGTTTCGGGGTGGGCTTTCGGTCGCAGTATCGACGTGCGCTTTGCCCGCTTTTGTTGTAACATATCTCGTACACTCTCTCGTTATGCTCGCTTGGGCACGTCGGGAGCGCGTCGAGCAGGACGGCAACGACCCGGAAACGGCTCGGACTGCTCGCCTTCGCCCTCTCCTCCGTGACGATTCCGTCCTCACGTTTTCACAGCGCTCGCTATTGAATGTGCTCGAACGGGGGCAGAGTGGTGAGGCGATATGAAAGAGCGAAGGAAGCGAAAGCGAACGCCGAAGCTGTCCGCGGGAGGGTCAGTAGACGAGGCGGTGAGCTATGAGGAGCGATGAGGAGCGAGAAGACTCACACCACTCCTCTGTGCGTGTTCATCCTCTTCAGTCGTCAATGACAATGACCGTCGGCGCCTTCTTGCTCTTCGCCTCCGAACCCGAACCCGACCCCTCGGTGTGCTTCACCTGCTTGGCTTTCTGCTTAACGTCGCTCTTCTTGGCATCCTCCGAGCCTCCCACCATCTTCTCGAGATCAGAAACACGCGCACGGAGACGAGCGAGCTCAGCGGAGGGGTCGTCTTGCTTCTCGATGGCGGGAGGGGTGGGCTCGGCGATGGCATTGGGGATGTGGCCTTCGAGCTCGAGAAGGGCTAGGTGAGGAAGGAGGCAGTCAGCCAGCGCTGTAAATTGAGAAAGGTTGAACTGACTCTTGGACCTGTACTTGAACTGGAAAGCGGCGAGAGGCTGCTCCAGCTCGTCGATGTAGTCGTAGGTAGTCCTCGTCGTCTTATTGCGAGGGGCGCAGGGTTGAGCCGCGCCGAAGCTGCGAGAGCTGGGTCAGTAGGGGGTGGGGATATCGCTTCATCTGATCGCTGAGCTGACGTCGTTTGGTGACTCAGCAAGCCTTTCTTCGCCTTCTTGTGAAGCACAGGCGGCGGCGGCAACGCCGAGCTCGAGGTGTTGCCCTTCGTCTGACGGGTCCCAGTGAACTCAACACGGTGGTAGTCGAGTCGAAAACTTCCCATCCCCTTGATCACCTCCTCCTGAGTGCAGGCAATGTGGTCGTCGTCTGTGAGCTGGACAGCGCCGAAGAGGAAAGGTCGTTCGGTGGTCTGTGCCGACGAGGCTCAAAGTTCGTCAGCAGGGAAAGGCCACAGCCTGTATCAGGTCGAGGCTCACGTCACCATCGCGCACAGTACGGAAGACTTTCTCGCGCTTCTGGAAGTCAGCGGGCGCGGCGAACCTCTCAGTGGCTTTGACATCGAGAAGCTGAGCCGCAACTCTGCAGTGAGGGAGAATTAGCGACGCCTCGCAGTACAGAGATCAAACGTCTTCCAGGGCAAAACTCACTGTGTGCCGTCGATGCTCAAACGCAGGCGGTACGAGTCGGAAGGAGGTGTCGTTCTCTCATCGCGAGCTTGGACGGAGAATTGCGCACCCTCGACCGCCTTAATGTAGCCCGACATGGTGCTACCCTCCTTCTTGGCAGAGTAGATGATCGCCTTTTCCCCGTTCACCTCTACCCAGACGGAGAAGCCGGGAACGAGAGGCGAGGTGCTGAGTGAGGCATCCGGAGGGAGGTCAGCTGCTGGGCTACAGGTGCAGCTGGAGCAGTGGGGCGTACAGAGTGGTGGTAGGAGCGTTTGTTGTCATGTGTTGAAGCGTTTCGCGAGTCGAGAGAAGAGCAGCGAGGTGAAGGTTAGAGATCAAGAGCGGATTGAGCGAGGCGGCGGAGAGTTGAGCTCGTGCGGAGTCGACTCGGGGACGCGGAAGTGAGAGCACACTGCCTTTGAGCCAGCTCACAGGAAGTGTGGAGATACTACAGCTCACCTCAGAGCCGAGAGCTCGCCCGAAGCGAGTGCACGATCGCTTCGCATAGCAACGCCGAAGCTTGGCGCGAGCCACGCTCAGGCTCAGGCCAGCTCGTCGATGTTCAATGTTCAGGTGTACAGCCCTATTATACAATATCAATCCAATCTAAGCCCACAGCTTGCCCACTGGCCCCTGGAGCGTCTTCAGCAGCTCTTCGACCCTCCCCCTCACATCCTTCTCCACGGTATCCACGTCCCTCCCAGCATCCAGCACCTTCCACCGCTCGCCCCCTACGTCGCTGCCAATCTTCTCAAACATATCTTTGACGGCAATCTGCACCTCGGACGTCTCGTAGCGTTCGTTGCCGTAGCCTCCCCGAAGAGCTGCTGCTGATGGGGCGAGCTCGAGGAAAAGGACGAGGTCGGGGAGGGGTAGACCAATGTCGGGGGATTGACACCAGGTGTAGGAGAGACCCTGTGTGTCGTTCGAGCGTCAGGGGGCGTTTGGCGGCAGAGGAGAGCAGGACGAGCTCACCTTGACCGCCGAGAAGGCGATTCCCGAGAAGGCGTAGCGATCGCAGACGACTGTTGTACCAGCTTCCAGATCAGCAAGGATAGCTTGTCTGTTCCAGAAGGTCTCAAGAGTCAGCATGGGGTGCAGGGTCAGCGAGAGCGAAGAGCACGCACGATCGCTCCCAACGGTTGGCGGAGAAGAGAAGGTGAATGGCGTGGTCGTCCAGCTCAGACTTTTGTGAGAGATAAGAGTCGATCATCTTGCCTGTAGTGGTGGTGCGGTCTGCAGGGGAGCGTAGGAGAGCGTCAGCTGCGACTCGAACGTGATGGTCCGAGGGAGGTGCTGCTCTGCTGAGTCCCGGGGAGCACAAGCAGCCCCAGTAGCTCCATACAGAGCTACATGACCTTCGACAGCCTCCCGCCACTCCACTCAAGTACCTCCCTAAGCACCTCATTTCCTTTACTCCGCTCCTCGACGCGTCGTCTCACTTCGTCTGCAACGCCAGAGCATTCTGCAGCGCAGCAAGCAGCAGCGGGCCGCCCTTTGGCCCAGTTCAAACGCTCTGACCCACCTGGGAACCTGCAGCCGACCGCCTTTACGCCGCTCTTGTTCAGACTTTCGACTAGACGCGCGACTTGAGTCGATTTGCCAGAGCGATCCAGTCCTTCAAACACGATGAAGGCTCCACGCACGACCATTTTGAGCGAAGAGAAAGAGCGACGAGTGAGGTGGGAGAGCGTGGCGAAAGTGAACGAGGAGCGAGATTTGGGAAGAGACCAAGGAGCGAATCGACCTTTCGCCTCGCTTTCATGTCGCCGAGAGCGTGTCTATCAATACAACCTGATCTGAAGATAATCTATGAATCTATACTGCTGCTTGAGCTTCCTCCTTGCTCCTGTCTACCGCCGATTCGACCGCCGTCTCATCGCCGAGATCTTTCGGCGGCGGCTTTCTCAACGAGTAATTCCCTCCCCATCCCACCCATCCCTTTGCATGAGGTCCTCGAGCCAGAAGTATGAGAATGGCGGTGCACGACCAAGCGACCGAGAGCCCATAAGCGGCTGCGGGCGAAGAGGAAGCGCTCAGCCGAAGGATCGTTGTGTCTTGAGAGGCTCGATATGGTACGCACCTCGCCAGCCGTAGTTCAAGTAGACTTTCGTGCCCGCAGAAGATCCCATGACTTGGCCTGCGGATGAACGACGGGTCAATCGGGAGCGCAAGGAGAGAAACGCCGGCGAAAGAGCGCCGAGAGGGAGAGGAGCGACGGTCACTTCAGAGCAGAACGACTTACCGAGGAAGACTCCTGCGGTATAGCATCCATTGATACGACCGCGAGCTGAATGAAGGGATACATATAAGGTCAGCAGCTGCGCTGGATTCTCGGCAACGGCGATTTGGCTCACCAGTTGGATCCAAGGCAAAGATGCGCGCTTGATTGCCCACCTGCTGGCTGACGAAGGCAACAACGAATGTGTCAGCGTGATGAACTTGACGGGTCACATGTCAATCAACAGCCCCCATTGCTGGCCTGCTTGGCGCGAGAGAAGCTCACCTCTGCTGAGCGATGTCGGTGAGGACACAGACGATAATGACGACCCCAAGGCTCAGCTTGGCTGCCCCGAGAGCAAGGCAAGCTGTGCCGAGTCCGAGTAGCAGACCGAGCAGCGTGCCGACCCATGGCAAAATGCGGTCGTTGAGCCTTCCTACCAATGGTGTCGAGACGATCGATCCTATGCCGCAGATGGCGAAGAGACCGATGATGAAGGTGTTGTATTGGAAAGGCTCGTCGGCGAGCAAGAAGGTGAGTGTCGTCCCTGTGAGGAAGGTCAGCTTCGGCGATGGATTCGGCGATCGAGTCGGCGGAGCGGGGGGCTTACACCACGAGACGAAGATAGCGCAAGAGGAGAGACCGATGAGAAAGGCTTGTAGGAGCACGGGCTGGGTGACCATGAGCTTCACCATGCTCCAGAGCAGGCTGCCGTAGTGCATTGAGGTCTCCTTCTTGGGGTAGTCAGGCAGGAGCCACCACCTTTTGTAAGTGTACGAGGGTCGGTCAGCTACGAGAGCAGAGAATAAGCTTTGTGAAAGAATACGCACATCCCCAAAAGCACGGTGTATTGTACGCCCGAAGCGAGGAAGAAGACATGACTCGTCGAGCCCGTAAATCGAGTTAGGATACCAGCCATCAGCCTGCAGTACAATGTTGAGGTCAGCATCGAATAGAGAAAAGACCTCTTGAAGCGTTCAAGCTCGCAACACCGGCTCCGGCAGCGTCGTCGACTCTTGCGAGCTCGCCACCTTGGCTCCGAAGGCGCGAGAGAACTCACCGGCCGAACATCATCCCCGTCACTAGACCTGATACTACAATAGACACAGCAGCCGCTCGTCGGTGTGGTGGTGCGAGATCGGCCGTCAGAGGATTGAGGATTTGAGGGATGACGGTGCAGAGGCCGGTCACGTATGAGAGGCCGAGGAAAGTTTGGTAGTCGTTGGTCAAGGCCAAGCCGAGCGAGAAGGCGGCCCCACCAAAGAGGAGGAGGAGGATCAAAGGTCGCCGCGGAACGAGGTCGATGAGAGGGACGCAGAGGACGAGCGAGGTGAGGTAGCCCGCTTGAGTGAGCGTTGGAACTCGGGTCACTTCATCGTAGGTTACGCCGAAGTGCTCCGCCAGCTCGATGAGGATGGGCTGCGAGTAGTAGACTTGTGAGTGTGGAGTGTGAGGAGGGAGAGGGCAGTGGTCGGTAAAGGTGGAGAAGAGCGAGCCGAGAGAGAGCCGAACCGAGAGGCGAAGGGGAGATCAGGGGGAAGAGGTGATCAGCATGAGAGTTCAAAGCGTTCGTTGACTTCTTCAGATCTCCCACTACCCGCGAATACTGCTCTACGGAGCTACAGCAGCCTGCGACGACGTTCGGCGAGGGGCAAAAGGGAAGGCGGACTCACTGTTCGCTACGGTCAAGGTCGCCGAGAGGCCGAACCAGACGTTGATGAACCTGGTGAATTTGAACTGATTTGGTGGTCCATTCGGGTCGTAGCGACAGTGCTTAGGAATCGGGACGAATCCCCAGTTATATCTCTGGACCGGCCGGATGCTCGTTGCCTTCTCCTCCACCACATCAGTGAGGGGCGCCTGGTCGGCCATCTGTGCACGTCTATGAGACCCTCCGAGTGGTCGGAGCTTCCAGCGCGAGGTTGTCAAGCAGAGAGTCGAGCACGAAGCGGAGTCAACCTTAGCAAAGTCGCGATCCGCCTTCCTCCGCCGTGAGTCGTGCGCCGTCGTGCCGAAGTAGCTCGGCCGGTCGTCGCATATAGGACCTTGAGCTGGGCAGAATGGCAGACAACTGAAAATGGCTGATCTCAGCGCCAAGAGACCGCGGCACGGCTTTTCAAAAGAGCTCGGCGGAATCTGAACAGGGGAGCTCTTGATCCATCACTCGGGCTAGAGTTGACTCCACTATGAAACTGCTATCTTACTCTTTGCGTTCGCCAGCTCAGTGAAGTTAGGAGAAGTTCGGAGAAAGGGCAGAGACCTGAGAGACGAGCGAGCGTCTGCGATCCGTTTCGGCGAAGACGAAGAGCAGGCCGCCGAGCTACACCTTCTACGTGGCTGAGAGCAAGTGTGACAATCAGCTGGACGAGGTAGAGATGCTACAGCTTGGTCCTCACTCCTAAGCGACATCTTGTAGCTGGCCTTTCGCTGAGCTGGAGAGAAGGGCGCGACAAAGCGAGCCGGCCGTCGCGGTTCGCCGGTGGAAGTGAGGTTCGGGTTGAAGATGGGTATAAGGGGGCGCCCTGCACTGCAGCACCATAATTTTACGATGATCTATTCGGCAACTGTAGCGGTGCGAGAGGGTCAGCGCATGCGCAAGAGTCAAGCGGCAGCGAGCAGCTCACCAATAAGAGTGGCTTTGCCGGCACCAGTGCCCATGCAAAGCGTAGCGATTCCAACCTTCTTCTCGGTGCGACGAAGCTCGTAGATGAGCGAAGAGAGGAGACGTCCTCCAGTGGCTCCGAGAGGGTGTCTGCGACGGCCGAAGGTCAGCTTGAACGCTCGACGCGCGCGAAACGAGTCACTCACCCAAGAGCGATAGCTCCTCCCTTGGGGTTCACGGTGGCCGACTCGAGACCGAGGGTCTTGATGACCATGAGCGACTGCGAAGCGAAGGCCTCGTTGAGCTCCCAAATGTCGACGTCCTCCTTGGAAATGCCGAAGCGCTTGTAGAGGGCGGGAACGGCGTAGGCGGGTCCGACACCTTTGAAAAAGGAGAGACGTCAGCTTTTGCACTCTCACTTTCGCAAAGAGCACCAACTAACCCATGATCCTTGGGGGAACTCCGACGACCGAGCTGCCGACCCACTTGGCGATGGGCTTGAGGCCGAGCGACTCGGCGACATCACGGCGCATGAGAGTCATGGCACTGGCACCATCACTGATCTGACTCGAGTTTCCAGCCGTTCCAGTTCCATCGGCCTTGAAGGCGGGCTTGAGCTTGGCGAGCGAAGCCATGGTGGTCTGAGGACGGATGCCCTCATCCTTGGAGATGACCTTCTCCTCGGTAACCTCGGCCTTCTCTCCGTCGGCGGGGATGACAGAGCGAACGGTCATGGGGACGATCTCCTCGGCGAGGAAGCCAGCATCTTGTGCGGCCTTGGCCTTGGCGTGCGAAGCGCAGGCGAACCTGAAGTCGAGTAGACGAAGTAAGTATAGCTCCAATCCGTCTCTGAGATCTTACGAGAAGCTCACTCGTCCTGCTGCTCGCGCGAGAAGCCGTACTCGGCGGCGACGGCCTCGGACGTCAAGCCCATGGGCATGAGGCAGTCCTGAGCATCCTGGCTAGGGCTCTGCTTGATGAAAGGGGAGATGTTGACGGGGATAGCGCGCGTCTGTAGCGCAACGAGGTCAGCTTGCTGCAGAAGAGTCAAGTGGGGGGAGGGAGTGTACTCCGTAATCCCTCGTCATGTGCTCGACACCAGCAGCGATACCGGCGTCAATCATGCCACTCTGGATCGAGTGAGCAATGTCGGTGACCGACTGCAGCGACGACGCGCACTGGCGGTTGACAGCCTTGAAGCCAGATTCGATGGGGAAACTACAATCCGCTCAGGTCAGCGAGCATTTCGAGGAGGGAAAGGCTACAGTGGCAGCTCACCCAGCGTCGAGGGCAGCGAGACGTCCACTCTTGGCTCCACCGAGCTCCATGAGGACGGTACCAGCGTGGATGTCCTGAATAGCGCCACCGTTCACGTCGACTCCGAGGCTCTCGAGGCGCTCCTTGGTCGAGCGAAGGACGTGGGAGAGCAGCTCCTCGGGGTACATGTCCTTGAAGCCACCCTTGAACTTGCCGATGGGGGTACGAAGACTGGTTACGAACTGCAGAGGCAAGTCCGTTAGCTAACGCCGGCGAGCACAACAATCATCCGGGGCTTGAGGGAGACTGACCACCACATCAGAGGCATTCTTCTGGACAATGCTAGCGAGCGAACGGCGAGCAGAAGTAGGAAGCATGGCGGACGAGGCGAAAGACTGAGACGAAGAGGTTGTGGAGGGAAGGAGAGAGTCGAAAGCGCCGACCGCGGCTCGACCGGAGACGGGCGACTTCGCTTGTAACGGGAACGAAAGGGGCTTTGCAAGAAGCAGCAGAGCAGGAGTGTGGGTAGAGTTGCTTTGAAAGTGGCTCAGAGCTCACACACGGCTGCCCCACTCGTCAGTCCCAGCGCCGAAGCGCTTCCGCAGGATTCCGGCGGCAAGTCTCCTTGAGCAGCTGGACTAGTACAGACGATTCTTGTCAGGGAGCACACAGTTCCAATCGTTTTTTGCAAGAAGTTGGCGGTCTTCTGTAGATGCCCAGCCATCTGGCTGGCTCGAAGGGCGTTTCGGCGCGAGGCTCGGCGCTGTCTGGCCCAGCACCTCTCCTCGCCCGAGAGTCGCGAGCTCACCTGCAGTGCGCCCAAGGCGTTCGTCAACTCGCCAAGTCGCCGGCCAAGCACATAGCTTCCTATAAGCTCGCGAATCTGCTTCGACAGCAGCAGCTCGGCCGTTCCGCTCGCTCGCCGAATCGTTCGCGGAAGGCTCGCTCGTCTCTCGTTGAGCCGCAGACCTCCGGACCGGAGGACTTGTGAAGTAGAAGAAGAGCATCATGTTACAATTGAAGTCGGAAAGTACAGCTCGAAGATCCTGGCGAAGCCTGCGCGAAAGACAGAAGGGCCAGGTCAGCTCCTCAATTCTCCCAAGCTCAACAATGTCGACGAAGCGCCCAGCAGCCCTCAGCATCGCCTTTAACTCATCTCCAACAACCACTCCTGGCCACCCGAAGAGCTCACTCCCCCGCCCGAAGGCGAAAGGGCTCCCCCTCCGAGCGGAGCTCAGGACCCCCCTTGTGATAGCGGGGGGAGCGACGTTCTCGAGAGAACCTCACCAGGTTGCCTCACGCTTACTAATGAGCTCATCCCTAGGCGCTTCCTGCTCCCTCCCTTGTCATTGCAGCCCGAATGGAGGATCAACTCACCAAGAAAACCTTCGGCGACCGACGCGCTCCTCCTCCTGCCTCCCTCCTGCTCTCCGCCTCTGCAGCGTAGCATGTCCCGCAAATCAGGTCATCGCCAGCCATATCACTTGGCGCAGGTCCTACCCCGACATCCAAGGCAACGACTCGGTAATGGTTTTGGATTATGGGCTTGAGCGGCAGCTGAGATCGAAGCGCGCTGAGACGGCGACGACAGCTAAGTCGCCTCCTTCTGCAGCAGAGCCAGTCCTTCAGCCACCTAGATACTCTGTCCACCGTGTCTGGCACCCCCGTTGTGGCATCCTACACTCGTCCGAGGTGGAACGAAACGGAGGCGAATATTCAGGGACTCGTTTTGTAAGAACAAGAGCCGCGAGCCAACGATTTCAAAGGGTTTTGTCACGATGAGCTCGGATCACAAACCTTTTGCCCTCCGCTTTCCTCGTCCTGCACCTCTTCACTTCTCGTTCAGGCTTCACCAAGATTACCAGCGATTACTCTCAATTCATTGCAGCACTTCAAGTCTTCCCCCAGCTCTCAACGCTCGCTCGAAATGGCTGCTGCTCCTTCCAAGCGCGTAAACATCCTCGTCTCAAATCAGCGGGGCTATGTATGGGATATGAGGGGTGAGTTGAAGCTACAGATTCTCGAGTATCGACTAGAGCTGAACTTTCGCGCTTCTACAGACGTGCAGAAGCTCCGCGTCGAGCACCACATCTGCGGTGTCTTGTCCGGCACCTTACCTCAAGTAGGCCAGCAGAACGTCTTCCTCGGTCTACCCCTCATGCTGCTACCCGAGGAGATTGTCCTTCTCGTCAAGAACAGTACGCCGCTCGCTCATCGCTTTCGGAGCTCTCGCTGACTCGCTCGCCTCTTCGCAGACATCGCCGTGCTCGTCGACGACTGTGCAGCTCACCGCAAGGCCACCAAAGAGCAAGCTGACGCCTACATGGTTCACCGAGAAGCCGCCATCCTCGCCCAGCAGATCGAATCGCGACGCTTCGACGACGACAAGCGGGCAAAGATGGCAGAGGTGCACAAGGAGAAGATTGAGCGGGCACGGTTGACTCGCGAGAAGGCACTTGAGGCAAAGAGGAAGGCTGCAGAGGAAGCGGGAACGACGTTCGAGGTCAAGGTGCCGGATCTGAAGGCGGGCAAGGGGGAGACCACGGGTCCACCACACTCAGCCGTCGCCGAATCTCCTTCGCAACCACCAGTCTCCTCCCTCCCATACACCATCATTATTCAACCTTCCTCTATCGACATGCCATGGTATGACCCCGCTTCAGCGAGCTACAACACGCTTGAGGCGGCCAGGGAGGCGGGGCTCTACTGCTACCCCGATACGCCGGTCCAAGCAGCTCGGTGCAAGGTGTTTGAGGATCTCTGGCGCAAAGGGCACTACATGGGAGGAGGACTGAGGTTCGGAGGCGACTTTTTGGTCTACCCTGGTGAGGACTCTCGGGGTTCTTTCCGTCTCGGCGCCGAAGCTGACCTTTGCTTGCGCAGGCGACCCTCTGCGCTACCATTCCCACTTTACCCTCACCGTCCTCTCCTCGCCCGTCTCCACCATCATGCCTCTCGACCTCGTCTCCTACGGCCGCCTAGCCACGGCCGTCAAGAAGGCTCATCTCCTCGCAAGTTGGGATGACAAGGCCGAGAAGGCCGAGTACTTTTCACTCGAGTGGGCTGCTTTTGGGTAGAAAGGTCAAAGTGGGAAACGAAGACGTCACTTTGCTGTATAGCAGAACTTCACGATACGATAAAGGGAGAGGTCTGCTGTGCTATGCTCTTAATCGGCTCCTACTACTGCTCCTCCGCCTCGCCCGTTCTCTCTAATCACCCTTGTTCTTCCTTCCCGCTGCCGACCTGATCAAACGATCGAGGTTACCGTCTGCGTATCCTCCTCCTCCTCCGCCTCCCGCCCCATACGCTCCAAAAGCAGGCGCTGGCGGCGCCTCGCCAACGCCGACGCTCGACTCGGTCATGGTGTGACCCCTTCGTGGAGGAGTAGCGGCCATGCCAGCGTGACCGAACGTGCGACCGGGAGTAGATCCCGTAGGTGAAGCGCCGTAGTCGCTGCGCCATCCTCCACTGTTGCGATCGGGCGTCGTAGGATCGGCGCCATATCCTCCTCCTCCGTACCCTCCAGCTCCAGCGCCATACGCCGAAGGTCCTCCTCCACCGTAACCTGCAGGTGCTCCACCTCCGTACGATCCAGGTCCAGCGGCATCCTTCTTACGTCCGACAACGGTCGCCGCGAGCGCAGAGTAGACGACATCGGCGAAGAAGAGGACTTGAATGCGGACGGGAACCCAAGGGTGGGCCTTGCGACCGCGAGCCTCCTCTCCTCCTTCGGCAGCGGCCATGGAGAAGGAAGTCTGTCCCGATTGGGTCTTGAGGAAGGAGATGGTGAGGGAGGAGGTGGGGAGGTTGGGGTCGAGAGGCTGGGGCATCGAGGTGGTGGCCATGACTTGGTAGAAGGGGTAGAAGAGGGCGAACAGGGCGAGGTTGACGAGGGGATCGGAAGACCACCATGAGATGAAGGTGATGGGGAAGCCGAAGCCGATAAAGTAGGACCAGCGCGAGTCGAGGAACTTGACTCGCTCCGAGAAGGGCCAGCCGTTTTTGAGCCAGTGTTGCCTGTTGGGGAGGTGATGAGTTGACGACGTCTTGAGCGAAGTGCAAGAGAAGCTCACTCGTAGCAGTAGTAGCTATCGACCACGCAGGCGTAAAGGAAGGCGAGGGGAGCGCCGAGGAGGGGAATGTAGCGAAGGAGGAAGATCACGGCAAAGTAGTTGACGGTGACCAACGCGCGGTAGCTCTGCAGGACGAAAAAGGTCAGCATCGCTGTACTTCACGCCGACGCGCGAACCGCCAAGATGAGGGAGGGGCGCCACGACGCTCCGAGCGAAGCGTCCCGCTTCCACACAGCCCTCCCGCCCGACAGGAGAGCATCAAACTCACGTCGGAAACAACCTTGGCCGTCATGCCACGGTAATCGCCTGCCGCTGCTCCTCCACGCCGCCTGTCGGTCTCTTGTGACGGCCGCAGCAGTCCACTGTAGTAGGTAGCGGCGATGGCAAGCGGCCAAAGCCAGAAGATCTGTAGGGAAATTGAGATCAGCTTAGCTCGGAGGTTGAAGATCCGCTGTACTGACGTGGAACAGCCAGTAGAAGATGGTCGAGGTGGTTGACGCGGAGGAGTAGTCGTTATGAGTCGCGCGCAACAGCGGCTTGACGGCGAGCGCCGAGATGAGGATGACACCCTGTAGCAGAGTACTCTTGACGACGTTGCTCTGCACCACCTGTAGACGAGCACAAGATCAGCGGTGAGCTCGGAAAGCGGGGGCTGGCTGCCAGAGGGATGGCCGAGCGCTGAGCTCGTCACATTGGTAGCTCACCCTGTCCATGACTAGCTTCTCTCCTACTCCTTGAAACTTGAGTGCATCGAGAAATCCTTGCTGTACCTGCTCGGATACAGCGAGAAGCGGGTCAGTCGGCTGCAGAGCTGGCGAGAGTGAGCCAGAGGTGACGATGCGTGACTGACGAAGCGAGCATGGGTGAGAAGTGATTCTTGGAAGGTGAGAGCTGGTACAGAAGACCAACTACCTCCACCGAAGGAGGAAGCTTGCTTGGCGTGTCCCCGCTGCCACGACATGACCGACGAGAAAGGTGTGAGGAGAGAGTCCAAGCTTGCTTCGCGGCAGCTCTTCGCTTCCGCCAATTCACTTGTCTTCGGCTCCGACTTCACTGGATCGACTGCACACCGCAAGAACACCTTTTCCTGTCCCTACACCTCATCAGCTTCGTCCCGCTCTCAGCAACTTACCTTTCGCATCAAAAGGCTCCTCCGCGCTTCGGCTTTCTCCTTCAATCCTCTCCGAAATACATGGCGCCAGCACCAGTACTGCAGCCTGCCGGGCCAGTATCCGCCTTCGAGTCGTCCCATCGCTTCGTGCTCTCATACAGGTCCTACCGCGACCCCTCGCTCCACTCAACGACCCTCATCTACCGCCATGCGGAGCTGCCAGCCGGCGAGGAGGAGGGAGAAAGTCGAGTACAGTGGTTCGGCATCGCAAACGAATGCCCTCATCTAGGAGCACCGTTGGAGCGTGAGTCCCGAGCGCCGAAGCTTTCGCAAAGCCCAAAACTGACCTTTCTGTCATCGTGCAGAGGGTCAAATCGACATGGAAGATCTAGCAGACGAGTCTGCAGCGCCCATAATCCTCTGCCCGTGGCATCAGTATGATTTCAGCCTGCAGGGCGGCGAGAGTTCGACCGGGATGAGGGCTTGCACCTTTAGGGTCGAGGGTCGAGATGGCATGCTATGGGTGGAACCACCAGGAGATCTCGGAGACGACTACAGGCTACTCGGCATCCGCGCAGTGTCAGAACGTGAGTCTCGTTTCTCTCCGCCGAGCCGAGCCGAACTCGCTGACCCCCTCCTCACGCGCTCCTCACGCAGGCTTCGCCGAAGACCCATCCTCCTCCTCCAGTACACCATCACCTTCATTCGACATCCTTGCATCCCCACCGAAAACCCTCGTCGCCTTCTGCCGTCTCGTCCTCCTCGCGTCCGATCCCGATACCAAAGTCGCCCTCACCCGCGAGCTCGTTCGTCGCTTCCGCAACGGCGAACTCAGGACCATTGGCACCACTTCCGACCTTCCCCCTCCAGATGAGCCGCCAAGGCCGTCCAGCGTCGTAGTAGTCGCACCTGGCAAGGCTCAGCGGATAGGAAAGGGCGGTACAGGTGAGTCGCTGCTCGATTTTAGCGTTTCGGGCTGCGCTGACTCTGTACACCTTCACCAGTCCAAACTCGCGTACGGATGATGCATTCTTTGGCTGCCATCGAGCAGTGGGCCATAGACTTAGCGGTGGACGTCGTCTGTCGTTTCTGGAATTGGCGAGTGGGGCAGAAGGATGGCAAGGCGGGCAAACGACTACCGATGAGTTTCTTTGCCGACTTTCTCAAGGTTGCAGAAGACGAGGCGAAGCATTTCACGCTTTTAAGGAAGGTGAGTTGAGCCGAGCCGAGCGCGAGCGAGCTTTCGAGGCAGGCTGACCTCAATTGCTCCCTCTCACAGCGCATGAAGGAGCTCGGTACCGACTACGGCGATCTACCTGTGCATCACGGCCTGTGGGAGTCGGCCCACGAGACCTCACATTCGCTCTTCTCTCGGCTCGCCATCATTCATCTCGTTCACGAGGCTCGCGGGCTCGATACAAATCCTCGCCAGATCCAACGATGTAAAGCTGCTGGTGAGTTTGATCTGCAGATCTTCTGGCTCAATACTTGCTCGCTCGCCCGCTGAACCCTCCACTCCTCAGGCGATATCGCCTCGGCCGAGACTCTTCAGATCATCCACGACGATGAGATCACTCAGTATGTACGATCTGAAGCAGAGTCAGCAGAGCCGAGCTCACCTGCTTCTCGATACAGCGTCGCCTGCGGCCACCGACACTTCACCGCCCTCTGCGCCGGCCTCTCCCCTCCTGCCGACCCCGTCGCAACCTTCCGCGACGAAGTCCGAACCCACTTTTACGGCTCACTGCGGGGACCATATAATGAGGGCGATAGGGAGAAAGCGGGATTGGATCAGGGGTGGTATGCTGAGCTGCAGGGGAAGGCTTTCGGCGCGGGCGCTGAGAGGAAGGAGGGCGGCCAGAGGGATGTGAGCGAGGGGCTGGCCGAGTTGAAGGTGTAGCAGGCTCAGTCACTCGCGCTCGATCACCTTCATCTCGCACTCCCACAACGTTTTCGCTCCTTTGCGAGTGCGAGAGGCCAGCGGCAGCCCCGTGCTCTCAAAGATCCGAGCCAATCGTGCCAATGAAGACGAGCAAGCGTGTGTATAATTGCACCGGCATGGCCTAGAAAGTAAGGGAGAAAGGCTCAAGAGCCATTCGAGTGGGAAGGAGACGAGACTAAAAAGACGAGACTAAGAAGGACGAGTGCGGCAAAAGGGAGAGACGAGAGAACGACCGAAAGATTGAGCCGGCGAAGTCAGGCGTGAGCATCCGCTCCCTGGGCCCCAGTCGACTTGATGGTAGCTTGAGATCCTTGACGACGGACGCGCTGGCGAAGAGCGACGGCGTCGATGTCTCCATGGCGAGCCGCCTCGAAAGCGTCGGGATCGGCTTCGGCGAGCGCCTTAGCCTCGGCTTCGGCCTTCCAGACCCAGACGGAGGACGAAGTGAAGAGGACGTCCATCTCTTCGAGCGAGCGACCGGAAGTCTTCAAGACATGAGAGGCATCAGCATCTCTACGCCTTGGGATGGATGCTCGGCGATGAAAGCTTCAACTCACCTCGGGGTACAAAGCCCAAACGATGGGAAGCGAGATGAAGTTGAACAGAGCGAAGAGGATGAAGGTCCAGTACGTGATGGCCTTGAAGAGGTAGGGCGTGATCTGCACCGTGGTGAATAGGCGGGAGGAGAGAGCCACGGGAGAGCGAGGCGAAACGTCAGCCGGCGTGCTCGCATGGTCGGCTACAGCGCTCGAATTGCTTAGCCCACCATTGTAACAATTCCATTTCCGATTCTGTAGATGTGCAAGTGATCAGTAACGGCGCTACAAGCAGCGCGAAAGCTTCGGCGACGAGAAGCGATGTCGGCGAAGCACCTGAGCGACTTACGACCATCCGATGACGCTGAACGCACTACCACGCGCTCGCACATGTAGTGGACTAATCTCAATGGGATACAACCAGGGGATTGTGAGCCATGTAGCCCCAAAAACCGCTGTGTAAAGGAAAACTCCGAAGGTGACCAGTCCTCCCCATTCCAGACGAGCCGAGTCGGAGAGCGACGTGTCCGATACGTATCTCGCCGCAATCCCGCAGAGAATGAGGGATATTCCCATGATCTGGGTCGAGAGCGAAGGGAAGATCAGCTTCGGGCCTTCGGCGCTGAGAAACGAGCCTGCAGGCAAGCCGCTACTCACGACTGCTCCGAGGTACAACGTGGGTCTCCTGCCCACGCGATCAAGGGTGAGAACGGCGACCCACACGGCGGCCGCGTAGGTCAAATCGTTGATACCCGAGAGCAGGGCGCTCTTGTTCTCCGAGAAGCCGGCTTGGGCAAAGACGGTGGGCGCGTAGACGGTAATGACCCCGATTCCGACGAACTCTTGGACAATTTGGAGATTGACCGCGAGCCAGACTCGACGGCGGACGCTATGAAAGTGAAAGATGAGCTCGGAGAAGTGTCGCCGAAACCCTCGCGATGGGACTCACTTGTAGCGATCCTTCTTGAATGCCATGGCCATGTATCGGTTGGCGTTCTGCTCACGAAGCTCAACCGCGACAATCTCCTTGATGTCGGCCAGCTCATGAAGCACTCGCTCGTCGTTTTCGTCGGCGTTGGGCGTGCGGAGGCGAGCGAGGACGTGACGAGCCTAAAGTGGGGGGATTCGTCAGGGGCTGGCGAAGTCCAGCTCGAGAGTGACTCACATCATCCTCACGACCGTTACGAGCGAGCCAGCGAGGCGATTCGACGAAAAACTGAATGCTGAGGAGGAGTACGCCGAGGAAGATAATCTGAAATGAGAGAGGGAACCTCCAGCGGAAAGATTGCTGGCTGTTCCTCAAGCCGTACTCGAGCCAGCTGAGAGAAGAAAGATCAGTGGCGTGCACCGGAGCAGACGAGTGAGCGCAGGCTACTAGGCGATCGAAAGGCCAACGATGTCTGTGCGCCGAGAACGGTCAGCAGGCTGTAGTGCTTGACCTCACCGACGCCTGCTCTTCAGTAGATCATAATTCATCGAAGCAACAAGCTTTCGGTGGCATCGGAGCATCAAGTCGAGCAGAAGGAGACAAGACTCACTCAAAAAGAAGGAAAAACCGATCGCCGAGCCGTGGGTTCCCTGCGACGAAACGTCCGCTTCCCAAACAGGTACAGATGTGTTCAATCCGCCGGTTCCGCAGCCGGTGACTTTAGGGAAGCAGAACAATGAGCCCAGAGAGCAGAAAGGGGAGCGAATTGATCTACTTACTGATGCGAGCGAAAATCATCCACGTCAGGTTCTGCGCCGAAGTCTGCAGGACAGCGCCCACGATGGCCCAAATGCAAGCAAATCCGAGAGTAGGTAACCTCCCGATGCGACTTGAGACGCGAGAAGTGCAGTGAGTTCGTCGCCCCTCGGTTTCGACGCCGACAGAAGTGCGAAAGCTAAAACTCACTCGCCCAGGACTCCGGCAGCGATAGCACCAAAGAGAGTACCTAAATAATAGGAAGCCACGACGCCGCCCAAAGCGGCGCTGTCTCGGTCGCTGCCGCTCTCTATGCCCATGACTCTTAAATAGTCAGGAGAAGTGTTGACACCCGACATTACCCCCTGATCGAAGCCGAAGAAGTGGAGACGAGGGAGCAAAGGGCGTTCGTTAGCTATCGCCGAATCGAGCTCGGAGAGGGCATGAAAGGCAACTTATGAGGATGGCCAAGCCCGCAAACCATTCAGTAGCTCGGACGAGATTCTTGCCGTTGAGAGGGATGCTGGGCTTGTTGCGCTGGTATTGGAATGGAACCCAGCGAGGAACTCGGTTCGGAACATGGGTTGGCGCTCCGCTGGAGGGAGAGACGGTGTTGTCCTGAACAGTGAGGTTAGTTAAGCGAGTAGCCGTCGCCCTCGGTACTCCTACGTACCTTGGAGGAGCTGCCATCGCCTCCGACTCCCCTTTCGGCGGAGTCGACGAAGACCCCCGATGGTTTCTCAGTACTGATGGGCGAGTCGGCATGGTCCATGTTGTAGTTGGAGAGCTGAACGAATGGTTGATGAAGGCAGAAACGAGGAGGAGAGCTGCTGGGGCTCCGTTGAAGGACTCCACTCCTCGCGGCCCGTCACCCGCGTGCTGTAGCGGAGTCCGCTTACTCTCTTACACATCGATGGCGCTATAAAAATACCTAGAAGGTGCTAGCAGGTGGGTAGTACACCGCTCCGGCATCGACGGGCATCACGAGAGCCGACTCGGCGAGCGGACGAAGGGAGAACTCTCTTCGAAGACAAGGGGCCAATTCTGTAGGATTCTTGAGGACTCGCGCAGGCTGGATTCTCATAAGGTTTTCCCTACAGTGAGTAACAAGCAGAGTCAAGGAGCAGGTCGAGGCAGGAGATCAAGAAGCGAAAGAGCCGCTCGGCCTTGCTCAGCTTCTCCTCGCTCCTTTCTCTGAGGCTCTCAACATGCTTAACAGACCCTCTTGACTCCCTAGAAGTTCCCAGAATGACCTTCTGTGCATTCGCACCTCATCCCTATCCAATCGCCTGCCGCCTGGAAGCGCCGGCCGCTGGACCCACTCTTACTCTCTCCCCACATCTTTCCTCGACGATAGCAGCATGTCGCCCGCTCCCTCGAGAGCTACAAACCTACTCTATCGAGATTTGCATGGCAGAGATCCTGAGCTGGTGGTGAGAGCGAAAGGTACCTTCCTGCAGCTCGAAGACGGGCGCCAGTGAGTAGATGCGAATCTCGGACGAGCCGGACGCTTGCTTATCACTTCTTCACAGAATCCTAGATGCTTGTGCTGGAGCCGCTGTAGCCAGTATTGGTCATGGCGACCCACGAGTCATTTTCAAGATCACCGAGCAGCTGTCGACCCTTTCCTACCATCACACGTCTCGTCTGACCAGTCCTGTAGGTAGCCCAGAACTCCTGGCATCGAATAACGTTTTACCTGATCTTTCTGTACCCTGCAGGCTGCTGAGAAGCTGGCAAAGATCCTCGTCGGCGAGCGACCAGGCGATCTTTCGCATGCTATCTTCCTCTCCTCAGGCTCGGAGGCCAACGAGAGCGCTATCAAACTAGCTCGGCAGTACTTTGTCGAGATAGGTGAGCTCTCTACCGGCTCGGACTGTTTGATCGGCCTCGGCTGACCTTGACGCTGTTCTTCGCAGGCCAGCCCGACCGAGTTCACATCATCTCGCGACATAACTCGTATCACGGTCAGGTCTTTGCCGTATCTACCACGTTTCTCTCTACCTGACACTTCCACCGAACAGGCAACAGCATCGGCTGCGTCTCGCTCACCGGAATCCCTTCCCGCCGCCGTCATTTCGAGCCCATGCTCATCCCTACGACCTCCCGTGTCTCGCCTTGCTACCCCTACCGGTACAAGGATGAGGTAGAGTCGGATCTTGAGTACTCTGCGAGGCTTGCAGATGAGCTGGAGCAGGAGATCTTGCGGGTCGGTGAAGGCAAGGTAGCCGCCTTCTTCGCCGAGACCGGCAAGTCGGACTTGACCCCCCGTACTATTCAAAGTCAGCTGAAGCAGCCTTCTTTCGCAGTCGTAGGAGCCGCTGCTGGCAACCTCGTCGCCGTTCCGGGCTACTTTGAGGCCATTCGCCGAGTGAGCCCCGTGGCTTGAATCGTGCCCATCGAAGCTTACTTCAAAGCTTTGCAGGTCTGCGACAAGTACGGCGTGCTCTTAGTTTTAGATGAGATCATGTGCGGGATGGGCAGAACTGGCAAGCTACATGCTTGGGAGTGGGAAGGTGAGCTGCCTCGGCGCTCGGCGCCTCTTCTCACCTCGATGCTGACCGTTCCCGCCCAACAGGCGTTACCCCCGATATTCAAACGATTGGCAAAGGTCTGAACGGAGGCTATCAGGCTCTCTCAGCCGTTCTCATCAGCGAGCGAGTGGTCGAGGGCCTTCGCTCCGGCTCGGGCGCTTTCGCCAATGGTAAGGGCCCCTCTTCCCTCATTCGCTCTCAGCAACCCACATAGCTGATTCTCTTTATTTTGGCACCAAAGGCCAGACTTTCCAAGCTCACCCTGCAGCGGCGACGGCTGGTCTTGCGGTCATGGAGATCTTTGAGAGCGACGGCATCGTCGCAAATTGCGCTGCGAGGGGAGCAGAGGTGCGCTCCAACGATCTGTTTACCCTGAAGTAGTGCTGACCTCCCTTGCACGCCGTCACAGCTGTACGAGGGACTCGTTTCCGCGCTCGGCGATCATCCTCATGTCGGGGAGATCCGCGGCCGCGGACTCTTCCTCAGGTAAGTCGATACCACAGAGTCGGTATTCCTCTGTAACAAGTCCTGACCTCTCTGCCTCCCACAGCCTTGAGTTTGTCGTCTCCAGAGCGACCAAGGCAACCTTTCCCGCTGCTCTCCCCCTCGCGGCGTTGCTCGACGATGCCATCTTCAATCAAGGCGCTATCGTATACTCCGGTGCGTCTCAGCATCTCTCGATCGAACTCTGCACGCTTGCAACTGACCTGCTCTCATTGCGTGCAGGTTTCGGCAAGGGAACCGCGGATGGCATCGTCGGCGATCACATCCTCCTCTCCCCTCCCCTCTCCATTTCATCCGAGGAGGTGCAGCTCATTGTCCGAGCAGTCAAAGCGGGCGTGGACGAGGTCTTTGGCATGGATCGAGTGCAGCAGGCGATTCAGGAGGTCTCGAAGGGAGTTTAGAGCGAGCACTTCGGCTGGAGCTCTCGGGCAGTCTGGGACTCGTTAGATGGTGTATGATGTTACAACGGCAGACTCGGTAAAGTCGTACCTTTTTTGGATGTGATTTGCAATGTGCATGTAGTGCGAAAACCAACGATAACTGCCCCTCGCTCTCTACCGTTCTTCCTTCCTCCCTCCATTCTCCGCCCTACTCGACCCCAAGGATACCGCAAGACCTCTCTATTCAGTCTTGAGCTTGGCCGGCGGCGAAACGAAGGCGTTGTTCAAGAATTTGAAGGCCTCGTCGAGGATGATTACCGGGAAGGAGATGGCGACGACGGCCTTCCACTCGTCCCAGTTGAGAGGGGTGATGACGAAGAGGGTCTGTTAAACGCCAAAGAAGTCAGCGCAAGGCCAAAGAACAAGGTAAAGCGCCGACAAAACACTCACCGAGAAGAAGGGGACGTAGAGGATCATGAAGTGGAGCGACATGGAGAGGACGATGGCACCGCAGAGGTACATGTTGCGCCACGGCGGCATCGAGAAGAGCGATTCGTTCTCGGCGAGCGAGTTGAGAGCCTGCGGAGTGACAAGAAGGTCAGCTCGGCGAGGCTAAAATTCGACGGGAAAAGGCAAAACTCACGTTGAACATCTCGATGACGACGAGGATGGAGAGCGAGACAGTGGTGGCGCGCTTGGACATCTCGTTGGCGAACATGTCGCAGCCGATTTGAGGGAAGAGCTCCGAGCACGAGTGGAAGTGAGTCTGCGGAGGGAAAAGGTAAGCGCCCGAGCTTCGAGACGGTGAAGCCAAACGACTCACGAGCTCGTAGAAGGAGATCTGAGGTCCGCCTGAGTAGAACATGAACCACCAAGCGTCTGTTTCAGGAGAAGAGGGTCAGGTTCTCGCCCTTTCGCTGCAGACTCAAGCGCCGACTTACATCCAAAGACGGTAGCGACACCAACGTAGGTTCCAACGACCATGTAGCGGAAGAAGAGCCATCCGTTGATGAGGGGCTCCTTGGACGAACGAGGAGGGCGGCGCATGATGGACGAGTCGGGAGGGTTGAAGCCGAGCGCGGTGGCGGGGAGACCATCGGTAACGAGGTTGACCCAGAGAAGCTGGACGGGGATGAGCGCCTCGGGCATGCCGAGGAGGACGGTGAGGAAGATGCTGTAGATGAAGAGAGGTCAGCGCGAGGCGAGACGGAGAGGCAGAAGGAAACGCACGAGACGACCTCTCCGATGTTCGAAGAGATGAGGTAGCGAATGAACTGCTTGGTGTTCTCGTAGATGGAGCGTCCCTCCTCGACAGCAGCCTCGATGGAAGCAAAGTTGTCGTCGGCGAGAACCATGTCCGAAGCGAGCTTGGCGACTGCGAAGAGCGGGAGTCAGCCCATGTTCGAAGTCGAGGTAGCGCGAGAATGCCCACCATCGGTTCCAGATCCCATTGCGATTCCAATAGCAGCGCGGCGAAGAGCGGGAGCATCGTTGACTCCATCACCGGTCTGCGAGGCGAAAGACAAAATCAGCTTCGGCCTTCCCCCCCTCACCTCCGAACTCCACTCACCATGGCGCAAACGAGACCCTGACCCTGAAGAAGCTCGACAATCTGCATCTTGTGTCCAGGCTCGGTACGACTGAAGAGACTAGCGTTGAGGACGGCCTGAATCTTTTGCTCATCCGAGAGAGCGTCAAACTCGCGTCCCGTGTAGCTCTTGCCCTGGAGGTCCTCCTCAGCGCCAAAGACGCCGATCTGCCTGCAAATCGTCTCGGCCGTGTTCTTGTTGTCTCCCGTGATGACGACGACCCGGATGCCAGCGGTGCGGCACTTTTCGATGGCGCCGCGAACCTCGGGACGAGGGGGGTCGAGCATGCCGACGAGGCCGACAAAGGTCATCTCCTGCTCGAACTTGACGTACTTGGACGACGAGTCGGTCTTGTAGTGATCGGCGTCCGAGTCGACGTTGTCGATGTAGGCGAGGGCGAGAGTGCGAAGTCCTTGGGCTCCGTAGGCGAGAACCTTTTCGCTGAGCTGCTGACGAAGGGCGGCGGTGAGGGGCTGACGACCGGCCTTGCCCTCCTGGATGTAGGTGCACCGATCGAGGACCGACTCGGGCGCACCCTTGACGAAGAGGGCGGCGGAGGAGGCCGAAGTATCGCGAGCGAGGACCGACATGGACTTGCGATCGCGCGAGAACTCAAATGTGAGGAGACGTTGGAATTGGGACTCGAGGTGCTCGTTCACGGCGGTGACGCGGGCGGCGGCGGGGAGGGCGGCGAGGGATCCGTTGAAGGTGGAGGACGGGGAACCGATCTTCTCGACGAGGACCTTGAGGGCGGCCTCGGTGGGCTCTCCGACGTTCGAGTAGGCGCCAGTCTCCTGTGGGTGTTGTCAACGGTGAGCAAGTAGCTCAGAGACTAGTCAGTACTCGACGAACCTCGTTGTAGGCGATCTTGGCGTCGTTGCAGATGGACGAGATTTGGGCGAGACGAGTGATGGCGTGCGAGTCGGCAAGAGCTGGGGAAGCGCCCGCCTCGGTCCTGTATCACAGTGAAGTTCAGCGCCGGTGCTCTCTCGACGCCAAAGCAAGATCCAAACTCACAGGATCTTTCCCTCGGGAGCGAAAGTCGTTCCCTCAACCTTGAACTCTTCCAACGTTCCGCTCTCAATAACGAGGAACCGTGCGACCGACATCTGGTTGGTAGTGAGGGTTCCAGTCTTGTCGGCGCAGATAACATTGGTGCATCCGAGGGTCTCGACCGAAGGCAAGGAGCGAACGATGGCGTTCTTCTTGGCCATCTTCTTGGTACCGAGGGCGAGGCAGGTGGTGATGACGACGGGGAGACCTTCGGGGATGGCAGCGACGGCGAGGGCGACGGCGATCTGTGAAATTTGGGGAAAGTCAGCTCGGTTCTCCCGACTCGGTCGAGGAAGAAGAGCAGGCGAGCGCACCTTGAAGTAGTAGATGGCGCCTTTGGCGACACCTCCATGACTAGGATCATTAAAGTTGCGAACGTTGACGACCCAGACGAGGATACAGATGACGGTGATGACCTTGGCGAGGAGGTTTCCAAAGTCGTCGACCTTCTGCTTGAGGGGCGTCTTCTCCGAGATTTGAGCGGTGATGGACAGGTGAATGTCACCGATGGCGGTGGTAGTTCCAGTGGCGGTGACGATAGCCTGAGCCTTGCCGTTGACGACGGTAGTACCCTGTGGAAGATCGCCGAGTCAGCTTCGGCGTTGGTGAGAGAGAATGGAAAGCGAGAACCCGCTCACCGAGAAGAGCATGTTGACCATATCCTGCTTGACCGCCTTCTCATCCTTGACCGTCTCAGTGATCTTGCTCACGCTCTGCGACTCTCCCGTCAACAGCGCCTGATCGATAGTGAAGCTCGCCGAAGAGATGGCAACGACCCTCGCGTCGGCGGGAATCTTGTCTCCTACAGCCACCGAGATAAGATCTCCAGGGACCACCTCGGAAGCATGCACCTTAACCGCTCGGCCGTCGCGAATGACCTTGGCCTCGTCGGGCGAATATTCCATGAGGGCCTATGACCGAAAAAGGAGGGGAGGGCGCGTAGGCGCGGAGAGACGCGTCGAAGGTCAGTGACGTGTTCGAGTAGAATGGTACAGCAGGAGCCGCTCGCCTCGATGGCCTTCTCGGCATTGGTCTCCTGCACTACACCGACCACGGCGTTGGCGATGAGGATGAGGAGGATGACGATCGGCTCCACGTAAGCTGTGGCCTTGTCGTCGCCTTCCTCAAAGTAGGCCAATACGAACGAGATGGCGGCAGACGCGAGGAGGATGAGCACGAGCTGATCCTTGAATTGCTCGAGGATGAGCTGCCATAGCGGTGTGGAAGGCTCCTCGGGCAGGACTTGCGAGTGAGTAAGCGCATGAAGGGAGCGAAAGGTTCAGCGAAAGGCGCTTGAGGTACAGCCTTGAGACGACTCTGCAGCTCACCATTCTCTCCGTAAATCTTGCGGTGCTCGAGGACCTGTTGGGAAGTGAGTCCCTTCTTGAGATCGGTGTGGAAGACCTTGGCCAGAGCTTCGACGCTCTCTGCGTGAGGTGTAGTCGACATGGCGGCTGAGCTGTACTGTGAATGTACTGCTGTCCTACAATCCGAGTCGAATAAAAAGAAGACGAGGTGAAGTGAGGTAGGAAGGAGAGCTTCGGCGGGCCGTTCGAGCGCGAGTCGACCAAGTCGGCTTCGAAGCGGAGGCTCGCTGCCTGGCTTGAACTCTCTCCTCATCTCTCGGATCCAGCATGTTCGGGCCATTTCGTCAATCAGCTACAGCATTCGGCGGTCTCCTCTGGTACGCTACAGCTTAGTTTCGTCCAGCTCAGGCTGCTCGCTCCTTCAAAACTGACCCTCCGCTTCCTCTGTGCGCTGTAGGAAATCCCCTTGGCGCATGTCCAAGACTCGCAAGATGCGCGCCCGTCTCCGCTTGAAGGCTGTAGACGACGTCATTTCCACAGTAGAGGCTAGCGGGGTACAGACTCATTCCTTGGTGCGTTGCGCTTCTCCCTCTCTCTCGCTCTCTCAAGCTCCCCAGCTCATCTCGTACTGCATCAAATCAGGTCCGAGCACTAGCGCTACCAACAGAGCAAGAGATGCACCCCAAGGACAAGTACACAACTTTCTCGAGGACAGATCCCGGGTACCGCAAGTCGATGCACAAGGTGCCGAAATGTGCGTTTGCTTTCTCCCGCGTCGTCGGCGAGCTGCAGCAGTACATGACCCTTTGCTGATCGTTGATACGTCTACAGGGACTCGTATCACTTCGAGGACCAACCCTTTGGGATTCTAGGCAGGAGCATGAGTGGAGAACAGCTGTACTGTAAGACTAGCGACTTCGCATCCCATCTTCTCTGGCTCGCGATGACAGTGAGAGCAGCCGAGAAGACGGCGAAGGGTTGAGACAGGGTATCTCAATGCAAGTGTCGCCTCACTGAAGCTACGGACGGGATCCTCTCCCCCTCCCCTCCCCTCTCGGCGCTCGGCGCGGCGCTCCCCTTTCATCCCCTCCTCTCCTCAGACACGCCCTCCCAAACGCCCCACTCAGTAAATCACAATCTTACACTTGCCCTCCTTCAACCTCTCGACCACATCCTTATTGCCCAACACGAGTTTGAACAGATCCTCCCTCGCTTCGGGCATGTCGACTAGGGAGCGTTTCTTGGCGTCTAAGTGGGTAGCGTCGAGGAGGATATGGGAGAGGTGGGTGAGGTGGAGGGAATCTGATTGAGTTTTGTGTCGGGGCGAGGCGGGAGCAGGGGGAGGCGAGGGAAAGGGAGGGAGAACCGAGAGGCGAGGGAGGGTCAGCGCCCGAGTAGACGGATGAGAGGGCAATACGAACGCACCAGTCTCCTCCAGGAGCTTGCCGATGCGGTTTGGTGTTCCTACGGCGATTCCAACTTTGGTCTTGTTGAGGTACTCGGCGTGCTCGGCGAGTTTGAAGTGCTTGGCGAAGAGCTTGCCCACGTCAATCTCCTTGGTCTTGAAGTCCTTGACCTCGCTATTAGCGCAAGGGGGGTGTGAGTTCAACGGAGGGATGAGAGGAGTAGAGAATACCGCACCGACACAGATCTGCTACTCGGAGAGCAGCGCCAGCGATGATTAGGATTCGGGGCGAGCCTTCCTTCTTTGGGACTTTGGCGAGGGTGTTGGGAAGGGTGGGGAAAGCGGCACGAAGGAAGGCTTGAAGGTTGTTGCGTTCGGTGGTGGAGGAAGTGTCGACGAGGAAGGATTCTAATCCATCGTTCGGCGAAAGGATCAGCTTCGGCGGAGCTTGAAGACGAGCTTAGAGAGCAAGAGAGACTCACCCGGCAGCTTGAGATCATCCATCTCCATATTACTCAACTTGGGCAATGCGCGCTTCTGCTTCTCGGCCAGCGCATCCACCAAAGCAGGCAAAGGGAGCAATCCCAACCCCTCGCTCTCGCCAATGCCCAACTCCTGCAACTTGGCCGCCTTGGGCTTCTTGGGCTTCTTGTCCTTCTTCTGCTTCTTCTTCTTGCCCTCTCCTGTTGCTCCCTCTGCCCCCGAGGCAGCTCCCTCCGAGTCGTCAGCGGCTTTGCGTTTCTTCGGTGCAGGCTCGTCGTCGTCGTCGTCGGATTGAGGGAGAGGGCGATGAGGATGACTCGAGGCTTCATCGTCGGAAGCTACGAGCTCTGCTGGATCATAATCTTGGCCCCCTGCAACTTCGTCGCCCGAGTCGTCGGAAGGGGCGAAGTTGTCTTCGAGGAGGAAGTCTTGGTCCAAGCTGTCGCCCGAGATTTGAGCTGTAGTAGTAGTAGTAGTATCGGTCTTGACCTTTTTAGCTGGAGGAGGTGCCATTTTGAGTGAGTGAGAGGTGTAACAAAGTGCAAGAGGGCAACAAGCGAGTTGGAAGGTTGGACGGCTGTTGTGCTTCTGAAGGAGGGGATGCTGAGCTTGTTGGCTGTATTGGGGCTTACATTGGTGGTATTGTTCTATCTGAACAAATTGGCTACTAGCATCGCTTCCAAGGTGAGTTTCGGCTTCGTACCAGGCTACAGCCCTCGCTCACGCTTCTCCCACGGCAGGGGCAGGACAACTACTCGCTCTCAGCCAAGGAACATCTCAGGCGGAGGGGGTCCTTCTGAGGAGAGTAGAGCGCTACAGCCATGTCACTCTCTCCCGCGTTGGGACGACCTTCTTCCGTCTCATCTCGTCGCTCCTCTGCCATCTACCAACTGCCCCCACTCGCTCCTCCTTCCCCTCCTTTACCAGCTCCTCCTCCGGCACCAGCTCAATTCCTCTTCTACCCATCACCAACTCCTCACGCTGCTACCCCTCGAGCAGCTCAACTCTCGACCACTACAGCTACAACCCACCTCTACCTGTTCGGCTGGCAGGGGACACACGCTGGCCTCGTAGCAGGCATCTTGCAAGCTTTCGACCAACAAGACGCTCAACAGAGACTAGACACCGTCTTCAATCACCTCGGCCACCACCTCATCATCCTCGGCACTTGCTCCCAATCCTCGGACAAGGGCAACGCTCGCGCTTCGGACCACACTCCTCCCACGCCGAGCACCTCCTTTCACATCCACCTCTCCTCCACCTCATCCCCAACACTCGTACCAACCACCCCACCCACCACTCTCATCCTCTACACCCCACCCAAACGCTCCCAACTCCAATTCCTCTCGCTCGTCCCGCTCCAACTCGACCTCAATTCCTTCGACGCGCCGCCCACACCGGGGAGCTCTACTGCTGCCAAGAGGGCGGAAGCGGAAGCGAGGAAGAAGAGGGATAAGGAAGGGAGGACCGAGGAGCATGTGTTGGGAGAGAAGTTGAGGAGGAGCGCCAAGTTGGATTTCTCGAGTCCGACGAACGCGCCGGCTGTGGCGGTCGCCGATCTGGAAGAGGTGGTAGACTGGGTGAGTGGTGCTCTCCTTCCCTTCTCGCGGGCCGAGCTGAACCTGACCCTCCAACAGATCAACCTCGCGCCTCACCTCACTTCGCTCCTCTCCCCTCCAACGCCCTCCCTCCGCTCCTCCATCTCCTTCCCTTCCACTCTCGCCTCCATACTCTCTCCTCCAACTCGCCTCGTCCGAGCAGTAGCTCGAGGCGTCCTCACTCTCACCGCCTGGGAACTGCCCTTGCTCGGCGGAACGGCTCTCAAAGATCTGTCTGCGACGGGTGCGATCCTTCTCCTCATTCCTCTATCTTGCTCCGCAATACCTACTCATCCTCATCCATTCCCTCGCACTTCACAGTCCAGCAAATCGACACCCGCCTAACTCAAGGCCTTTCCTGGCCCTCGCAATACTCTCTAATCCGCACAACCCTGTCCGCCTCCTCTCAAACTTCCGACATGCCCACCCTCGCGCTGGGTAGAGCTCACTACATTCAATTCTACAACACCATGTGGCTCATCGCCAATGATATGATTGTCGGATCGGCGTTTACGAGCTTTGTGTGCGAGAACTCGGAGTACCTTGGGAGGTTGTTGGGGAGGGTGGTGCAGGTGAGTCGAATCTTCGTTTGGCTCTGCTGAGCGCTTCTGACGCCAGGAGGAGTGCGAGAACCAGAAGCTGATCATTCTCTCTCGCCCGTCGTCGCAGGAGTACACCCTCACTTCGCTTCGGGAGCTCCTTCTTTGGCTCAACGACTGGCCGGGAGGGGTCAAGCTCAACTTTGAGCTCGCCTCAATCTTCTGCGACGGCTTCCTGTGGGGTACAGGGCTGTGGGAGGAGCGTGAGTCGTCCTCTCATCCTCCCCTCTCTCTTTTCGGCGCTGATCTCTCTTCCCCTCCCTAACGCCTCAGTCATCTTTGCCCCCCTCCTCCCCTACCTCCCCACCATGGTCTACCTCCTCGGTCTCTCCGGTCTACTAGGGACCACCATGTTCTTCTCCTTCGCCTCGGACTTGCTCGCCCTCCTCACGTTCCACATCTTTGTCTTCTACCTCATGGCAACCAGTATCTTCAGATGGCATCTCTCTATGCTGGGGGCTCTGTTCAACATCTTCAGAGGTGAGTCTTGACGCAGGAGGCTGAACAGTGAGAGCCAGAGCCGAGAGAACTGACGCCGAGCTGATCTTCCTTTCCTCGTTCACCCCTCGCAAACAGGCAAGAAGTTCAACGTCCTGCGCAATCGAGTCGAACCGGCCGTGTATGAAGTAGATCAACTCCTCCTCGGCACCATCCTCTTCACCCTCGCGGCCTTCCTCTTCCCCACCGTCCTCGTTTACTACCTCGCTTTCGCCGCTGTGAGTCGTCTTCTCGTGCCTCCCCCTTTCGCGCGAGGACTGAATCAAAGTGATCTCAACAGAGCCGACTGGGTATCGTTGCCCTACACGCTGCCATGGAGACAGCTCTCGCCTTCATGAACCATTTCCCTCTGTTCGCCGTGATGCTTCGGTTCAAGGACCCCGCTCGACTGCCAGGCGAGTCTTCGTTCTCCTTTCACCTCTTTCTGTAACAATTGCTAACGCCTCTTGGACCTACAGGCGGCCTACAATTCGAGCTTCACACCTCGCCCGAGGAGGAGCCGTTTCTTCGCATGACGGTTCGTCCCGCCTCGTCCTCCTTGCAGCTCAACTTGGAAGCTCACCGCGCGCTCAAACTAAATACCAGAATAACCCCATCCACCTCGCCGGCATCTTCTTCCAGCAGTGAGTTCTCCTTTCTACCGAGCTCGCCAGCCCATCACATCGGGCGGGGCTCCCCTCGTCAACCGTTGAGCTGACCTTATTTCTCCATCTCACACCACACCACCTCGTGCAGCCTACAACTCTCGAGACGACTGGCTTCACATTACAGTCCTATCTACCTTTTGGGAAGGTTGCTGTCGGGTGAGTTTGGGTTTCGCAAGGGGGATCGTTCGTCGCCGAACCGAGTTGAGCTGACTCGCTTTTGTTCTCAACGATAGGACGCGTCATCTCCCCCATCCCTCGAGTACGACTAAGGCTAGACGTGGATACTAATGTGAAGAGTTGAGCGAGTAATTCGATGTCCAGTTTCAATGGAGCTGGCTCGGAGCCGAGGGGAGGAGGTTTCGAACCGCGAGCTTCGGATGGCCACGATGTGATGCAGGTGCGTCGGGATTAGGCTGTAGCTATTCCGAGCGGGCTGGAAGGTTCTGCAGCCTCTTTATCGGGCTCGGGGATCGGAAAGGCGACTCTTTTCGACGCGAGGCGACGCGGTCCCAACTGCTCGGCGGTTGCTCGCAAGGAATGGGATCGCTCTCTGACGGTGTGAAGGTCGAGCCTGGCTCGGTCTGTGACTCTTAACCATTCACCACTCACTCGTCTTTTGCTCGAAGCATTCTACCAGACTACAGCCCGCTAGTTCGGCGCTCCCCCTCGACTTTCGCACCGGTTGCTCCCCTCTCTCGCTCGAATGCACTTCCAGTCTCTCCTCGCGCTGGCTCTCCTCGCCTCGCCCGCCTTCGCGCACGCAGGCAAGCGTGCTCCTTTGGATGACACCCTAGTCAACGCCTCCCTCTTTGAGCGCTGTACGTCTCTCCAACGAACTCTTCGCCGAAAGACGCGTCTGACCCTCTCCTTCGCCTTCGCAGACGTCGCCTCCCACCTCCGCACGCGTCGAACCACCAACGTCGACATCCCCATCACCGCCAAACCTGCGGTCTACCGTCCTCGCAAGATCATCAACGAGGTGGTCGCCCCCGCCATCGTCCCTCGTGCCCCCTACGTCCGAGAAGCCGGTTCGCACCTCGCTCGCGCTCCCCTCTGGCGTCCCGTCGCCGAGAACCACACGTCCACGCCCGTCAAATCCAAGATCAAGCGCAAGGTCACTTCGGCCGAGCACAAGCGCAATAAGGTCACCTATCGCAATGCCTACCTCGCTAGGACGGCAGCAAAGAAGAGGGGACTCGTCGCCGAGACTTCGTCGTCGGCTTTGGCGCTCCCCAAGATTGAGCAGAGGGCGATGATGGACAAGCCCAAGGTTGTGAAGAGGGGGTTGGTGGAGGATGAGGCGTGGAGTAAGGTCAAGAGGGAGTTTGAGGCGGGGTTCGAGCAGGAGGAGGGCGACGTTGAGGAGGATCAGGAGGACTGGTCTTGGATGGATCATGGCGAGGAGGCGGAGGGGGATGAGGAGTCGGGTGCGGGAAGCTTGAGGAGGAGGAGCGCCGAGTTGATTGATGAGCGCAGCCCCGTGTTGAGGATGGAGACGAGGATGAGGAGGACGAGCCCTTTGCTTTGAGGAGGAGCGAGGACGGCGCCGAAGGGACTGGATCCCCACCCATTGACAACCTTCATGTAGCATCACCCTTATTGTTCGATAGATTTCGACCCTCTTCTCCCTACACCACTGTATTCACACCCACACCTGTTCAACCTCTCAAGCCGATCAAAGCGAGCGAGCTAGCGAAGACCGAGAGCGAAGATCGGCGATACTGAGCGCGGTTGCAGCTTCTTGGCTGTTCTACACTTGTTGATCCCTCTACATCACCTTGACGCCCTCCTGCACCTTCTCGAAGGACTCCATGTTCCGGGTGAAGAGCTCGACCGAAGGCGAAGCGACCGAACGAGGAGGGAAGAGACCTGCGCGGGTCAGCGACGTCTGGAGGAGGGTCAGAATTACAACTCACCCGTCTTCAAGTATGATGTCTCCTCCTTGCCCTCCACAACGGTGCGAATCGGGGAGCCACACTCGCTGCAGAACCACCGAACGGCGACGTTGCCAGAGTCGGTGTTCTTGTCGCGGTAGGACTTGAGAGCGAGGCCGGAGCCGTCGAGCGTAATGAACTCGCTGTCGATGATGAGGTTGCTCGAGGCGCTATAAGAGAGGAAAGCGTCAGCGCGAGCTCGAGCGCGAGCGGAGAGCAATGAACCGGGCCGACGCTACTCACAGGGCTCCGCTAGAGGTTCGGCAACCCGTGCAGTCTATGCGAGAAGATGAAGGTGAGCTTCTGCTACCCTGTCGCTCTCTCGGCGTAGAGCCTTCCGCTAGCACGGCTCCACTTCGCTTGTCGCCCCTGCCATCGCTCTTCAGCATCGAAAGTAACTCACGGCAGATAGCGTGGGTTGCCCCCTCAAATGCTGGCTTGGCTACAGTAACCTGTACGCTGCCACAGTTGCAATTTCCCTCGACGGTAGGAGCGGGGTTTGCTGAGCCGGAGGGGTGCTGCTTGGATTCAGTCTCGGACATGTTGAGGATGTTGATTATAGGTGAACGCTGGATGTAGTGGATTGGGGCGTGATGCTGGCGCTGTGAGACGACGAGCTGGGCGAGCAGTGAATGGCGGGAGGGAGAGAGTGGACAGTCCCGATGCGCTCATCGACTCCTCAACCACGGCTCAAAAAGCCGGATGTTATTTCACTACAGTATTCATTCACCTCACTGCTCTTCGAGACTTCACCGCGCCCTCCGCGGCATGGCACCCCCTCGTCCCTCACCCAGCGTCGCTGCTCTCTGTTCTCGAGCTCGCTGCCCGTCACCATGCTCGTTCACGTCTGGCAATCACCCGCAAAAGATGGAACATCGGGCGAGCGGATCCTGTCCCTCGAAGAGGACGGCTACGTGCTCTCCCTTCACGCGCCCGCGCCGAACGGAGGAGTGCACTGCGCTTTAGAGACGGTGGAGGAAGCATCGCTCGATGGCCTACAACGAGGAGCAGGACAAGAGGCGCTTGGATGTTTGGGTCTCCTTCGCATCGAAGGCAGTAAGTTTGAGTGCGCTTTTGGCTCGCTTCCCCAGCTCACCATCTTCGGCGCTCGCAGAGACTCACGTCGCCGTCGTGACTCAAGCTACCTACGAAGGACCTCAAGAGATGGGCGAATGGCAAGGGATTGGAGCGGAGAGCGTCTACTGCGTCCGTGAGGTGCAGATCTACAGCCTCGACGACGGTCCTCTGGGTCCCGAGCCGGCCGAGCTCGGCCGTCCTTGCTTCGGTTTGAAGCACTTTCTTGGGGATGGAAGCTTCTTTTACAGCGGTACCGCGGGATTTGACATCACCATGAGGCTGGCGGAGCGGTTAAGGGTCGACGAAAGGCGGGCGGAGGCCTGCATTCCGAATTCGAGGAGTGAGGAAGACGACCGAGATCCGAATCGCTGGCACTGTCCGCCTACTAGGTGAGTTGTAGCTCTTGGTGTAGAATACAATGCGCTGATTTGATCACCTCCAAAGCCTCGCCGACCTACCCTCCGACCCCGAGCTTCTTTACAACATCTTCATGCTCACTCCCCTCTTCCGCTTTCGCAACTCGCTCCCTCCTGGCCTTCGTCGAGTCTTCGACATTCGCGGATTCGCTGTCCCCGTCTGCCAAGGCTACTTCTCGACCTGTCAAATCGAGCACGGCGGCAAGAAGGCCCTTCTCACGCTCATTTCTCGGCGCCGCTGGGCTCGCGCTGGACCTCGCTTCATCAAGCGCGGGATCGACGAGGCAGGGAACGTCGCCAACTTTGCTGAGGTCAGTCAAATCTCTGATTTCCCGAGGTGATTTCCCGAGGTGGAGAGAGCTGACGTTCTCACTTGCAGACCGAGACGATTCTACGAACGCCGAACCAGTGCTGGTCCTTCGTCGAAGTCCGAGGCAGCGTTCCTCGTGAGTGATGGCTCGCTGAGAAGGAGTTTGCAAGCTGAATCTTTCGCATCGCAGTCTTCTGGAAAGAGCGAGCGTCGTCAACTCGTCGTCCCGACATCTCGATTCATGAACCTCTTGCCGACTCGCTCCGCCCTTTCCGCCTCCACTTCTACTCTCTCTTCAAGGACTACAGACCCGTCCATATCCTCGATCTCATGTGGACCTCTCCCGAGGGCAACCTTGCTCCGGAAGAGAAGCTCGGCGCAGCCTATGCTGGGTCAGTCGAGCTAAGCCCTTGCGCCGGACCCTTGCTGACGCCGTCTGTTACACAGACTCGACCAACTCGCCTCCAACTACGAGCCCGAATTCATGGAGAAGACGTTCTACCGCACCTTTGACGTTCAGCAAGTCGAGCACGATCAGGGGGGCCTCGACTGCATCCCAAAACGGCTCGCCGAGGCGGTCGAGGAGGATGTCGGCAAGGTTGGAGCCACCATCGTCACTCTCGGAGAGCACGGCCATCTTGAGGGCATCCAACAGCGGCAGGATGGCGTATTCCGAGTCAATTGTCGGGGTGAGTCGCCTTTGCTCTCCGTCGTCTCTCTCCATTGAGGCTCAAATTTGCCTCTGCAGACTGCTGTGATCGCACCAACCTCGGGCAATGGATCATCTCGAGAGTCGCACTCTCTCATTATCTCAGGTCAGAGGGGTTGCCGCCTCTCGAAGGCTCTCAGCTCGAGCGCTCGCATCGAATCCTCTTCTCCGAGGTTTGTGCCCTCTTCCCGAAGCCAGTCAGAGCGCAGGCTGACTCCTGATCCACTCCGTCACAGAATGGAGATGCACTCGCCACCATCTACGCTGGCTCGCCCGCCATGAACTCGGCTGTGATTCCCCGTCCCTTCCTTTCCGAGATCAGGATCGCCGAGCTGACGCTCTTAATCCCCCCTTACAGTTCGTCCGGAGCGGTCGAGCCGCCCACCATGATTTATTGGAGAACATCTACAGCGGTCTGCTCCGTCACAAGCAGCAATGGCTCTACGACCCGGAGAAGGAGCGCGAGACCGAGTTGATGACGGTGAGTGCTGCCTCGTTCTGCGTTGAACGCCTTCTCTGACCTCTTGACCGACATTAGGGAGTCCAAGGATCGCAAGAGGTCCCTCTGCTTCGAGTGGATCGGAATGGCGCCCTCCTGCCGATGTGAGCAACCTAGCAGGAAGCGGTATCGAAGACACCCGCGGCTCTGTAGCTCTCCCTCCTCCCTTGTCGACTCCGAGAGGCGATTAGATACACGATATCCTTTTCTCGCTTGTCTTCAGAGAGCCTGCGAGCCACTGCTAAGCTCGCAGCAGAGAGCGAAGGCTTCGGCGATGAGTTCGGCGCCCGCCGTTGGCACTGAAGAGCCTCTTGCAGCGCTCGCGACTCGTCCACGGTGTCTGCAGGTCTCTATGAAGCGTCAACTGACATCTTGGTGTCATACATCCCCTGAGGCTTCCCGTTCGGCGTTCGTCTCGCTCCTCTCGTCGTCCTCGAGGGGTTTCGGATGCGACGAGGATGTGCATTGTCTCGGAACTTGGCAAAGGAGCGAAGATAAGTCTGGAAGGCCAGAGCTCCAGCGGCCCGGGATGCTTGCAGTTGGACTTGTTCGGGTCTCCCTCTCGTCGTTTCGCTCGCTTGCCGCTCTCGCTGTCTACTTGGCCAGGATGCAGGCAGGGCCCTCCAACCCCAAAGCTGCTCCACCAGCTAAAGCCCCCAAACGCAAGCTCGCCTGCGCTGTGAGCCGCCCTCTGCTCCCCGCCGATGCTCGCCCTTGCTGACCTACGTCTGTCGACAGGCTTGCCGAGCACGACGAATTCGCTGCGAATGGCCACCGCACAGCAATGGATGTGTAGCTTGTGCTCTGGCTGAATTGAGGTGAGTCTAGCGCTGCAGACAGCCGCCAGACGCGCGTCTGGAGGAGAGGTCGAAGCGCTGCTCCCGAGCGCTTGGTCATAGGCTGAGCACCGTTCTACAGATGTCCTGGAGAGCCCGAACCGCGCAAGCGCATCAAGAAGGGCGTCGAGGGTGGATCTGGCTCTGCGTGAGTCCCTGCGCGCTCGCTGTGCAGCCCAAAGTACGCCGAGCTGACCTTCTCCTCTGCACAGCGTTGCTCTCACCAGCAATGCTCAAGCTGAGATGGAGCGCTTCACCCTCGGAGGCGCTCTCACGTTCCACCTGATAGAGAGTGAGTAGCGGTCCTCACGGCGGTTCAACTTCGGCGCTGACTGACCTCATGTGCAGGTCTGTTCGTCATGGCCAACCCCAGTGTGCCCGGCATGGATTACTGGATGATTCGGGACCTGCTGCACGCTGCAGGAGGAAGCTCAAAGGAGATGGAGATCGCTGCCGAAGTGAGTCCCCTTCGTCTTGAGGACCGACCTGGCAGGATTGCTCACATTCATCTCCAGTGCCTCTGTTCCGCCTTCATCGCAAGCTCAGCGACCTTCTCAGACCATGCTGTGAGCCGTCCTGACGTCTCGACCTTCGCCAGCGACTGATCTCGGCGCTCCTCCGACAGACCATTGTCGGCCCAGGAGATGCTGAGATGCCCACCGACCTTGTCTCAGGGACCGTGGCTTCTTACGACTCTCTCGTTCCATACGGTGCACGTCGTACGAAGGCCGTCGCCTCGCTCGCCGAGAGGGCCGTCAGCATGTTCGAGGAGAGCGGCATCAAGGACCGACCTGGAGTGGAGACGATCTACACCATGCTCGCGTTAGACCAGTGCTCGACATTGACTACCGATGGAGGACGTCAGTCGCGCGACTTCATCCTTGGCGCCGCCGGCCAGCTCAAGCATCTCCTGGACCGTCACGCCGAGCTTCCGGCTTCTCAACTGAGTGCTCTACGAGGTTCTCTAGGCTTTCATATCTTGGTAAGTTTTCATATTTTTGCCTTCGAGATGGCTCGCTGACCTTGTTGCGCTCGCAGAGTCTCGACGCGACGACGGCTGCCATCCTTCGTGCGCCTCTGGCCATGTGCGTTGCCGGCTTTGTTCCTCGAGCCTCGATAAAATCTAACGAGACTTCAATACAGCACCGACTACGAGCTCTCGACCTACTTCTCGCACATCGACTTCTCGGCGATCCCTCCACCAGCTCTCGACTCGACTCGACTCATCAATGACGAGGAGGGTTGGTCGGAGCTCGGCAAGCAACTCGCGCCTTTACAGCTCTCAATTCTCAGCCTTTACCGCACCTTGATCAACGCTGGGGATGGTGAGCATGTTCGTTTACAGCCGGACCCGCCGGAGGGCGCTGACCTTCTTGATCCTCAGCTCTCCCGCCCTCCGCAACGATCGAGCTACTCTGGAAAGGAATCGACACTTGCATGTCCCACCTCGCCTCTGCCGACGTCGAGATCGCCTCTCTACCCCCGCTCGATACGAAGCAGCTGACAGACCACCGCCAATTCGACCTCTTCGGCCTCACAAACGCGCACCGCCGCAATCTACTCCGTCTCGACCTCCTCATACACCAACGCATCGTCGAAACCGCTCTTGCCTCGGAAGAAGAGCCCGACCTCGCCGTTCTTCAGAGCTACGAGGTGTCGCGCGAGCGAGTGCAGCGGGTCTTCGTCGCCGTGACCGCTATCGCCAAGCAGAACGTCTTCAACAGGTCGCTGCTCTACGTGAGGAGGCTGTTCGAGATGCTTGAGGTGTGCTCGACGTGGACGAGTCTGAGGACGGCGGATCAAGAGACGGCGGCCGAGTTGATTGGCGAGCTCGGCGTCACTGGCGAAAGCGCCGCCATGTGAGCCATTCTTACTTTGGTCTGGAGATATAAAGCTGTCGGCTTACCTCGCATCTTTCTACAGCCTTCTGCAAGCTCTCGCTCTTGCTGCCTGGTCCTCCCCCATCGCCGCTCAGCAGCGCAACGGACTCCGCCTCGGCCTCGGCGGCGCCCTCTCCCTACTCCCTCCGCCAGCGGGAGCTCAAGATCAAGCAGTGCACAGAGGGATGGTAGCGGCTGCTTCTCCTCTTCAGCAGAACGGCGGCTACGGATCGCCAGGCCTTTACCAGCCGCCTGCAGGACATTCCTCGCAAGGCCCACCTTACGGATGTGAGTCGACGCCCACCTCTCTCTATCAGCTCTGTGTTGACCACTCTCTCGACCGCGCCACAGACCCCTCTACGTCACAACAGCCCTACTACCCTTCGTTCCCCGGCGCTCTTCAACCGAGTACGTTCCGCCGCCCAATCAGACGTCCACCTCGCTCACGACTCTATTCTACAGCCCCTCAAGAGCTCAATATGATACCTCAAGCGCATCCACCTCAGCAGTACGAGGCCGGCATCTACTCGCATCCACCGCAACGCTCTTTCCCCTCCCTTCCTCCTTCCAACTCGTTCAACTCGTCACCGTACGGAGAAGCCTACTCGCCGCACTCCGCTTCGGGCTACACACCGGGGTCTTACGGAGTTGCGCCTTCGCCTGCACAAGGAGGCTGGGATGGAGGAGCGCCGAGATGGTCTGCTCCCGCTGGGCCAGCAGGAGAGCGCTGGGGCTGAATGGAGAGGGGGGCTTTCGTAGCGTGTAGATAGCGAGTACTTGTATCATAGTAGCAGTTTCCACAGCATCTGCACTTGGAGCGAGGCTGCGAGCAAGTCCTGCCAGCGAGCTCGGTCGAGAGCCTCCTCGCAACTCTCGCCGACGGCGGCTTGACGCTGTCGGCGCGTGGCGAGATGATGATATCAACAAAAAGCGATTGCCTGCCAAATAGCTGTGCAAATGTCCGTTTGGCCCTCACTTTCTCAAGCCCCTCCGTAGTATTCCCTCGCCTCGGTCAGCATCGCCGACTCGACGCCGAACCACGCTGCCTCGATCTCCTCCCACACGAGCGCTCGCTTGGCCGCAATAATCGACTTGACCTGCATGTCGAAGGATGAAGAGATGGGTCGATGATCCGATACGTTGACCTCCCATCGTCGATACTGCCCTGGAAGGGGCGTGATCTTGTCCTCGCGGTCGGCGCCTGAGGAACGAGAAGAGTCAGCGAGGGAAGTGGGGCGTTGCGCCTGAGGAAGAGGGGAGAATGGTCGAGACGCACGGTAGAGAATACGATCGCACCACGCCGGGATGCGCTTCTTCGCCGACGAGTCGTAGCTGTCGGTCCCGGGGTCGTATCTGTAGGATCAGGAGGAAGTCAGATGCGTAGAAAATAGTCTTCAGCCCTCCGACGTACTTGTAGGTCGGCGCAAAAGTAATGGTCGGCTCCTTGAACGAGCGAAGGCGAAACGTCTGGTTCGTCGCCAGTCCTTTGAGGAGCTGATCGTATGGCAGGAGCGTCTCGAAGGTGCCTTCCATCGCAGCGGCGATCACGTTGTCCCTGCGAGCGTCGATCCTGTAATTGAGGTCGCCCGAGAGGATGCAGAGCTCGTGGTCGAAAACGGTCGTTCCGTCTCCGCCGGGGGCGTAGGCTCCAGGTGATGAGGTCCCGAGTCCTGAGAAGGCCGACTTGTCCTCCAAGATGTCGACGAGATCGTGGTCTCGTTGGCGCCGATGAGATTGACCGGCAGCCTGTGGACGGGAGAGTGGTCAGTGAGGGGGAAAGGCGAGAAAGCTCGGCGAGCGTACGAGATGGCAGTTGATGAAACATAGCGAGGTATCATCGATGACGAATCTGGCGAGTATGCCTCCCTTGTTTCCGTGCCTTCCTCCCATGCCCGTCTTGACGGTGATCTTGGCGACGTCGCGAAGGCTGGCCGACTCGGAAGACTTGACGAAAATGCAGCTGAAGAGCTGTGACCGAGGAAACGAGATCAGTCGGGAAGCGCATGGTACAAGATGGATGCCTACCTACCCCGATCATGTCACCGACGTGGACGACGGTGTAGGGACACTCGGGAGGCATGACGAGCCGAACGGCCTGGACGAGCTTGTCGTGCCACAGACGGTAGCTTGAAGAGATGCCGTCCGAGAACTTGGCGTCGCCCTTCTTCTTTCCGAGAAGCATCGATTCTGTGGAGAGAAGAAAGTCAGCCATCTGTCGTTGACGCGAGACGACGAGAGCTCGGCGCACTGGCAGTAAGCTTCTTGTCCTCGAGATCGATCTGTGGAGACGAAGGGAGTCAGCAGGCTGGCCAGCGAAAGTGCAATGGACGACGCACCATCTCCTGGAAGCCGAACGAGATGATATCGGGGCTCTCCGTCGAAAGTAGGACGTCGCGCAGGAAGTCGAGGTTCTGAGGCGTGCCGGAGAGATCTTGCGGCTTCGAGGCATCGATGTTCCACGAGATGCAGAGAGTGCGAATGGAGCGGAAGGTGCAGAAGTCGGGTTGACGAAGGTTCAGCTCGGCGTCTGAAAGAACGAGAAGGTCAGCTCAGCTCACGCTTGGCTGACGAGGGAAATGGGCAAGCTCACCAAGCCAATCATCGCGCAATAGACCATCCCAGAGATGAATGGCCATGTCACTGCCCATGCTCGCCACTTGCAGCGTCTCGTCCTGATCGGCGCGAGGAAAGAGCCAGTCAGCCGGAGAGCGCTCGAGGCGAATCGAAGAAGACTCACGGCCCAGAGCGAGGCAGGGTCGACCACGATCTTGTGAACCGTCTCCTTGTGCGCCTTCCATGCCTTGGCAACCGTCCACGGCTCTGCACGAACGTCGTAGACGTAGATGAGGCCCGTGCGAAACCCCGCCCAAAGGTTCTTGCCGACGCCGACGAGGGAGGTGATCATGTAAGGCGAAACTCGCTGGACGAGGAGGCAGGCGTACGTCTGGCGATCCCACACCGAGACGAAGCCGTTGTCGTGACCGAGGTAGACGAGGTGGTCCTGCGAGGGGACGATGGCCGAAGCGGTGACTGCTCCAATGTGGCCGACCGATTCGGGCGTCGTCATGGGTCGAGGGAGGACCGAGAAGCTTCCGGTGGTAGTCGGATCGTAGACGCGGATTTGAGGACTCCTCATGGAGACGGCCGACGATCCTGGTTTCGTCACTGGCCCCGACGACGTCCAAAGCTCGTTGCCGACCGTGGCGTAGAAGTTCTGCTTGTCGGGAACGCGTTGGGCCTTGAATGCACCAGCGAGCTGAGGGGCGTCGGGAGAGTCGAACGCGCCCCAGATGAGCACTTTGCCCGTTTCCTCGAGCGTGACCATCGAGCGGCCGATGCGATAGATGCCCACGACGGGCGAAAGGTGGATGTTGAGGCGCGAAGAGACGATGCAGAGCTCAACTGTATCGACCTCGAAGAGATGTCCTTCCTTCGTACCCGCCCAACAGTAGCGACCGTCGCTCGCCGGGTCGTCAACTCCCGCTGCTCGGAACTCGACCGCCGTGATCTTGTGGTCGCCGCCAGGAGGTGATATTGACTCTGACGCTCCACTGTAGTGCGAGGGATGCCAGACGTGGACAGCGTGGTGACCAGTCACGACTCGAGTCCCGCGAACGGCGAAGGAGTGGATATGGCTTTGGGAGAGGATGGGCTTGCGGTTGCGAAGAAGGGGAGGGCGACGGTTGGCGAAGGTAGCATCGGGGAACTCCTGCGACTTGCTGAAGAGGTTGTCGTCTTCTTCTTCGTCCGAGGAGCCCTCGTCACCCGAGCCGCCTGGAGTTGCAAGTCCCGGCCGCTTCGGCGCGAGTCGTTCGCTCGGAGCGACAGCGCGCGAAGGTGGCGGCGGTGGTACGTAGGGTGCATCCACAGGTAAAGGTGCTGGGGCCGAAGTGACGGCAGCGGGAACGGGGCGAGGTGGGATCGCTCTGGCGGAGGAAGGAGCGCGAGAGAGGGAGGCGGTTTTGGCGAGAGGAGGAAGCTTGCGAGGGGGCGGCGGAGGAAGGAAGGTCTTCTCTGGCGAGATGGAGAGGCCGGGATTGGATGGGGTCCGTTCCAACACCGTCGGTGCCGGCATGGTTGGTAGGGAGACGGAAGTGATGGCTGGACTCGTCGCCGACCTCGAGGGAAGGGGAGGGGGAGGCGGGACTGATCGACCTGTAGGTGCTTCCGGTTGCTGAGTGTTGAGCGCTGGTCGAGGCGGAATGACTGGTCGAGGTTTGAGGACGGGAACATCTTCTATTGGCGCCGGACTGAACGACCGAGGCGCCGAGAGTTCCTCGAAAGGGCTGCTCTCCTCTGCTCCTGCCGTGGGGGCGGAGCTGATCGAGCTGAAGCTTCCGTTACGACTGTTGCTGATGAAAAGACTGTCCGGCGGGGTGTTGGGGGCCGTGACTGAGTGAGAGGAAGGAGGAGGAGCTGCTGCGAAGCGCGAAGCCAGAGCCTTGACCGAGCTAGTCGGCTCAGCGGGGGCAGGCTCGGGCGGGTCGTCAAAGGGTGTGGTAGCTGGTAGAGGAGGGATGGGCGAAATGGGACGACTGATCTTGCGCGATGGTGGAACGGGAGGGGGAGTCTTGCGAGTGGAGGATGCGGCTGAGGGGAGGTTGGGCCGAGTAGCGAACGGTACGAGGGGGGGAGCTGTAGCAGGCATTTCCTGGACCTCCTCGATGCCATTGGGGGTGCTGGGACTGGCGACGACAGGCGAGAGGCGAGGTGGATCCAGCGCGGAGGCGAAGGGCGATGTGCTGCCGTCCTGTGAGCGCGACCGTTCCCGCTGCAGCCTCAGCACCGGCGTGGATCCAAAGCGCGCTGTTCGCACCTTCCCCTCCTCTGCTGCTGGCTCCCCCTCTGTTGACTCTCGTACAGGCGGAGGACCCGACGAGGAGCGCTTACGAGCGACTGGAGGTCGCGGTGGTGGAGGGCCCCGGCTGCTGGGTGAGGCTTTGGTGACAGTCTGTGCTGATGATGCAGTCGAAGAGGCCTGCCCATCATCGCTGCCTCCTCCCGATGAGCCGTCGAGCCGATTGGGCGCAACTGCTCGCTTGGGAGCTGCGAATGCTGCAGGCTTGGGATTTGGCGAGGGCGAAGGGCTCGTCGGCTTGCTCGAAGGTCCCCCTAGCTGCTCGAAGCGTGCTCGGAGGCTCGAAAAGCTGGCCACCTCCTCCGATTCCGACATCGCCTTCTGCGCGCTGCTGGAAGTGACGCTTGCTGGGTGATGAGGCCGTGGTGTGAGGTAGACGCTGCAGCAGCAGCGGGAGGAGGTAGAGCTATTCCTTCGAACGGCGAGCTGTCCGGCGAGTCGAGGTGACGACGAGGTAAAGGGATGAAGGAGAAAGGGAACGAAGCCGAGCTGCTCGCTTCTCGCTCTCTCATGGACGAACGACATTTGAGGGCAGTCTTCTGATGCTCGTTACTCAGAGCTATCAACATGAATCTAGATTCTTGATGGTCCGAACCGAATTGCCGTCCACCTGAATGCAGAGCGAAACAGAGTGAGCACTGCCAACGCCGAGGTCGAGGAGAAAGCTCACTCCTTGCATCCAGCCGTTCAGATTCGACTGAAGATAGTCCAAACTAAAAGTAAGAGGTGGGTCAGCTGGCTTTTGGCCGATTCGAACGGGTACGAAAGGGAGAAACGGACTTGTTCTGCCTCACACAGTCGCTGGAGGCGTATTGTGTGGCGTATTCCCAGGTCATATCGCTCGGCCAGCCGTTGTACTGCGCTAAGGCGACAAGGAAAGAGTGAAGGGAGGAAGAGGGTCAGCTTGACGAGAAACGCCGACGAAGGCTGCGCCGAAGCTCGGTGACCGGGTCGGTCGATAGTGGAGCAAGGACTCATCCCGTCACTGTCTTTCAGAACGGAGTTGAAGTATGAGGCTCCCTTGTTGACGTTAAAATCCCTGTAAAGCAGAGAAGTTAGCTCGTGGGAAAGCAAGAAGAGGATCGCCGAGCTCACGGGTCGTTGCAATCCCCGCCTGGTGCGTCGGTGCACTTTTCCGTGGTGATCTGTTGTCGGAGCATGAGCTTTCGACCTGAGAGGCGAAGTAAGAAAGGAAACTCGCTTGCATTAGGCCCCATGAGGCTCAACGTGGGAGGCAGAAAGGAAGATGGTTAGCGATGGCCTTCTTTCGGACTTGCTTCCGAAGTGAGTGCGAGCCGGCATCCTCTTCAGCGCATGTCAAAGTTACTCACCATCTCCGGGAGCGACCGCATCACTATTGCATGAACTCTCGGTCAGGGCAATGGAAGCCAAAAAGATCGGAGGCAAACCAGACGAGGCGCCGACCGAGTTGAACAAGTCTACCCATTTTGTACAGGCGGAGAAGGTGTCGAGCTTGACTGCCTCGGCGAGGTCGAGGTACTTGAGCGAGGCAATGTCGATCTTGGGAGGCGTCCACTTGGAACTCTTGTCGGAGGAGCTGAGTCCACAGCTGTGTGTAGGGTGCAAAACGGTCAGTGGGGCGAGAACGGGCTCGGAAGAGAAGGATTCAGACTTGAGCCATGTTTGAGCTCCGTTGGGCCCTACGCCAGGTCCTGGCTCGTCCACCTGCGAGAGGAGAAGAAATCAGCTGGGTCGCCGAAGCTGGCAAAGCAGCTCGACACACTGCACCGCTGTCGCCGCAGACGTCGTCGGTGACCCCGAACATTCCAGCTCCACTTCCAGTAGACGTGGTACCCGTTGACGTGCTCGTCGCACCCGAGGCGGTTCCAGAAGCCGTCTTGGAAGGTGAGGTGTTGCTCTCCTGGGCCGAGGTGGCTTTGGTCGAAGTTGAGAGGGCGGCTTCCGTAGTTTGAGATGGATCAGTAACTCGTTTTTCCTTCAAAGAGATCTGTGAAGGCTCACCCGAAGCAGCCTTTGAGCTTGTTGGCGCGCTACTCGATTTCGGCGCCTCGGCCGAGGTGATTTCTGCGGTCGCTGCCACCGTGCTCGACTCCGCTGAGCCCTCGCTCGCGGTCTTGTCGATATAGGTCTTTGCTGCCCATCCTCCAACGGCAAAGAGGATGAGAAAGACGACAAAGGCGATCACCCACCGCTCGTTTCTCCTGCTCGTTGGATCCGGCGGTCGCCTTCGCAGAGGCTGAGAGAGAGAGACGGAGATCAGTGACAATCTTGTCGAGCTTGAGTGTAGACCCACTCTCTCCTCCTGCACTTCATCCTCATCCTCGTCGCTGTCCTCGGACGTCGTCGAGTCGTCCTCTGATTCCTCCTCCTGCTCCTCTCTTGGGCTTCTCCGAGGCGGCCTCCGTCGTCCGGGATGGAGCAGATACGTTGTCGGTTCCCCTACTACTGGCGGAGGCGCTAGGAGACCCTTCTCCTCGTCGCTGAGGCTGGGAGACATTGGCGAACAGGCGAAGCGAAAGAAGGAAGAGGAGTCGAGTGAACGAAGTGACAAGTCCGAGGAGCCAAGTCGAGGCGAGCTGGGGCAACAGAGCAGGAGCAGACGGAGCAGAAGCTTCTGTTCTGGTGCAGACCATCTGAAACAGCTGTAGTCAAGTAGAAGCATGAAAAGAAGCCGTTTCCAGCTTTCGCAGGTTGACTTCTTGCGCCAACTTGAGTTCACAATGGAGTCTCCGCCGTCGCCCACGAAGGACAAGCTGGAGCTACTGGAGCTACCAACAGAGCTGCTCTTGTACACCTTTAGCTACCTCGACTTCCGCGCCGTCGCCGCCATCCGCCGTTGCTCCAACTCTCTCAACCAGCTCGTCTCGTCCTCGAGCGAGCTTCTCTACCGCCGTATCGCGTGGGCAGCGGGCTTCACCGAGGAAGCAGGAGTAGGAGCATCCTCTGCTGCTGGCGGAAGAGCTGTGGGCGGGTTCGGGCTGCAGAAACTCGAAGAGTGGTGGGATGAGGAGGAGCTCAAGAAGGCCATCAGCGCGCAGAGGAGTATGAGTGGGATGTATGATGGGGTGAAGAGCTGGGAAGAATTTGGTGAGCTCCTTGAACTTTCCCGCTGCTGCAGGCGAGTCAGGAGAGCTGATCAACGTTCTTCCCCACCTTGCCAGCTCGTCGCCGTCTCGCTCTCGACAAGAGATGGCTTAAGGGAGAATTCCAGGAGCGATGGATGCTCATCGGAGACGCTGCTGGCCCCGAAGGACTGTTTCGCTTCAAGCTGGACCCCGAGCCGAATCAGATTCTGGCCTCGGGGCTCGGAGGTGTGCCGAACCCTTCGCTCGAAGCGGACCGTCGCTGAGCATACTTTACAACAGGCGGTAACTGTGTCTTCAACGCCCGGGGTGAGCTGGTATGGAGCTGCGAGCTGCCAACGTCGCCATATCCTCACGTCGAAGCTAGGTGAGTTCCAGCTCTTGCCGCAATGCTACTCGGCTAAACTTCAGCTACATCGACACAGCAACGGCTACTTCACCCAAATGATTTCCGAGCAAGGCAACCGCTTCCTCTGCTGGCGACGAGACGACATCACCTCCCCTTCCGCCGAACTCTCGGCCGAGGTCATCGCGGCCTTCACTTTGCGCACAGCGCATCACTTGCCAAGCTCACCAGGCTACACTCCCTTCACCGTGATCGACTCTCCTGGCGCCACTAACGCCACCAAACTCCGCTTCCCTTACCACCTCGGCGCCTCCTCGGACGACCGCAAGCTCTACCGCTTCGACCTGCTCGCCGCCTCCTCCCACTCGCCCAACACCGCCCTCGCCACCATCGACATCTCCTCCCTCTGGTCTCGCGACGCTCTCGCCGATCCCGCCATCTACTACGTCGAGATCCTACAACAGTACTGCCTCGTCGCCGGCTCGCGGTCCATCACCTTTTGGCACCCCGACCGAGGTTGCGTGAGCACCTTTCCGCCAGAGTTTCCGCCTTCGTTTGCACGCGAGGACGAGTTTGTGCCCGTCGAGCATCACTACCGCGATGAAGGACGGCTGAGGTGGAGCGCCGTGCATCACGATGTGAGAGGGGGAGGAGATGGGAGCGGTGAGGGAGGCGAGGGAGAGGTGAGGGGAAACCTGGTGGCTGTTACTTATGGTGAGCGAGGCGAAGAGGGTAGTGGGAAACTCATGTGGACGCCGAGGGTCGGCAAGGTGCTCGAGGGCGCTTCGGCGCAGGAAGTCGCTCGCATGACGGTGGTGTTGCAGGCGGTGAGTCGACGTCGTCTCTCCTTCGAATCACTACGACCCGAGCTAACCGCCACTCCCTTCCCAGTCCTACCCCATTGTGCAGCTCGCCGTCGAGAACGGTCGCTGCGCCTTCATCACCGCCGGCGAAGGTCATCTCAGCGCTCTCTGGATGCTCAACCTGCGCGACTTTGACAGCATCGAAGAGTTTGAAGCTGATCCTCCCACGCCCGTGAGTCTCCAGCGTTCCCACTCCTCGCCGAACCCACGAGAGCTAACCTCGGCGCTCCCCCTTCCTCAGATCTGCATCGCCTACCCTCTACCCTCGCTCTGCCCGCCCTCCCGCCTCGAGATGACCAACGACGAAATCATCATCCCCTCCTCCTCCATCTTTGCCTCTCCCTCCCTCTCCAACCCCGCCGGCGGCGGCGCTCTTCGCCAAGATCTCGCCGAGCTGCAAGAAGTCGCGATGCAGCTCGCTTCCGCCGAGCTCAACTCCACGGCGCATGGCGAGCTGGGTGTCCCGGGAAGATTCTCTTGGCAGACTATGGAGGGGAGGGTGATGAAGAGGTGGCAGTGGGATGAGAGGAAGCAAACGGCGGTTGAGAGGGAGTGGATGACCTTGCTGAACCGAGCGGCGAGGCTGGGGGAGGGATTCGAGGGTACAGATGCGTTTGTAGCTTTCGGATTCGGCGGCTAGTAGCGCTGTTATACTAGTTTACCCCCGAACAGAAAATGAGCGACCCCTAATGCCGAGTCGAGAGAGTGAGCTGGGCGACGGCTGACTCTCTCCCTCCCGCGACATTGAGCGTCCACAGTCACTACATCCGTGGACACTCGATTCGTGCTCTAAGCGTGCTACCCAAACTCTCACAACTCGCCTACAACTCCCAGCGCCCGCCACTCGAATACGCCTGCGCTATCCGACTCTCCCTCGCTCTTCCTGCTCATCTCGTCCAAGCAGCAGCAGCACAAGGTCTGCAGCCAATCAAATGACGTCCACACCCACCAGCTCAAGTACCATCTCCGCCTCGTCCTACTTGCACCTCGCCCCAGCTTCGACCCCCACCCACCCCTCCTACACACGGGACGAGATTCGCCAGCTCGTGCTCGAGTATCTGAGCAGCGGTTGCTATGCCGATAGTGCCAAGGCGTTCGTGCAAGAGGTGGATCGTAGGGAGGCGGAGGAGGAGCGTCAGTCGCAAGATCCTGCAGGAGGGGGAGGTCAGGCGGACGACGAGGGGAGGCGAGCGGTCAAGAGTCTTAAGAGGAAGGAGAGCGTGATGGGCATGCAGGGGATTGAGGCTACTCCTCCACCTTTTGCTACAGAGCCCGAATTGGACCGAGATGGCATGGCTGTAGAGGAGGAACACGACGAGTTGGAGGATCAGGACGAGGAGGAGGAGAGGGAGGTTGAGCGGTCGTTGGTCAAATCGGTGGCTTTCAGGTTGGATAGGAATGGAGTGGAGCAGCCTGTTGATGAAGAGGAGGAGGAGCAAGGGTGGAGTATGCTCTCGAGGGACCAGCTCAACGAGGTGCGGCTTCGTAGAGGTACGTTTCGTGGGCTCTGTACGGCGTGGAGAGCTGTAGGTGATTTGCTGACCTCATCTACTACCAACAGACATCCGAGACGCCATCCTCAGCGGTCGCATTCAACCCGCCGTCGACCTCATCACCGAGCACTTCCCCTCCGTCCTCGCCGAGCCGGCCCCTCCCTCCGTGACCCCAACCACCTCGCTGAAACCCTCCAAGCCCTGCCTACCAACCACCTTCTTCGTTTCGACTCCCCCAACCCCCTCCCTCCCCGACTCAGCCGCCTCCTTC
>MWVB01000004.1:335846-395611 GCA_003054985.1 Leucosporidium scottii | reverse complement strand
CTCCCCCAACCCCCACCCTCCCCGACTCAGCCGCCTCCTTCACCACCAACGGCGCCTCAAGCTCCCCCAGCGGCCTCCCCATCCTCGGCGCCACTTTCGGCTCCTGGTCCCTCTCCCTCGAGCCCCAAATCCTCGCCCTCAACCTCCAACTTCAAACCTTTGTCGAACTAATGCGCGTAGCCCACTCCACCTCCTCCAACGCCTCCACCCCATCCGGCACCTCGCCTCTGCACCCTTCCTCAGCCTCGAACGGCCACTCTCTCACCGATTCCATGCTCTCCAATTCCACCTCCTCCCTCTCCTCCAACACGACCCACACGATGAATATCGCCATTTCCCAATCCCAAGCCCTCAACGCCAAGGTGCAGAGGTTGCCCAGTGGCAAGGCGCGCGAGAGTTGGGAGAGGGAGTGCATTGACGTGAGTGGGTTGTTGGCTTATAAGGATTTGAACACTTGTCCTGTTAGGGGTTATTTGGCTCAGGAGAGGAGGGAGGTGTTGGCCGAGTTGGTCAATGCGGCGATCCTGGGTGAGTTTCTCTCATCGGCGCTCGGGTTCTCCTCTCTCTCGCTCTTTTCGTCGGGTCTCGCTTGCTGATTCCCTTTTTTGTTTCGCGTGACCCTCGTCTCAAATACACAGAACGAACAAACAAGACCCCGATGCCTTTGCTCTCCCTCGCGGCAAGGCAGACGACCGCGCTTTGGTCCACCCTCGCCGAGTGGAAGGTTCAGTTCCCTCCGCCGCCAGGAGGGGAGAAGGAGAAGAGCAAGGAAGGCAAGGAGAAGGGCAAGGGACGGGTGAGTTGCTTCCCCGAAGCAGATTGAGAGCCAATCGCTGACCTCTTTACCTCGTCGCCGAGCAGACTTACCCCCGTTTCGACCTCCGGACCTTCCTGCACGAGCGCGAGGTGCCTGATCCTTCTGTCGGAAGTGGGAATACCTCGAGGGAGTAGTGCACTGTAGTATAGCGTGACGACGAGCGATCAAGTACTTAGCGCCGAGTCGAGCCGAGCCGAGCCGAGCTCCATATCCCTGTATCAACAGCCTCCCTTCTCTTCCTTCCCTTTCCTTTGATTTCCGACCACCCACCCACACCCCTGCAACAGCATAGCACCGCATATCCCAATAACCTTCGTTCCTTCGCCTCTCTGCGAGTTGGGAATCCTAAGTTGGTGCGAAACGTCGATATTGCTGACCCCCTCCCACACAAAGACTCTACAACTCTCCCCTCTTGGGAACTCCGACCCGATAGACAGTTTACTCCTGGTCGACGTAGCGGTGACGGATGCTGTGGTTGGCGGGAAGGGCAGGAGAGAGGAAGGGGGACGATGGCGAAAACGCACGGTGAGGGAGGCAGGGAAGGAGGGAGAGGGTCAGTTAGGCTCGGGCGAGGAGGGTACAAGAAGCGCGTTGTGAAGAGATGTGTTAGGAAGACTCACTCGGCCCACTGTAGAGTGAAGAGAGAGAGAGAGAGGGGAGTCAGCGAGGGCGGAACGCAGGCAGGAAAGGGAGAGAGGAGACTGACCTGCTTGCCGCGGTTGTGGTTGTCCCACCAGGCCGATGTAGCCTTGTCGTATCCGATGCCGAAAGCGAAGGCGCCTGTAGGTTGTTCACAGCGGGGGAAGAGATTGAGACGGAGCGGCGAGTGTATTGTGAAGGGGGGGAAGCCGAGATTGGGAGCGCGTTGGGAGAGGTGCAGAAGTGGAGGGCGGGCGAGGAGGCGAGATGTACGATAGAGGAGAGAGGGTACAGACGAGCGGATGAGGTACAGCGAGGTTTGGTATTCAAAGGAGAAGGGTCAGCTCGGGATGCTCCCTCCCTCTCCCTTCTGTAGTACACGAGATGAGTACTAACCGAAGAAGACGGTGCCGACGAAAACGGTGTTGCGGCTGAAGAGCTGAGTGAAGGCGCTGACGACCTGCAGGCGGTTGAAACAAGAGCGGGTCAGCGCGGTGCGTCTCTCTCTGCCTCGAGGCAGGGGATTGGGCGGGATTGGAGGGCCAAGTAGACGGCGATAGTGGGAGAGCAGCAGAGGGAGGAGCTGTAGCTTGGTATAAGCCACCACTTACGGCCATTGTTGGACAGAGGAAGGCGACGAGTAGTGACGGGAGCAGAGCCAACTTGCACTCGCCCCCGAGCGATTTGGGACTTGGTCGCGAGCGCGAGAGAGAAGCGAGAGGCGAGGGCTTGGCTTCCTGCTCCGTTCTCGCTTTTACTTCTACTATAGAATGTCGACTTACTTTGAGACTGTTCAACGCGTAAGTTACTTCTCTCACTGTCCTCTGCTGCACCTACACCAGCTCAACCCGCCCTCGTCCCCCAGTCCTACGTCGACGTGCCCGTCTCCGATGCTGGAGTCGACACTGTCGCCTTCCTCGAAGCCACTGAAGGTCTCATCAAAATGTTTGGTACGCTCTCCTGTTCCATCTCACTCTCCTACAGCTCTTGCTCGTCGTCTCTTCAGCGACGCCCCAGCTCGAGCTGCTCAGGCGCGTGTCCCGCTTCGCGTCGCTCACCTCCCATCTCACCTACAGATCTTCTCGGCAACCCTTCCTTCACTATTGTTCAGAGCGATATGACTGGCAACGTTGCTGTGAGTTGTAGCTCGGTTCACCTGGGACGCTTGGGAGGCGAGGGCGTGTGCGCGAGATGAGCGGGACGCGCTTGGAGGTCAGGGAGCGACGCACGGACGGTCTGTTGGGGTACAGAGGGAGGGACGGATCTCGAGGAGCATGGAAAACCGCTGTCGAGCTGCAGAACGCGCTGTCGGATGTCGGGGCTGACCCATCTCCTCCCTTCGCACCCCCCGCCTTCATCTCGCTCCTTCCCTCGCCTCGCCAACCACCACCTCCGCACCTCACAGAAAATTCGCACCCGCTACCTCGCCCACCCCGAGCAATCGGCCACCCTCGAATCGCTAATGGAGCACGAGAAGACCGAAAAGAAGAAGACCGCCACCGAGGGACTACTGTGGCTCATTCGGTTCGTCTTTCCTGTCCCTCAACCCTCCTCCGAACCTCCACTGACCATGCCATACCCTCCATAGCGGGCTCAAGTTCACCCAAATCGCCCTCCAACGCTCCCAGGCTGACAAGGCCGAGGAGCTCGCTGTTTCCTTCACCAAGGCTTACGAGGTCACGCTCAAGAAGTTCCACTCCTTCGTCGTCAAGCCTCTGTTTGCTGTGAGCTTGCTTCTCTCCACTATCCGTCTCGTCTGTCCTACTGACCTCGCTCTTCTCACTCTCACTCACTCTCCCTCCCTCGCTCCTCCCGCCTTCCCATCGCCGCAACCCCCAACCCTCGAACTTCTCAACGCACACACCCCATACACCAATACAGCTCGCCATGAAAGCCTGCCCCTACCGCGCCAATTTCTACGCCAAGCTCGGCCCCCCCGAATCCAACGTCGACGCCGAGTTGACCAAGTGGCTCGCCGCGCTCGAGAAGATTATCAGTCAGGTGGAGAGTGGGTTCGAGAAGGGGCAGTAGTGAGTTGACTCCTCCTCCTCCTCCTCGTTTTTGCGGATTGGAACCGAGCCGAAGTTTTGGGAGGGGGGAGAGGGTGATGAGACGAGGCGCTGACCCCCCCCCCCGTTCTTTTGATTGTGCAGCACCAAGGGCATGTAGAAGGTTCGCTGGCCGAAGTGGTCGTGTGAGGGGTGGTCGAGGGTCGTATTCGCACTTTTGTGTTCTCGCAAGCTTTCTGTGTTTCCATTCTGCAACCCTGCGCGCGTATCGTGAGCGAGAGCGAGAGCGAGAGCGAGAGCGAGAGCGAGAGTGAGCCTCGATTTCGTTTCTTCATTCGCTGCTCTCACTGCTTGTGAGGAAAGGTTCAGAGGTACAGATACTAAATTGTGAAGCTACTACTGTGCGAAGGAAGCGGAGTGGGGACTGATCAGAAGAAGGGAAGGGAAGGAGCCAGCTCGGTGCGCGAAGAAAGCGAGGGGTACTAAAAAAGCTGGCTGGAGTGAGGCAACAAACGAGCATGTGCGCTACGCACAACACTCGCCGCGACTGATTGGAGTGTCCTCGTCGCCGCACGTGTCGCGCTGTAGAGAAGGTAGGAAGAGGGAGTCAGCGCCGAGCTCGGCCCAGCGGTGCTCTACAGTACTCGAGTAGAGCCCTCTGCACAACATTCGTAAAATTGACGCAAACTCACAGCGCAGATCAAGTAGCCAGCGAAGCCTCCAAAGCTGCGAAAATGAGCGCCGAAAGTCAGTAGAGAGCGCCTTCCTGCTTCCCGGGCCTGTCAGAGAGCCTGAGGACTGATCCTGCAACAATAGGGACTTACAAAATTCCCAGGAGCATCCCACCGTTGTAATACATCGCGATGAGCACTGTAGAACAGGTAAGAGTCAGCTAAGAGCGGAAGGAGAGTGGACGGAGAGGGTAGAAGGCTTACTGAGGATGTCTGCAGAGGTAAGAGGCGGTCAGCTTGGTGAAGCATGGAAGTAAGAAAGCGTGGACGTACAGCTGACCGAGAACTGAACGAGGTAGAACACCGAGCGAACGAAATGTTGAGCAAAAGTCGGGCGGAAAGGTCGGACCTCAAACACCGAATCGTTGTTCTTGGACAAAGCGGCGACGACCTGCTTCTCCTTGGCGTAGTAGTTGCGTCTGATTGTACGGTCGTAGTCGCGGCCGATGCGGCGGAAGGCTTCGAGCGCGACGACGAGGAGGAAGACCTGCGGAGGGGGGAAGGATTAGTGACGGGGCGCCTGCTTCGAGCAGGTCGGGACGATATGTTGCGGGATGAGGGCAGAGGGGAGAAGTCTCTTGTTTTGTATGTTCCAGAAGAGGAGAAGCCACTCACTCCGATGACTGAGCCGACGTAGGCGCCGACCGAGCGGACGTGCCACTGCTCTGTCAGGAAGCAGGCGTCGATGGTGTCTACGAAACCGGAGGAGGGTCAGCGTATATTTTGAATACGTCGAATAAGCCTGACATACACCAGTTGAACATCATACTGCACACGAAGTAAGCGGACGGATCAGCAATTCGCTTCGAATCTTGCAGCGAAGTTCGCTTCGGAGGCGCAAGAGAGACGTACTTGATCTTGCAAGCAGCTTCGGTCGAGCCCGAAGAGCCCATATCGTGTCCGCTCATGTCCATGCTGGCTGTAATTGTTCGAGGGGGAAGGAGCAGGGAGAGCTGTTCGGGGATGGCGGCAAGAATCGGCGGTGAGAATAAGATGAGAGTCAGCGCGTTGAGTGCTGAGTAGGTACAGAGTCAACCTACAGGCTTATTAATGACAGATGTAAGCGCCTTGAAGAAGAAGAAGGGGTCCGAGACGATGGTGAAGTAGGAGGACAACCCGCCCGGCAAGCTTTTCCTCCTCCACGACGCCAGCCGGGGCGCGTCGGGTGAGAAAGAGCGCATGCATAGGTTGTCTGTATGACTGCAGTGGCTTAGCGAAGAGCACGAGGGTCTGTAGCGCACTGAAACGCGGTAGAGAGCCGCCTCCGACTGTGTGCGCCGAATCACGTCAAGGTGCAGAAAGAAGCAGCGCAAGGAGGCTTCTGATGTGCTCGTTGGCACAAATGGCGCTGGATGTAGCTCACTCGATGTCCCAGCCAGCTTGAGAGGTCGAATGGAGCGTTGACGGCGAGCGAGCAGTCGGCTCCTTCCTGGTCCCTTCGGCGATCAAGTCGTTCTCGAGGGAGAATTGAGTAAACCAAATTGGATGCGCGTTATGTGCCTCAGCATCTCAGTCGACTCCCGGACTTCACCTAGACCGACCCTGGTCGTCTGCAGCTCGGCTTTGAAGCGGGAGAAGGAGACAGGCGCGGCGGGCAGGCCCTTTTTCTCTCGAAGTCGAACGGGAGCGCTGGGTCCGAGGGAGAGCGCGAAATGTGCTGCAGTGAATTCAAGGTATCGCAAGCCAGTGTGGGTCATTGCAGCTATATGTGAATGGTACAACGAGAGGTGTGGTCTCAACAGGGGAAGGAAAGCAAAGGGCGAAGCCTACAGACGGGCGAAGGAAGGGGGGGAAGGGAGGGGGGAGGGAAGCAAGCGAGGGACCGAGAGCCAAGACAAGCGTGTATTCATTTCTTGTCGGCTTTGGCCTGTTTGGCGGCCTTCGAGGTGAGCTTGGCATAGCGGAGACCTGTGTGAGAGGGAAGGATCAGCTCGAGCTCGGCGAAGAGAGCCGAAGCGAAGCTTACCGCAGGCGTTGCAGAGACTCTTGGGTCCCTCGGGTCCCTGTGGAGAAAAAGACGTCAGTACATAAGAAGGGATAGAAGCAGCACCGACAACGCACCTTGCGCCATTCGGGAGAATCGACCGTTCCACAATCTCGGCAGACGAACTCGCCCTCCTCCGCTCGTGGCTTCTGCAAAATCGCGGCGAGAGCGTCAGTCTCGAGTTCCCAAGACGTCGATAGACGAAACGCACCTTCTTCTTCTTCTCGTGACCGTCTCCCTTAGCCGAGCCGCTGGTGCTGATGCCGATGCCGAGGGCGCCGTAGGTGTTGGACGAGGAAGGAAGAAGACCGCCCGCTTGAACGAGGCCGGTAATGGGGTCAATGACGCCCTCCGATCCACGACGGTCGAACGATCCGCTGCGAATCAAGTCTGGTGGTCCGCCGTAGAGGTTGGTGAAGCCTGCGAAGCGAGAGAGCGGTCAGTGACTTGAGACCAGCAGTCTCACAGCGAGCGAAAGCCTCGAACCTGGTCCAGATTTTGCGTCGTCGCCCGAGCCTTCGATATCCCTGTACAGCACCTGCAGCTCCTGACGCAATCGCTCATTCTCAAACTTGAGCTCGAGGAACGAGTCGAGCATCGCCTGGTTCTTGCTCGGGTAAGGCCGTCCCATCGCGAAGAAGCACTTGCAGTTCTGTTGTCCATTGAACTCGGCGTAGTAGGGGTGTCCAGTGACTTCGAAGAGGAGGTAGCGCCCGTCCTTGGTCTTGAAGCGGCAGTAGAGCGTGAGGTCTTGGCCCTCGGTAAGGGAGGCCGTAAAGTCGCGACGGTAGCCCTCGACGTCCTCGGGATGCACGAGCTCGTCGATGGAGCGTCCTACGAGCTCCTCTGGTGCCCAACCGGCGAGATCGTTAACGGAAGGCGAAACGAACATGAAGTCGCCGCTCGGGGAGAGGACATGCATAAAGTCCTGAGACCGAGGAGGGGAAGGTCAGCTCGTCGTACAGCAGGAGAGCGACGCTGTACGTAAGACTCGCCTGAATCTCGTCGATAATGTGCTGGCTCCAGTTCTTGCGCTTGGTGAACTCGGAAGTGGTGGAGCTGGCTTTGACCGTGTGGGTCGAAGGCCCGCCCAATCCGCTGGCCTGAAGCGGTACAGGCTCCATCGGACGAGCGTACGGTCCTCCTGCACCCCTGCCCGAGCTCCCACTGCCTCCTGCGCCGTACGCATTGCCTGCCGAGTTGCGCCCAACTGCTCCTCCGCTCGCACTCGCGCCTGCTCCGCCGCTGCCTCCTCCTCCCGATGAGTAGTCACGACGATGGGATGGGCCCGATATGCTGCTCCTATTCGGTCCTACCGTGCTATCTGTAGGCGAGCAAGAAGCGAGCGAACGCGCAGGGAAGGGACGGTTTAGCTCAGCCCAGCCCTCGAGGCGAAGAGCGGGTGAGTAGCTCACCTCGTGATGGTCCTTGAGGGCTAAAGTGGTGGTGCTGCTGCTGCTCCGTAGGATAAGCGCTGTAGGAGGCCATGTCGTAGCCTTGCGAATGGGCGGGAGGGAGCTGAGGCGAGTGCTGAGGTGCTTGTGGGTGAGGATGGTAGTCGTTGAACTGAGCTGGTTGTCGGTACTGCTCCTGCTGCTGAGGCCCGTTGGATGAGGAAATGTGGTTCGAGCCAGAGCTGGAGAACATGGCCCTCGCTTAGCGAGCAGTGATGTAGAGCTCAGCGCTTCAGCGGACTTGCTCCTTTGTGCATCGAAGAGCTCCTGCCCTGTCTCACTACTCAACAGAAACTCTAACTCGCTCCTTCCGCTCCTCGCTTGGCCTTGCTCTGCAGCTGGAAGCACGGAGCCAGCATCGCAAAAAAGCGCGGACTTGGAAGCATCCTCGGCGCAAGGGGCACCGTCGCCGAACCGTGCTCGCGGCTTTCTTGAGGCGACCTGTAAGCGTGCAGCCTCGGGAGCCAAGTCACTGAGCAGCAACGGCAGCTCCAGAATTGCGCAGAAGGTCATCAGCCCCCGCTTCCTGATCGCCGTGCACGATTGTTCTACCCCAGCCAGCGTGTCGGCTTTCTCCGCCTCGCGGAAGCAAGCGAGCCTGCAGCATGGCATCCTGTTGAAGCTGGGGAACACTCTCTCGCCGACAGTTCTATCATAGTGTATCCAGAGCCGGTTCCGGCGCGTTGAGGAGGTGTAGCTGGGGGGTGACCTCGTTTCCGCCGAGAATTGGGGAGGCTTCGGAGGCCGGGCTGCAAGGATGGGCGGAAGCACTGGTACATGTGGGTAATCCAGCGGACGCGTAAAGAGTTCTCGTGATGTTATCGCGTCGTACAGACTTTGCTGCCCTGGTCGTGGTCAAATCTGGCGCCGACCACCTTCGCCGAGACCGACTTTTCCACTCTGCCAAACTCCATCAAGAATCTCAGCTCTCCACTTCTCCCGAAGCGAGAGTTTTCTCGATCTGGATATTGTGCATTACTGAGCAGCCCCATTTTAACCATCTTTTCGAACGCTCTCCCTCCCCTCAGCCTGCGCCGAGTTCGGCCCCCCGGTTCATCTCCCTCATCCTTGCCGTCGTTGTCTCGACCCGCAGCGTACCGTAGTGCGAGCAGGGCTCTGAAGTGACAGGGAGGAAGTATGGTGGCTATAGGGGGCTTGAGACTGGGGATGGCGACGACGGAGAGGCATATGTGAAGAAGGGGGGCAGTCGAAGCTTAACTCACCGGTGGACCAGTCCTTGTAGCCCGTCCGTGCTACTAGCAGTGATACTTGGTAGTGTTATCAACTCATATCCCTCTTGATGAGTCTGGAGGGACCTCGAGACGCCGAGAGCCTGTTGCGGAAGAGCCGAGCCTTCGCCGAGATCCGGTTCGGGTCTGTGCGGTTCTCGTTTGCAGCGGCATCTCAAGCCCTCGAGTACATGGTGGGTACAGCAGAGTGTTGAACTACTTCGTCTTCTACCAGCCTTCTTCCTCCAACCCACCCCCATCTTCCCAATCCGACCCGCCGCGATATCGGTACTGAAGCCTCCAAAGCTTACGGCTCTCCCGAGTGAGCCTTCAGCTAGCTTCCTGAGTCGGCGGAGTCTCAGCTAAACGAGTCGAAGCGAGACAGACGAGCGAATGGGAGGAGAGCAACCCGAGTCGAGGCGGGCGAGGTCGAGGTCCTCATGGAAACGGGTGACGAAGTCGTCGAAGCGTTCATGTAGCAAAATCAAAAGATGTATGGTTCCGCTCCCTGACTAATTCAAGGAATGTGAAGCTCCTCATGCTTCACGCCGATTGCTGCTCGGCGACGGCTCAACAAGTTCTCGCCGTCCTCTCCAAGTCGCTAGGAGCTCGGCGGTTCAATGTAAGCAGGAAAACAAGCACAAGAGGGGTTGCAGACACGGAAGTACTAATTCGTCGGGAGCACGCTGTAAGGGAAGCAGAAGAAGGTCAGCTCTGCGCTCGGCCGCGAGAAAGAGCAAGCAACTCACTGATCATCATCGATCGTCTGGTACAGATGCCCATCCCCAATGAGCGTCTCCAACTCCTGCTTGACCTTATCCAACGACGCACTGCCTCCCGCGCCCCTGTGAATCGCTCCAACGTTGACTCCATCGTCCGCCTCGCCCGAAGCCACCTCCTTGGCGATGAACTCCATGATCCGACGTTGGATGACCGGTAGGTCGCCGTACTGGTTGCCTCCTCCTCCTCCCGCGGCGGCAGCATACGGGTTGGCCGCGTCGGTGTTGTAGGTCTGGCCGATGTTCGAGTGCTCGCCTCCTGCTCCTCCTCCAGCGGCTCCAGGCTGTTTGAGACGAGGCGGCCGCGCGAGTGGTGGGCGAGGAGAAAGTGAAAGAAGCGACGAGGAAGGAGAAGTCAGCGATTTATCGCGATGGAGAGCGAGAGCCCCAACGCCGAGCGCCGAGGAATCAACGACTTACCAGTCCTCCCTTCTGATGGTACATCGAGACGTAGGCAGCCTCGACCAAGTGAAAGTTGATCTCGTTCAGGTCCTCAATGACGCGCACTCGACTACAGTTGATACTTCTCTTGCCTGAGAAGGTCTTGATGGAGCCGAGAATTCGGACGTAGGTGTTGACCCTGTTGCGAGGCGGTCAGCTCAACAGCAGGGGCTTAAGATAAACGAGAAAGCTCACTCAATTTCATTCGACTGCTCACCATCCTCTCCAGCGCTGTCGACCCATTGACGAGCGTCGATTTGGCCTGGGAAGGGTCGGAGCAAGGTCAGCGAGCCGCGCCTCAGCTCCACCCGCACGGCAGAGCGAGCGCACCAGTTCCATCCTCCACAAGATATCCAATGTTGGTAGATCCCTTCGACAAGTTGCGGACGCAGGCCACAAAGGTGATCTTGAGCGAGGAGGAAGCGAAAGGACGAGTCAGCTCTGGCGCACCAACGGCTCGGTACTTGCGCCCGCCATCCGCTCCACACATCTCTAGCTCTAATCCTCATCGCATCGCATCGCTGTACCCCAGCGAGCGCCAGAGCAGACTGCTCGCCTGCTGAGAAGGACGCGTCGCTTTCGAGCTATACTCACCTCCTTGAGCTCGTGTCCATCGAGCATGAACTCGGCTTCGGGGTGCGCCTGGTAAGCGTTGATGATTTGGTGGATGGTGACGGGGCGAAGAGCAGACGGTCCGGAGCGCTGTTCGAGTTGTAGAGCGAGCAAGGGGGAGTAAGTGACGGTCAGCCAAGCTGTAGCAGAGCCGACCAGCGGGAAGAGTGAAAGAGAGCTCACTTTACTTCCTGGTGATCCCTGACTGCCTCCCTGCGAACCCTGAAGAAATCCTCCGGCGTAACCTGTTCAAAGAGATGAGATGGGAGACGCGTCGAGCTGGGGTCAGAGGCCTGTAAGAGAAGCTAGGCTCTGCAGGGGAGCAGCTTACTCATGCTGTTCTTTTGGGTAAAGCGGTGAAAAGAGGCGAAAGAGATGAAGAGCCGAAAGCCAGACGAACGAGGCGGAAGAGAGAGAGGGCGAATCTCCCGTCGCGTCCAAGTCCAAGTCTGCTCAGCTCACTCGCTCTCTGCTACCTGCTACAATTTGTTCGACTTTCACCTTAGATACCAACTCGCTCCAGAAGCATCCTGCTCGGTACGGCCCAGCTATCTTGAGCACCACGCGGTTGCTCTGCGAAATGACTCGGCATAGGCTCACCGGGTTGAAAGAGCCTAACTTATCTCGTCGCTTCTCTTCCTGATTCCTCCACACTCAGCGACATGTCGACGTACTCGGATCCCACCTTCACCGCCTACAACGCTGCAGATGCTACCAGCTACGCCGAAGGACGAGATAGCGCTTATCCCTCAGCGCTCTACCGCGAGATCCTCGCCTTCGCCGATCTTCCTTCTCCCTCGTCTACTCGTCCGACCATTCTTCTCGACGTTGGCTGCGGTCCCGGCAACTCGACCAAGGATCTAGCGCCCTACTTCTCCAAAGTGGTGGGAATTGACCCTTCGCCAGCGATGATTAGCGAGGCTGGAGGCAAGGGCTATAAGACTGGAACAGGAGACGGTGTCGACTTTATGGTCTCTGGCGCCGAAGAGTGCGATACGATGGGAGGGCAGCAGCAGGGCTCGGTCGATGTTCTGACTTCGGCGATGGCTGTGAGTCCTACTTTGTAGCGCTTTCTGCTTGCGGACTCCACGAGAATGCTGACACTCTCGGAGCGCACAACAGGCTCACTGGTTCGACATGCCTCGCTTCTGGAGAGCCGCTGCTGCCGCCCTCAAGCCGGGAGGAATCGTGGCGCTCTGGACTTGTGCTTCGCTCTACGCCCGTGAGTCGGCTTGATCTCCCTCTCCAGCTCAAGCTAACGACAGATGTTATAGATCCGTCCACTCCCAACGTCACCGAGGTCCAACGCGTGCTCTTCAAACTCGAGCGCGAGACCCTCGACCCGTATGAGCTGCCCGGCAACCGCCTTTCAAGGGACATGTACGCCAATCTCCCCCTCCCATGGGATGTGGATCCCTCTCTTCCTTTCTCAGCTTCATCTCCTTCCTTCATGCGCAAGGAGTGGGACAAGGATGGTATCCCCTCCGCTGGCGAAGGCGGCGACTTTCTCGGTGGAAGCGAGGAGACGACGGTCGCCGAGTTGCAGAAGGGTCTGGGAACCGCTTCGATGGTCAAGAGATGGCGAGAGGATCCCAAGAACCAGGACAAGGAGGATGTAGTTGTGTCGGCGATGAGGGAGTTGAGGGAGGCGCTCGGGGAAGGGGTTGAGAAGTTCACGGTCGGCGGCGGGACAGTGCTGCTGTTACTCAAGAAAAATCTGTAATCGGTATTGTGGAGCTTCCGTATTCGATAGTACGTGCCGAACACGCGGCAGCTGAAGCCGAGGGTGTGTAGCGTGGGCCAGGCGATTAACGCCGAGCAAAGAGGGGTACTTTGTTCAAGATTTGCGAGATTCGCCAGGGTACAGAGGTGGAAGAAGCTGTTGTAGTGCTGTCGTAAGCTCTGTTCGGCTCTAAAGGCCATACGAAGCCAAGTTCGGTCTTGAGAAGCCCTTAGGTCAGCTCGGGGCGAAACTGCGAAGGAGGAGAGAGCAGCGCCTCCTTGGCTTGAACTCCTCGCTCGTCTGTTTGGCTTCGCCACCCTCAGCGTACAGGCCGACTCGCAAGCGCATAGCGCGCTTCCCTACAGCATCCTAATCGTCGGGCTACCTCCCTACAACTCTCTTCCCGCCGTCCGTCAGCTCGCCCCGTCAAAACACTCGCTCTCCCTCTCGCTCGGAATCGTCGCTCTCGGCTCGACGGATGGCGCCTATTCAGGTGCAGCCGATTCCCAAACGAGGGCCCAAGAATGCCTTCACCCGCACCCTCGCCAAGCTCAGCGATTGGGATCTCCTCGCCGTCTTCGACCCTCATCGCTCGAAACCGAGTCCTCGCTCGGTGCTCGTCAACGTCCCCGTGCCGCACGAGGCGAGCACTACAGCACCCAAGGTCAGGATACCAGGCTGGACGGGACAGCAGCAGATCGAGCAGGCGGATGGCTCTATCGTCACGCGAAAGGTCGCCAAGGGCTACGGCTCCAAGGTGGTGCCCGCGCCTGGATGGGTGTTTGAGAGCAACCAGGTGTTGACGAGCAAGTACAACATTATCACCTTCCTTCCGCGCAACTTGCTCGAGCAATTTCGTCGCGTAGCCAACATCTTCTTCCTCGGTGAGTGGCTTCGCCTCCTTCCCCTCTTGGCTTCGGACAAGGGAGACGGGTCCAGCTCGGCGTTGTGAGCTGGGAGCCAGCAGGACCAGCTCGGGGAGGTCATACAGCTTTGAATCGGAGAGCTACGCTGCAGCCGCTGCCCTACACCACCCTCCACTAGCGTCAGATTGCGGGCTTGGGAGTTCGAAAACAAGCTCGGCCTTCTCGGGCGGATGGCTGACTCGAGCCCTCGGCTTCTATCCCTACAGTCCTCGTCATCCTCCAATTCTTCCCCCGATTCACTACTGTTAGCCCTGGACTCTCGGCTCTGCCCCTCATCGTCGTCCTGGTCATCACCGCCCTCAAGGATGGCTACGAGGATCTCAAGCGCCATCAATCCGATCGTGCGATTAACGGCATCAAGGTGAGCTCTCGCGGTACAGCAGCGAGCTCACAGAGCTGACAACTGACTCCCACTGTTCTCCGACAGGTCCTCACTCTTCGCGGCACCTTCCACAACCCGAACGTGACGAAAGCCAAGTCGCGCTCGTTTGGCCTTCCCGCTTTCCTCCAGAACTACTTCCTCAAGCGCTCTCTCACCCAGGAAGCCAAACAGAACGAGGAGGAACGCACGACCGAGCGCAAGCGAGGCTTTTGGGGTCGTCGTCGCGTTCGCCGACCGACCATCTCCAAGAAGAAGGGCGGCTCGGCTTCGGTGCAGGAGGGGCAGGAGAACGCCGAGGTGCCCAGGGATGCGCCTGGAGGAGGAGATTTACAGAGTGCCAAGAAGGAGAAGGAGAAGGAGAGCAAGGGAGTCGAGGCCAAGGCGCCGGCGCTGCACGAGAGGATGGAGGGCGACGATTACGCCGACGAGGACGACGCCGAGGATCACCCCGAGCCTGCTCCTCATCCTTCCCACAAGGGTGGTGTCCACGCCCCTCACCTTCATCTCGGCGGACCCCATTACGACAAGGCCGTCTGGGTCAAGGAGTGCTGGGAGGATCTCAGGGTCGGAGACTTCGTTCGCCTTCGTGGAGACGAGAGTGTCCCTGCTGGTGAGTCTCTCGCCTTCTATGATCAGCGCTCTTGCTCACCTTTCTTACCTCGCCGCAGATCTCGTCGTCGTCTCGACTTCCGAGGAGGAGAACGTCTGCTACGTCGAGACGAAGAATCTCGACGGAGAGACCAACCTCAAGTCGCGCCACGCCGTCCCCGAGCTCACTCACCTCCGCACCTCCACCGACCTCGCCACTCAAGCCAAGTTCACCATCGAAGCCGAGCCCGCCAGCGTCAATATGTTCGGATTTGACGCCGCCGTCATCATTCACGATGGTCGCCTCGGCAAGGACGGCAAGCCTCTCAGGTGCCCCGTTACGCTCAACACCGTTCTTCTTCGTGGAACCGTCGTGAGGAACACCGACTGGGTCATCGGCTGCGTTGCCATGACCGGTCAGGACTCCAAGATTGTGCTCAACTCGGGTGGAACGCCCAGTAAGCGTAGCAAGGTCGAGAGGCAGATGAACCCCATGGTGTGAGTTGGTTTGACTCTGCCCCCTCCTTGAAGCCATCGCTGACCTCTTCTTCGCTTCGCAGCTTCCTCAACCTCATCCTCCTCGCCATGATGTGTGTCATGTGCGCTCTGGTGAGTCCCTACAGCCCTTTCACACTTCTTCTCGTCACTGACAGCTCTCTCGACAGGTCGATCACTACCTTCAAGTCGAGTACGTGAACCGTGGAGCCTACTGGCTCTTTGCCGACGATCGCAGTGGTGAGTCGAGCTTCGACCCAATCTCCCCTCGCTCTCTTGCTCACTCTCTCGCTTCAACAGACGACAACCCCAACATCAACGGTATCATCACTTTCGCCAACGCTCTCATCGCTTTCCAGAACATCGTGCGTGACCCTTCAGCTTCTCGAAGCCTGCTCGGCGCTCACATTCATTCTCTCATCACAGGTCCCCATCTCGCTCTACATCTCCATCGAGTTCGTTCGACTCATGCAAGCCGCCTTCATCTACGGCGACAACGACATCATGTACCGCAACGGCGACACGAAGCGCCGCACCGTCGCTCGCAGCTGGAACCTCTCGGACGACCTCGGCCAGATCGAATACGTCTTCAGCGACAAAACCGGCACTCTCACCCAGAACGCCATGATCTTCCAGCAGTGCTCCGTCGGTGGCAAGATGTACATTGGAGACCAGATCGCGCCCGAGGGCACCGTCACGGACGATAAGGTCGGCAAGCTCAACTCGTCGTCGTCTTCGGAGGATGCTACTCGCGTGCCTTCGGGCCATGAGACGGACGTCGAGAAGGGCGACAGCAGCACCGAGGGCGAGAAGCAGAAGACCAAGCTCGCCGACCAGGTTCTCGCTCCCTTCCACGACGCCGAGATTGACGGCGACCTCGCCAACAAGGGAACGACTCAAGCCACCAACCTCTACGCCTTCTTCTCCACCCTCGCCCTCTGCCACACCGTACTCGCCCAAGACGAGGATGGCCTCATCGCCTACAAGGCTCAGTCGCCCGACGAGGCTGCTCTCGTTCAGGCGGCCGCCGACGTTGGCTTCGTCTTCCTCGGCCGCGACAAGAACATCCTCCGCATCCAGACGCCCCACGATCCCGACGTCGTCGAGTACGAGCTGCTCAACGTGCTCGAGTTCTCGAGTGCGAGGAAGCGCATGAGTGTCGTGATTCGCCGCCTCGGCGACAATGACCACTCGAGCTCGCTTTACCTCCTCTGCAAGGGTGCCGACAACATCATCTTCGAACGCCTGGGTTCCGGCAACGAGGAGCTCAAGAAGACCACCGACGGCCACCTCGAGGACTTTGCCAATGAGGGTGCGTTGGATCTTATCGCTAAGCTTGCGACATCGTGGCTGACCTCCTTCGCTCTCTTACAGGTCTTCGTACGCTCTGCCTCGCCTACAAGCCTCTTGACGAGGAAGCCTACGAGGCGTGGGAGCGCGAGTTCCACGAGGCGACGACTCTCATCGAGGGGCGCGAGGAAGCCATCGAGCGCGTCTCCGAGAAGCTCGAGAAGGATCTTACTCTTCTTGGAGCCACCGCCATCGAGGATCGTCTTCAGGATGGAGTCCCCGAGGCCATCGCCGACCTCAAGCGTGCTGGACTCAAGGTGAGTACTGGAAGGGGAGAGGAAAGCAAGGTCGCTAACGACACTCATCATTCACAGATCTGGGTCGCCACCGGCGACAAGCTCGAGACCGCCATCGGTGAGCATCATCGGTCGCTGTCCGCCGCCGAGAGTAAAAGCTGACTCTCCTCATCCTCGCAGCCATCGGAAAGACCTGCAACCTTCTCTCGCGCGACATGAACATCATCATCATCAAGGGAGGCGAGTACTCGGAGCCCAACTCGGCCTACAGTCAACTCAAGAACGCCATCGAGAAGTTCTTCGACGTCGACGACCTCGTCGACCGCCTCGAGAACCAGCCGCCCGGTCGCGACCTTCACCCTACCGCCAGTCGTCACTCGGGCGGCAGCTTCCGTCGTCCCGCTCTCAAGCGCGCTGGTACCGGCGTCTCTGGCATCACCGACATCGTCGGCCACGACAACGGCGACCGACCTGGAGGGTACGGACTCGTCATCGATGGATCCTCGCTGCGCCATGCTTTCGCCGAACCCTACACCAAGGACCTCCTCCTCGAGCTCGCTACTCGCTGCAAGGCCGTCATCTGCTGCCGCACCTCGCCGCTGCAGAAGGCCCTCATCGTCCGCCTCGTCAAGGAAGGACTCGGATCCATGTGCCTCGCCATCGGTGATGGAGCCAACGACGTCTCGATGATTCAAGCCGCCGATATCGGAGTCGGAGTCGCTGGAGAGGAGGGACTGCAGGCCGTCAACTCGTCCGACTACGCCATCGGCCAGTTCCGCTACCTTCAACGCCTCCTCCTCGTCCACGGTCACTGGTCCTACATGCGCAACGCCAACATGATTGTCAACTTCTTCTACAAGGAGATCATCGGTATCGGCATCCTCTTCTGGTTCCAATTCTACTGCGGCTACTCGGCGACCACCGTCTACGAGTACACCTACCTGCTGTTCTGGAACGTCTTCTGGACGCTCAGTGAGTTAGAAGACGCTCTCTTCGAGTCGTTAGCATCCTGACCACTCTTCCTACAGTTCCCGTCATCGCCATCGGAGTCTTCGACCGCAACATCGGCGAGCGAGCCCTCATGTTCGTTCCCGAGCTGTACGAGTACGGTCGCAGGGGACTGCTCTTTGGAATTCCTCGCTTCTCCATCTACATGCTCGATGGAATCTACCAGGTAAGCCCGCTTGTCCGAGCTTCTTTCGACCGCAAAGCTGACCGCTTCCCCCCTTCATCAGTCGGCCGTCATCTACTTCTTCCTTCTCTACGCCTACGACACCACCACGGCTCGCGCCGACGGTTACGATATCACGATGTACGAGTTCTCGGTGAGTCGACCTTTCTCCTCCCGCGCTCGTCGGCCGTTCGCTCACGCCGAATTGCCTTCGCAGACCGTCATGGCCATCTCCGCCGTTCTCGCCGCCAACATGTACAACGGTCTCAACACTCGGAGCTGGAACTGGTGGGTGTTGGCCGGTGTCCTCATCGGCCCGGTCCTCATCCTCCTCTACACGGCCGTCTACGCCGCCTTCGCTCCCGGGCTCCTCTGGACGTACATCTACGGCTTCAACCACTTCCTCTGGCCCTCGGCGTACTTCTGGCTCGGCCTCCTCTTCACCATCATCCTCTCCCTCCTCCCTCGCTACCTCTACCGCTACGTGCAAGAGAACTACTACCCGACCAACATCGACATTCTCGCTTGGACCGACCGCGCCGAGCCAACACAGTACGTCGCTTCGCCGTCGCAAGCTGAACCTGTAGCTGACCATATCTTCCTCTCGCAGCGACTGGAAGCACGACCCCTATATGCCCCAGCCTCCCGCCGAGACTCGCTTCGAGAAGGATCCTTCGGAGCTCGCCGAAGACGCGGCTCCCATCTTCTCGACCGCAGCTCGCACCACGAGCAACTTGCACCGAGGTCGTGACTCGTTCGCGCTCGGCCGCGTCTCGACAAGTCAGAGCATGACTCATGACATGTCGACCGGCACGGCGAGGGAAGGCGCTGGCCGCGGATATGGCTTCGACGAGGCGCCCGCTGCACCACTCTCGATGGCTCGGTACACATCTCGTACGCTCTCCTCTTTGACGTTTGAAGCCGGTGAAGCTGCTGACACCTCTTCACGTCTACAGGCGGCAGCGACAACTCGTCTGTTCGCACTCGCCCGCGCAAGGGTAGTGTTCGGCTCGCAGGAGTGGAGCTCAACCGTGAGCGCTTCGCTGACGAGCTCTCTTCGAATGACCTCATCTGACTCTCTTTCTCGACCACAGCCTTCGTTCGCTCTCCCAACCGCGCTCGCTCAGGCTCGGGCCTCAACCCAACTCGCCTCTTCGGCACCGGTCGCAAGTCCATCATCCGCGAGGCGGACGAGAACAATCCTGGTTCTCCTACACGACCTTCCCATTCGCCAAGCGCCTCGCGTCGACCGTCCGTCATTCCCTCACCTCAGCTCGTAACGGACGAGGAGGACGAAGGGGATGCCTCGCGGCCGATGATGGGCGAGGCGCGGTAGCGACCAGCCGCCTCTTTCTCTCTTTTATCATGGACATACAGATCTCTTAGCCCTTTCGCCCTTTCTCTAATACATATACCCCTCGTCTCTCGTTTGGTGAAATAGAGTGAACCTCCTCGACTTCGGCGCTCGGAGAGAAACCAGCGAAGCGAAGCGATTCGGCGATGCCTGCGAATCGATCCTTCGGCCGCTTCGGCTGAGCCGATTACGGCAGCCTGTAGCTTGACCGTTTACCCTAAAACCGAGTCGCTGCCTCTTACTCACCCACGGCCCGAATTGGCAGTGCGGAAAGTCGCGCACCTCTCCCTTCTACGTCAACAACGCTCACCTTTTCGAATCAGCTACAGAAAGTCATGAGCAAGCCCTACAACCTCGTCTACCACGCTGGTATCCCTGGCCGCGCAGAGGTGAGCGATCAGACGCCCCCACATCCCTCAGCCCACCTCTCCCTCAACATCGCTGGTCTGCACCTCTTTAAGCTCACAGATCGAGGGATGGATACAGCTGAGCTGAAAGCAGGACTGACCTCTCCAGTCTCACAACAGTTCATTCGCCTCTACTTTGAAGCGACCTCGACGCCTTACGTCGACAGCGCGCGTGAAGTAGGCCAGGAGTGCGTCGCGCCTTACTCCAAAGACGGGTTTGAGCATTGCGGTAAGTTGTGTCTGCAGTTTGAACAAGCTGTTGAGAAGAGGTCCGCGGCCAGCGTAAGAACGAGCGCTGACGCAGTGCTCCGTTTCTTTGTCTGTCTCGCTATAGACAAGAATCCCACCCCTTTCGCTCCTCCAGTCCTCGTACACGACGACCTTGTCATTTCGCAGACTCCCAACATCTTGCTCTACCTCAGCGGACGACTCGGAGCTCTCGACCTCGGCGACGGCGTTGCTGCCGGCAAGGTGGCTACGCTCAACGATCCTTCTACCTTCCACCATCAAGCTCTGCTTCTGACTATCCTTGACCTCAACAACGAGGTGAGCTGCACTTGCCCTTCCCTTTTTCCAGTTCGCGGAAGCGCTGACTGAGTCGCTCGCTCTTCCCGCTCCCCTCCACCTCCCTCGCCCTCCTCCACCGGCTTGGATCTCTTCCCCCGTTGGATAGACTCACGATACTCACCACCCCGTCGATGTCATGCTCTACTACGAGGATCAGAAGGACGCCGCGCTTGCGAAAGCCAAGGCCTTCCGTGAAGGGCGTGTCCCAAAGTTCTTCAAGTGGGCCGAGGGCAACATCAGCAAGTCAGGAAGCGGCTTCCTCACCAAAGAAGCCAGCTATGCCGACCTTGCGCTCTTCCAAGTCGTCGACGGCGTACGTCTTTTCGCTTTCGCCAGTCCTCCTCGGCTCGAGCTTAGGACGTGGTTTTCCCACTACAGCTCCTCTACGCGTTCCCCAAGCTCATGACTAAGATCAAGGGGGACTACCCCAAGATCTTCGCTCTCCACGAGCGCATCAAGTCCTCTCCCAAGATCTCGGCGTACCTCGCCAGCGACCGTCACCAAGCTTTCAATGAGTACGGCGTGTTCCGCCGCTACCCCGAGCTGGACGAGGCTTGAGGTAGCTTTTCAAGTCTTTTTGCAATCAGTCCCCGTCGTTACAGTGCTCAGCCGGATCATTGAGGGAGCTAGGACACTGGACTGGAGGCCGGAGGCTGCTTGCTGGCGCTCTCATTACACTTCAGATGGCTCATTCGTTTCTTCAAGGCAACTAACAACAGCTTCCGGAACTGTGCGCTCAGCAACGACTCCTATCTTGCTGACTGAGCCTTTCGCCGTTAGTCGACTTGGATCGGTTCGATGTCTTTCTTCTTCCTGCTTCCCTCCTCCTCCCACCTGGTCTCATCGACTCATGACAGCGCTCACGATTGAACATGTCCGTAGCTTCTTGGATCCGGCAGCGGCAGGTGAGTTGCCCCTTCCGCTTCTTGCTCGGCTCGCTGACCCTTTCTTGCCGCTCGCAGGAGACTGGACGCCTTTCATTACTGCCATCGAGCCCGACGTTCATTGGATGATTGCTTCTCCTGAGCGAAAGCTCGATTCGGCCCAGGGCATCTATGTGAGCAGGGTAGAGGCGCCGATCCGAGTCGCTCGTCGAAAATCGACTGACGAGCCATGCTACAGAACCTCGCCGAGTGGTTCGAGCTTGTAAGCAATCCTCTCAAGGCTCGTCTTGATTTCAACGGGTTGAGGATGTCGGTGGAGAGCATTGAGGTGAGCATCTCGGTCTGCTCGGTCGAACCCTCGCCGAGCGCTGAGAAGTGCAATTGAACAGATCATTGGCCAAAAAGCCGTTGTGGAGGCGTATGGTACATCCACACAGCTGAATGGCGAGCCTTACCACAATAAGTAAGTGCGATCGCTGGCGAGCCAGCACCGAGAAATGCTGAGCCCTCCCGATTCGCAGCTATTGCTGGATCTTCTACATTTCAGAGGAGACCGGTAAGATCTACAGGATCACCGAGTATATGAACACTGCACTGGTGAAGGAGGTGCTGGCTGTAGATGCTGCATGAGGCGGCCGGTTAAGGGAGGACTAGGCAGCGCCGAAAGTCGGCGTAAGGCGCTGATGGCGCAGCGGAGCCTTGGAACGTGTTTTTGAAGCTCTTTGCAAAGCTTGACTGTATTCAATCTGGCTGTATAGGTCGTTCGGCGAACCCCCGACTGCTCAGCTCAGCAAGAGCGAATTGCCCTTGGAGCCTTTCCCACGCGCTGCTCGAGCTCTCTCGCTTTCCCACATCTCTCAGAAATGCCAGCTCTTACTCTCGAACACGTCCGTAGCTTCCTCGACCCAGCTGCTGAAGGTGAGAAATCACCAGCCTCCACGTCGGACCCCCGTTCGGTGGCTTATCTCGCCCTCTGTGCAGGCGATTGGGTACCCTTCCTGGCGGCGATTGATCCCGACGTTCACTGGCGAATCGCTGCACCTGAAAGACAGCTCGATTCGGCTCAAGGCATCTTCGTCAGCCCATACCGTCGTCCATCGACTCAATCGCCGAGCGTCGAGCTCACGCTGCTTTCCTACAGAACGTCGCTCAGTGGAAAGAGCTAGTTAACAAGCCTCTTCTTGCACGACTTGACTCGAATGGCCTCAAGATGGCGGTGGAGAGCCTCGAGGTGAGCTGCGAGCTGAATCACCAGACTCTCGTGCTGAACGTTGCGCCTTTTGAGCAGGTGGTTGGACAGAAGGCTATAGTCGAGTGCTCTGGTACGGCCACGCAGAAGAATGGCAGGCCTTACAACAACCTGTGAGTTCCTCGACCCTCCCTCGGAAGCAGCGCCGAGGGAGCTCACGCGCCTCAAACAGCTACTGCTGGATCTTTCACTTCTCAGAAGAGACCGGTAAAGTCACCAAGATCTACGAGTACCTCAATACCCACCTCGTCTACGAAGTGCTCCGCGACAACTCGGCTTGACCGATTCTCGGCGTTGGACAGTGGAGGCCAAGGAATGGTCAAGCTCGCGAGCGGACAGTGCGCCTGAGAACATCCAGAGTAGGGTAAAAAGTACTCCATGCGATCCGATGCATATCAATGACTAGCGTGAGGTTTGCGAGAGCCTGTTCAAGAGAAGTTCTGACTCTTCCCCATCGCGTCGAGCTCCTCGTCCGTCCAGAGATCCCCAAGATCCACCTCAAACTCGACCTCGACCTTCTGCAATCCCTTCTCCCTCAGCTTCCTCTCGTTTGCTCTCGTTGCGGCTTCAAAGTCCCTCGGCGCGACCTCCGCAGACATGGCTCCTTGATTGGCGAGCTTGTCGGCCATCTCGTTGCCATCAATGCCGACGTGTGCTTTGACTTTTTTGAAAGAGACGTTGGCGGTGGGCGAGGTGGAGTTCGGAGGCATGCGGAGCGAGATTAGGGAGAGGACGTATTGGACGAGATCCTTGTTGAGGACGGGTGAGCCGCCCGAGGTCTTCCATCCACGTCTGCGCCAGCTGGGGATCCATTCCGAGAAGACTAGAGGTGCGAGAGGAAGAAAAAGCCGAGAGAGTCAGCGCCGAAGGAGCTTGGGAAAGTGGGCGATCGAACCCACCGGAGATGGTGTATTGAGAGTCGGTGCAAATGGTGAGAGGAAGGTGTGGTGTAGGATCTGTCTCCAGGATACGAGCGACGGCCTGTACGAAGTTCCAAGGATCAGCAAGCGCCCGATGTGCGAAGAGCGAACGTTACGGCGACTCACATACATCTCCGCGCGGTTGTTGGTCTGCAGCTTGCCCGGGAGTCGTTCCGAGAGGTTCCTGAGCGTTAACTGGTCAGCTCCATGCTCCACTGCACCCTCACGAAGACCGTCAAACTCACGGTGCTCCCGGCTCATGGCTCCAGAACACGCCGATACCAGCCACAGCGTTCGCCTTCCCGTTCCCGCGCGAGCTTCCATCACAGTAGACTCTCCTGCCCTCCTTCACAAACACCTTGTCCCCGCTTGAACTCGTCCTGGCCTTCTTGCTTGCTGGGGCAGCTCCATCATCCTCCCTCGCTCGCGTCGTGCCCTTCGGGGCTGTAGTAGTCGAGAGCGTGCGTTGTCCTGGTGGTAGTAGCGGTCGAGCGAACGCTTCTGCTTCCGACAACGTAGGGAACTTCTTGTGCAGCGCGCCAATGAAGCCTTTGACCTGAGCTTCTGCTTCGGGCCTGCAAGTTATCAAAGGTCAGCGAAGCGCGCCCGCCTGCAGCTCTACAAGAACCTGCTTACCAAGTTGTGTACACTCCAGGCTTGCGACCGACGCGCACTGAGGGCGGAGAAACGGTGAGCTGCTGCCCCGCTGAGCTGTAGGCGATGACGAGGAGAGATGGCTACCTGCGTAAAATCCTCCCTTCTTAGGCGCCATTTCTAACAGTCCCTTGAAGAGGTTGGTGAAGCGATTCAGAGTGACGAGGATGATGGGGAAGGGCAACCTTGGGAGTCGCGCTTCGCTCGCTTTCGCTACCTGCACGTGACTTGTAGCTCAATCACTGTCTCCGTCCAAGAAATTGGGTGACATCTAGTTCTATTCTACTGCAGGGCCTACAGCTCTCTCTACTCGAATCTAAACTTGAACTCATTCTCGAGCACCCGCCGAATCGCCGAAGTCGTGAAAGGGATGAATGAGATGTCCTCCTCCTCACCCTTGATACCTTTCTTGGTGTAAAGCTTAGCCTTTTGTGAGGCCTCGTCGAGTTCCTCAGCCTTGGACCCCGGTGACGGCGGAGCGTAGGTGAGGGTTCGGCGAGCGCCTGAGTAAAGGAGAATTGAGACGACCTGCGGTGGGAGAGCTCAATGCGATGCTCAGGGGTACTCTGTGAGAGAAGAGACTTTTCCGGAGATCAAGCGATACACCGAGACTCACGAAAAAGTTGACGAAGGGAGCCTTGGGGTAGCTCTCGCTGCGAAAGGATGAGCCGTCAGCTCGAGCAGTTCGGAGGCAATGGCAAGGTATGGTGGCTCACTTGTAGTAGTTGAGGATCGTGACATCTTCGGGCAGGAGAGTCTGTAGCGTGAAGTGCACGCATGGAGTCCAGTACTCCCCTGCGTCGCACTCCAAGGTCTCGGTGAGGGCGAAACTGTCTGGAGGACAGACACGGCGATAGAGGGTGTAGCCCGGAGCGGGGTCGTAGATGGTGGGGATGCCGTCGACTGGCAGGCTTTCGGCGCGGAGGTGGAAAGATTCAAATTGACCCATCGAGGCGCAAGTCGCCCCGTCCCGAAGCGCGATTCTGTCGGTCAGAAAGGTGAGTACGGGCGCCGTTGGACAGCGCAGAGTAGCTCACGGTCGGGGAGAGCCACCTCCTCCAAAGCCTGTTGGTCGTCATAACTCGAGGTCAGTCTCGGCGGAGGAGGAAGAAGGAAAGGACAGAGCTCACCGACGTCGACCATCCATCGTTCGGCGCCGCTTTCCTCCTCACTATCCGGCCAATCGACGATGAGGAGCTCGTGGGTGATGGGCGACCAGAGGTATCCGACTTCAGCGGGGTCCTTGCCACGGTGCAGGAAGACTCGGGTCCCAACTTCGCTCGTTCGGAAGCCGAATCCTGCGCCGAGCACACGTTAGCTCTTTCTACGACTCGGTCACCGTGCGAAAGCTCACCTCGAAGTAAAGAGGCGAAGAGCGAGTTCAAAGAGAAGCAGAAGCCGGTGCCATACTGCTCCACAACCCGCTTGAAGTTGCCCTCGCCCAGATCCATGCCTCCCACACCATGAGCGAATCCTGCACCAAGCTTGATAGGTTGATTCTCGCCAGCCCAATCCGCTTGTGGTACATGGATGGGTGTCGTGCCGAAGGGGACTTGCGTGTGGTGAGCGAAGAGGAGGGCAGCGAGCAGGTCGAGTGACGGGGGTTCCTCGATGAGCGTGAGGGGTAGCTGTAGCCTAGCCAAGTACTTCAAGGTGTCGGCCTCGTTCAGCGTAGCTAGCGCTGGCGGATTGGAGGTCGAGAAGTAAAGCGATTGCTTGGGGCGCATCTCGAGGCGCGTTTGAAGGGGGAGGCGCTGAAGGAAAGGTGAGAGGTTTTACGAGCCGTAGAAGACTCTGAACAAAGCGTTTGAGCTGCTGGTGCTGAGACGAGACGAGACGAGACGAGACGAGGTGAAGCGCAGGAGGGAGACCTTCAACTCGGCCCAAAGCGCCGCAGTTGGCCGTCGGCGCGAGAGAGCAGCCAGTCAAAGAGAGCGAGATGGCACTGATAAGATACAAGCATGCGTAAATCTGGGAGATTGGGAGTAAAAATCTACAGCAGAGTCCGAATAGCAAAGCGCAGAGTCTGCAACTCGGCGCTCGGTGCTCGACCCTCGAGCGACGAAACAGTCGGTCGCTTCCTTGCATGATACTGGAACTCTATCTTCTTATTTATGCTACATGGCGTTCAATTTGGCTGTGCGAAGCGATTGACCCTCTGCAGGGAAAGGCAGAAGGTGAGCCTCGGCGCAAAACTAGCGAGCTCGGTGACTTACGGTAGTCGTCTAAGCGGTGATGGTGGCGTTGTAGTCGCGTCCAAGGTTGAGAGCGTGAGCAATCCTGTAGGTAGAGTGGTCAGCTTGTGCTCAGCTCGACAAAGAAGGGAAGAGAGCTCACTTGAAAGCAATGTCGACCGAGTTCTGAATTCCGCGGAAGAGCTCGTGTCCGGGTCCCCACGAGTAGACGGGGACATCGGTGAGGGAGTGAACTCCAGTGTCACCAGAGACAGGGAGAACTCCGCTGACAAAGAAGCCGCCTGTGCTATCCTCGGGGTTGGCCTCGTAGTCGCCCGACTCGAGCTCGACGGAGGTCTCGCGAGGGCTACGCGTCGCAAGGCGGGTCAGTAGCGGCTTCTCTGCTACAAATAATGGAGATCACTCACGTCTCGTGAACCTTGAAGTTCTCGAAATGGTCGACATCGGCGGAGAGTCCCCAGGCGGCGGCGTAACGAGGCGACCAGTTGACGGGGAATCCCTCGCCCTGGGGTCCGACGACCTTGGTGTTGTTGGTAGGAAGGCTTCCAGCGGCAACCTGGTAGGCAGAGAGACCGGACTGGGCGTCTGTGGACATTGGAAGGAGGTCAGCTTCCAGCGCCGCTCCGCCGAGCGCCTTCCATCAAGCGTGATGAACACGTACAGGTGCCAATGGCTCCTCGCTTCGTCGAGTTGGTGTCTTGAGCGATGAGGAACTATGAGTGAGAGGCGAGAAGTCAGCTCAGCCATCGAAAAAAACGAAAGCCGAAGCGAGCTCACCTCGGTGTCGGCGGATCCAAAGACGTCGAATCCGTGTCCGTGGTCGGCAGTGACGACAACGAGGGTGTTCTCATCCTCTCCGATGTCCTTCAGGTGCTGAAGAGTAGCGCGAACGGTGGCGTCGAGCTCGAGGAGCTCGCCGAGAGCGCGATCGTAGTCGGATATATGCATCTTGTAGGTGTGTAAGTCGAGGCAGAGAGGGTCAGCAAAACAGTGGAAGACGAGTTAATGAAGTAGGATAAATGAGAGCAAGCTTACCTGCTTGTCGATGGAGGCGGCCTCGGACATGAGCATGAAGGGAGTTCCGGCGGCCTTGGAGCGAGCGTGGAGGATGTCGATGGCCTTGAGGGTCATGTCCTTGAGTCCAGGAACGTCGGGGGTTCCAACCGATCCGTTCCACGCCTTGGAAGTCTCCATGTTCTTGGTGTAGACGTTTCGGTCGAGCCAGGTGGGCATGGTCGAGGCGGAGAAGAGGCCGAGAGCGCGCTTGGTGTTGGGGAGCTCCCAAAGGGAAGAGTTGTCGTGAACAATCCCGTAATCCTTGGCCGCGAAGAGGTCGATCTGGGACTCGTTGTTGTTCGAGGGGCGAGGAAGGAAGTCGGCTCCTCCTCCACCGAAGACTGCGAGGAGCGACAGCATCAGCTCGGCTACAGGGCTACAGAGTAGAGAGCGAAAGTCAGATAGTAACTACTCACGAACATCGGGACCGTCCCAGGCGGTCCAAGAGTAGTTGGAGGTGACTCCGCCGAGGAATTGCTTCACGATGGCGTCGGACTGGCTACGCTGCGAGGTGTGGGCGACGACAGCTGCAGGCGTAGCATCGACTACAGCTGCAGTTGTGACAATACCGATCTGGGAATCGTGTATCCTCCTCCCCATTTCGAACACCGTTTCAAATTTGGGATCGGACTGAAGAGTAAATTATGGTTTAGTGATGTATATTCGTGTTATAGTTTAGTGATGTATATTCGTGTTACAAATAACTCACGAAAGCGTCTCCAGTCGAGTCGGTGTAGGCGTTTAGGCCGTTGACCGTTGCCTTCTTGCCTGAATAGAGCGCAGTGGCAGAGTTGGCCGAGTCGGTGATATAACTGTCGATCGAGTGGGACATCTGGAGGCCAAATCCGGGCGCATCGTCGAGGGCGAGGCGGGTCTGGTACTTGCCCTGCGAGCGCCGAGCAGAAAGGAAAGGTCAGATTCAGCCTTGCAAGTCATCCATCGACTCAAAAGTCATCGAATCAAGCACGAAATTAGGTCAAAACGTACGTTGATGGACTTGTGTCCGAGCATGCGTGCAGCAGTGGCCATAGAGGAAGTCATTCTAGAGCGAGGAGACGGAGGTTCGGCGCAAAGGAGAGGGCGAGGATTGAAGAGGAGAGCGGCGAGGATTGAAGCGGAGAGCGACGAGGAAGAGAGTGAGCAGTCGAGTCAGCCTTCTATTCGAGCAACGTGGTATGAGGAATCACGCACCCGTCCCCGATGAACAGGATGACGTTCTTGGCGCAGGCCTTCTCGGCGAGGGGGAGGACCGTCCAGCGGGCGATGGTGGTCATTCCTCCGTTGTAGGAGAGCCTGTGAAGCAGAAGAGTAGTGTCAGTGCTGCATCGAGTACGCGAGACGAGCTCGACTCGAATGGACGGGCGAGACGAGCCTCGACCGTTCGGCGCCGAGCAGGCAAAGATAGGGCTTACTTCAAGACATACTCGCCCGGGTTGTACAGGGTGAGGTGGCGGTAGTTCTTGGACAAGACATTGACGGCGGTGGGCGTCTTGTTTTGCTCGGCGAAGAGATCCTCGAAGTAGTCGAATGAGTGAGACTCGACGGGAGGCTCGGCGATTTGATAGAAGTTCGAGATTGGCGTAAGCTCGGTTCCGTGACCTCCAATCTCGAGCACAAATTCGGGGTAAGGGACTCCGTTGTTAAAGGGAGCTGAGCCGTTGACGGGGGCTTGAACCTGCGCCGAAGAGATCAATTCGGGTCGAGAAGGCCGAAGGAGAGTACTCACCTCGAGCTTGATGTCGAAAACCTGTCCAGCGATGAACTCGGTTTGATCAGGAGGCCAGATACAGCCGAGCGTCGGGCTGCAAGATCTTCAAGTCAGCGAAGCGACGAAGTGGGGCATCGGCGATCTTGAGACTCACCAAGCTCCAGTGCGGCGGTACGTCTGAGCCGAAGCAGAGGCAGCAAGGGCAGCAAGAGTGAAGACAATAGCCTGAGCGACCATCTTGAGGGTGTTGAACGAGGAGGAAGAGCACAAAGAAGAGAGAGAGAAGAGCGAGCAAGCGCGACGCAAGATGCACCTCAGCACGGCCGACTGCCAATTGGCTCATTTCGGCAGTCGCTGCATGGACGCCAAGACCCCCCTCCAGCCAAGGCAGATCTCGCTCCTAGAACGTGCGAAACGCTCTACGAACGTTCGGCGCCGAGCAGCTCGTTCTTGAGTCCCTTGGAGGGTGAGAGTCGGGCGGTGAGCAAGTGCAGGTGGCTGCTGAAGTCCATAGGAAGCATGAAGTGGGATCCTGAGGGCTCAGATCCCCCCGCTGGAGAGCGCGCAAGGCTGGCGCGTGTCGTCAGGCAAAGGTCGCGAGGGCACGTTCGACTTTCGCAAGTCGGCTTTGAATCGCCGAAGGCGATTTCCGCCGTCGCTGCAAGGCTACAGCGGAGGGAGGAGAGAGCAAAAAGATGAAGACTTATTTGCACATCGTGACTAGCAATATACTTTACTCTGTACTTGGAATGCGAGCCAACGAACCTCTGGCTTCTGAGCCTTCTGCTACCCTTGGCCGACCTGGCCGGCTGGCCTCTCGCCAAGCTCGCTAGCAAGTCCAACGTGCAACTTGACGTCTGCTGCACAAGCGCACGAGGGCGGACAGCGTCGTTTTCAAGTTCGGAATTAGATAGCAAACGAGCGAGTTAACCGAGACTACTAGTGTTACAAAGAGGAGGGCGGGGAAGGAGCGACGAGGGAGGGGAGGGCGTTTCGGGAGTCGAAAGGCAGAAGCTGAGCCTGCCCAGCTCCAGAGCGAAAGGCAAAGCGCCCTAGAAGGTGTGGTTGAAGACTACGAGGGGAGAAGAGAGTCAGAACAAAGCTGCCGAACGAGCAAGGACGAGCGACTCACGATCTCCGTCTCCGTTGCTGGTGGTCGTTGCTGCCGGTTTGGACGAAGCCTGCGCTCCTCCATTCCTTGCTCCAGAACCAGCACCAGCAGGCCTCGAGGAAGCCCACGCGTCCTCCGGACCCTCCTGCTCGAAATCATCGTAACGACTCGCCGCCGGCGCCGCCGAGCGACTTCCCTCATTGAGCTCGCGCTCAAAGTCGTCCTGATACTCGTCCTGCCTCCTCGAAGACGACTGTCCTCCCCTCGCAGCGTTCATCTTGTCGAACCTGTCCCCGCTGGAGGCCGGCTCTTGGTTCTCGTAGCGGTCGCGATGGCTGAGGAGGCCCTTGAGTCCCTTCTTGCTCTTCTTGGACCGAACGCTCCTGGGCCTGTCGTCGGTAGCGGCGGTGGAAGGGAAGAACTGCTCGTTGTCGATGGGGTCGAAGCGTCCGCCGTTGCCCGAGCGAATGCTGCCGGCGCGCGAGGAGCCCTCGACCTCGTCTGATTCGACGGTGCGATCCCAAGGCGACATGAGGTGCAGCCCGCCGCTGCGACCGTTCTTGCCTTGACGTCCACTGCCACGCGAGGGTTCGGGTCCACGTCCATCCCAGCCGCCACCGTTCTGCTGAGACGACGAGACCGAGTCGGCGTCGGCGTAGTCGTTGCGAGCCGAGTCGGGGAGGCGCTCTGCGGATGGGATTAGGTCAGCTTCCTCGTAGCGTTGAGGGGAAGCGGTACGATAATCCTCACCATCGTAACGGCCGGCCCACTGGTGCTTGCCGCCTCGCTTGTCCTCAACCTGGACGAGTCCGTACTTGACGGCCCATTTGGGAGTCCTGGCCTGAGTCTTGTTGTTCCTGACACTTTGGCAGTACTGTTGAGAATGTATAGAGAGAGATGTCAGGCGTCTAGCCGCCTACTTCTCCCCACCGCGCGGGCCGGGCGAGATGTTGACTTACGAAACTGGGGGGAGAGCAGCAGAGGGTCAGCGAGGTGCTCAAAGGCAATACAGAAGGTAGCGACGACTCACTTGTGGAAGTGACCGGGGAAGTAACCGCAAATGGTGCAGAGGATATTGATGAAGAAGTCCCTCCCGATACCGAAGCGAATCAGGACAGCGACGGGAGGAGCGATCCATCCAGTGAGCCAGACGAGTACGTAGAAGAAGTGGTGGGTCTTGGGCTGCAGGCGAGCCGCACGAACGAGCGAATGCACGCCGAAGAGGAGGAGAAGAAGAAGGCCGACAGATGAGCAGCGAGCGGTGGGGGACGGAGGAGCGGCCGAGTGGGTTGCAGGGGACTACACACCTTGAGCTCCTTGCGCGACTTGGGTGCGCGAGCGTTGATCTTGGCAGCGATGCCGTCCATGGCTGTTGAGGTGCAGAGGATCAGCTCATGTGTGGCTTCGGATGCGTGGTGTGCTCGCTCCGTTCGAAGCTTGGCTTGGACTCACTAGTGATAGGTTGCCTTGTACCAGACGAGCACCAGTCAAGAGGCTAAGCAAGTGCTGGTTGAAGCGTTTGCGTGAGGTACAGGCGAAGAAAGACGAGAAGTGAGGCCGAGTCCGGAGGAGAGATGAGACGACGAGGGGCGAACGAGAGAGGGGGTCGGAGCAGCTGGCGCTCTGTAGGCTGGTGAAGCGGTTCCTCTTGCTGTAGTCTTGTCTGCTGTAGGAAAGCTGAGAACGAAGCGAGGCAGCGAGCGGCAGGAGTCTAACCGTCTTCGCGAACGACAAGCAGGGCACCGCACTTCGCCTTTCTTCTTCCGCCCGTTCACTTGCTCGCCTGCACAATCTCGACTCTCGCGATCGGAGAAGACTTCAACGCGCTCTGTAGCTCATCATGGCCTACCAAGAGCAGCCCGCGTACCCTTCCTACGCCGTCGCAGATCCTCCCCGCGACCAATTCGCTCGTATCCCTCTCGACCGCTCTCCCAACCCGAGCCAACACGCCGTCGAGCAGCCCTACGGCTATGGACAGCAACCATCCTACGGTGGAGGCGACTACCCTTCTCGTACATCAAACTATGGCGTCTCAGACGTTCCCGGCACCCCGAGCGCGCCAGACGATGCGAGGAGAAGGAAAGGCTACAACGACCGAGGGAGGGTCGCCCGCTTCTTCCTCGCCTACAATACTCGTAATCAGGTGCGTTGCACTGCTACAGCAGACCCTCGAACTCTTTACTCACGTGCTTCGCACAACAGATCGCCTTCCTCGCCTTGATCGTGTTGCAGAGCGCTGTAGTCCTCAGCATGATCGGGCTGATCTACGGGACCATCAACGATGTATGTCTCGCTCTTCACTGCTTTCAGCTGTACCAACGTAGTCTCGCTCACACTTCCCGACCGCCCCTCACAGGCCATCGGCGACCTCAGCTTCTCCGATGCCTTCAACCAAGCACCAAAGCTCGAGCCCATCGCCACCTACATGTCCCTCTTCATCCTCGCCGTTCTCTTCGAATTCCTCGTCTCCATGGACGCTCTACAGGAGAAGAATGTGCTCTCCCTGGTCCTCCTCCTCATCTTCCAAGGCGCTATGGTCATCTACTCGTCCCTCCTCCCATCACAACTCGCCACCGCCATTCGAGGGACCAACGCCGACACCGACATTGTCGACAAGCGCGTTCGCAACTACGCCATTGTGATCCCGGCCGTCATTGGAGGCTTCACCATCGTTATGGCGTGGCTCATCTGGAGGCTATACGAGGAGTTTGGATGGAACTTGTACAAGGTTCTCGGTGCCGACCTCAAGATAAAGAGGATGTACCTCAAGGTCGGTTTTAGAGCTACGAGTCACTGCTTCGGCGCGACAGCTCTTGCGACTCTGCTGATCATTGCCGCTACAGTTCCAAATCTTCCTTTCCATTCTCAAATTCGACTCATTCCTCTTCCTCGGCTTTACGTGAGTCCGAAGCGCGTCGCTCGGCGCTGATATATCGGCTCGGCGCTGATCTTCCCCTCCCCTTCATCCAGCATCCAAATGCTCGTCCTCGTCAGCGGCATCCCCACAGCCGAGCTCGCTATCACCATCGCCGCTCTCCCCATCATCATGGTCTGCCTGATCATCGGAGCCGTAAGCCGTCTCATCGCTCTCCCTCCTTTCCCCCTCTCGCTCACGCGCTTCCCACCCTCCAGATCTTCGTCCGCCGAGAATCCCGCGCCGGCACTTGGATCTTCCTCTTCCTCCAATGCGTTGGTATCGCCTACTTTCTCTACAAGCTCGTCCGGATCTACGACGCTAGCTCGGCCGCTCGTTATGCTTCGGCGCGCAAGACTCTCACGCTCTTTGGTGTCATCTCCCTCATCTTCCTTCTTCTAACGATCGGAGCGACTGGGATTTGTATGATGAACTTTGACCAGGGCTTGCGGGAGAGGAGTGAGTTCTCAGTCGGATGATCGCTCTGTTCTTCCACGCCGAGGGACTGACCTTCGAGTTCCTTCATCCTCCTCCCTCTCCCCCATCCTCCTCCCTCCCCTTCATCTTCCTCCCTCTCCTTCACCACCAACAGTTCCCGGCTACCGCTTCAACTCGACCCCACGCAAGGACACCACCGGCGAGAAGGTCGACGGCAAGACGGGCGAGCCTCTCACGCACCAGGACACTCGCATGTCGCTCGACTAGACCACGGGCGCGAGGTAAAAGGGCAGTGGAGGAGGAGCAGAAGTCACTACATTCGTTTTATCATACGCAAGCTTGGGGAGGGAGCTGGGTTCGGCGCTGCGCCTAATGGAGGAGGGAAGCGCAGGCCACTGGCAAGGACAATTTGTGGGGTGTTGTAAGCTATCGGGTACTCGTCACGTGCTTGGAGGTTTGTTGGCGAGCTTGAGAGCCGTTAGGAAAAGTGCAAGGCCGGCAAGCGAACGATTACGAAACCGACGGACTGTTCGCCGAGCGCTCGATGTCTGCCTCCTCAGTTCAGAAGGTCTGAGCGGTCAAGGCTGCTCCTGTCTGTTGGAGTCATAGTCGAGTCCATCACTCGTGCTTCGACGCAGATTGGGAGCCAAGTGCGAATAAAGCAGAAAGCAACGAGAGCCGAGCAACCTCAACGATTATCCATCGCTCGAGCCATCGGGGAGCATGCAGGTCCTTCGAAAATATCCTTCCACAGTTTTTACCTAAAGATGATGCTACCTCAGCGCATACGAGACAACGGGGAAGAGTTCTGAGAGCGCGAGAAGGTCAGCGAGCGTGACGAGAGGGAGAGGGAGAGCGAGACGAGACGAACCTGCTGGGAATCCCTGCTGGATCTCACGCTTGATGATCTCGAGTCCCGCAGCGGCAAAGACTTGACGGAAGACCTTGTCGGACCTGTGAAGAGCGAATTGAGCAAGTTGAGAGCCGAACGTCGGCGAAAGGGCAGCGCACCTAGTAATGGAGCTGTCGTCGTCGTCGAACAGCTGGCCTGCGCCGTCTCCATCCGTATCCTTGCAAATGTTCTCCTTGAGCATAATGTAGCCCTCCGTGCCGCTCTCGCCTTCCCTCAACGCCTTCCTACTCCGCTTGAGGAACTCGACGAGCTGCTCGTCCGAGAGATGCCCAATGCACCACTGGATCATGACGAGGTCGTATCCATCTTGCAGGTCAAACTGCTCCTCCGGATTTGGCCAGCTCAGCTCCTTGCTGCCAACCGTAGCCACGAGCTGGGACTGGCCACCGTCCAAAGGGATCGCCGGCGCCCGAGGGTCGAAGAACTGCAGCCCAGCGAGCCACATCCTCACGCCCTTGCCCGTCTTGAGGCTCTTCCATCCTTCTTTGCCCTTATCCGAGTTGCGCTTGGCCTGATCTACGAACTTCTTGACCGGCTCGACGAGGTCGACTCGGTCGAAGAGAGGGAGGAGGACGGTGGAAGTCACTCGGCCGATGCCGGCGCCGCAGTCGAGGGCTCGGTAGGAGCGTCGTGGTGGTGGTGAAGAGGATTTGGTGTGGTGCGGAGGCGTGATGGTCGAAAGGGCGGGGAGGAGCGAAAGGATGAGGAGACGAGAGCTCGTAGCGTCTAGCCTGGGTACGGGTGTCGAGCTGTAGGTCGCGAGGAGGAGCGCGAGCAGCAGCAGGAGTAGAAAAATGGTCGGCACGATTCAGAGTAACGGTGAGCGAGCGCGGGACGAAGGGGAAGAGCGACAGGACTCACTGGCCAAAGCCCCCGAGCACACCGTTCACGCTAGCATCCGTATTGGCCCAGTACTGAACTCCTGCCTCAAAATCCGGAGTCTGCTGAGCGGCCATGTCCAACTGGCGAAGCGATTGAGCGAGTTGAAGACGAGATATCGGTCGAAGGAAGAAGAGCGCTGAGACGCGCCGTTCGTTCTTCTGCTTCCGCCGTTCGCTTGCTTTCGCTTCGTCTCTGTACTCCGATGTCCTTCTTCACCAAGTTCTTCGCGGGATCAGCCCTGGCAGCTGGCGTAGTACGCTCTCCCTCTCTCGCTCTTCCCCTCCTTCTGGCGCACGCTGACCCTGACTCTTGCTCACGTAGACATACTACTACCACATCGACATCACTACCCAAGCCGAGAGGCTTTCCAACGACCTGCACGCCCTCTCCCAGCAACTCGTCGCCTCTGCTCCTCGTCAACCCACACCGGCCGCCTTCCCTGCTCCCGTTCCCACGCGAACGGGCGTCGCAGAGGGTGTCAAGTCGAGGGTGAGTGGTCGTACAGTGAAGGGAAGTATCTGACGCTGACACCCCTGCTGTCACAGTGGAACGAGACCGTTGCTGGAGGATTGAAGGTGCTCAGCGACACCGACTGGGCCGGAGTAGCAACGTCAACCTTCAAGACGGTGCAGGCCAAGCTCACTCCCGCACCAGCACCAGTCGAGACTAGTGTGCAGGGTCGTCAGGTTTGAATAGGTGAGCTCCTCTCCGGGCCGAGCTCAAGAATGAACGCCGAACTCTCGCTAATCTCTTTCGCTGATCGCCAGAACGCAGTATCACAGTGATGTAACAAGGTTCAGGACCACTCTCGACAGTCATGAGAGAGACTGGATGAACGAATGCTGTGTTGCGAGGAATGCACAAACGACTAACGAGCACAGAAACGACTCCCTCTCCTCGGCCTCCCCTCCTCCACCGAGTCCTCCTTCTCCAACCTCTACAACTCCCTCTCACGCCCTCTCCTGACCGCCCTCGGTCGCCACCACTTCCTCCCTCGGCCTCACCCAGAAGTGCCCCTCTACTTCCTCCCCCGCCGCTACTCCTCCCTCCCTCCCCAACTCGACCAACCGCTTCTCATCGCGAATGTAGACGCTCGGATACCTCGGGTTGGGCGCCGGGATGGAAGCCGACGAGCGATTGCGACGATGATGGCGAAGCAGCGCTGCGAGAGGGTCGATTCCATCACTCGAGACGTCGAGGGAGGAAGGGCGCGAATCGAAGCCGAAGCTGTCAGAGCGGGAGGAGGCGGTAGAGGTCCTGCGAAGGTCATCCACTACGCGCCAGACGAGCGATCCGTCTTCCTGCTCCTCAACGTCCATGCGAGGGTTCTCCCGCTCCTGTCCTGGCGAGTCGAGCGAGAGGCCGCCGGCAGCGAGCACCACCTCTCCTTCCTCGTCCTCGTCCTCCTGCTCATCTCCATCTTGACTGGCCCGACGCTCTCCCTCCGAGTCCTCTGATCCATACAGATCGAAGACCGACCCAGCGTAGCCGCTGCTCCTGTACGAATCGGCACTCGGCGAGAGGGGAGGGCGGAGACCCCCAGCGAAGCCGGCGAGCGTGTCGACCCGAAGGCCAGTCGGGAGCTCGGGGACTGGGTCCGTCTCGGCGCTGTGGAGGTCTTGCGAGGCTTGTCGGCGGTGGTCTCGAGAGGAGGGAGGAGGAGTGGGAACTCGGTCGGCGATGGAGCGAGAGCCGGAGGAGTTGGCGCGCTTGACGCTGGCGGAGGCGTTGCTGGGGCCACGACGATGAGCGCCGCGAGTCGAGTTGGAGAGGGAGGAGACGGAGGCGTTGCGCTGCTGCGTCGTCGTGTCTTGACCGCCCTGCGAACGGCGACCGAGAGTCGAGCTCGTCGAACCCGAGTGGGCGTGGCTACTGGCGGTCGGCGATTGGGCGTAAGAGAGGTTGACGAGCTCCTCGACCTTGTCACGAGGCAGACCGAGGTCCTCAGCGGCTTCTCGCAACCTGCGCATCGAGTCGACCGAGGCGATTGACGTGCGCGAACCGCTGTGCTGATGGTGAGTAGCGCTGGAGGATGGACGCTGGGAGGGGAGAGGAGCCGACTGGGTGGCGACGGCGGCGGGGAAGGAGAAGTGTTGGAGGTTGAGAGGCTCGGGCGCGCCAGCCCGCTGCGACTGCAGGGCGAGAGGGGCGGTCTGAGGCATGTTGGAGAACTCGTGGCTGCCTCCCGTCGAAGCGTCCGATTCCATGCGATGACGCCTGGCGCCAATGTCGTAGGAGATGGGAGTACGGCTGCTCGTATCGGTGTGGACGAGGCCGATTCCGAGACCGAACGCCTCCTGCTCGATCGAAGGGCGACGACCGACGCTCCCTCCCGGCGAGTAGGTGCGAGCAAGAGGACTTCCTCCGACTGAGCCAGGCTCTGGCGTAGAAGAGAAACTGCGAGGGCCTTCACCTCCCGGGCCGAGGGTGGTCTCCGACTCGCGACGAGGGCGACTGGGAGCTCCGCGCGCTCGCGAAAGGAGGCGAGTGAGCGAACGCTTGTTGCTGTTGCCCGACGAGTTTGAGTTGGCCGAGTTGGCCGAGGGAGAACCATGCTCGGCTTCGGGGCTCTCGGCGACGATGGGGAGACCGCCTGGTGAGCGAGTGCGAAGCTGGTCGATGGAACGGCGACCTTCGAGGGCAGGCTCGGTCGGCTCGGGAGTGATGGAGTGGTCGGGAGTGCCGAATTGGCTCGAGTTGAAGGGAGGGGAGAGGGTGGACTCGGGGTCGAAGTCGACGAAGGGAGTGATCTCGTCGCCGTTGAGGCGGGGCAGCTGATCGCGACTCTTCTTGTTGAGGAGGCTCTTGAAGCGCATGCCGATTCCTCGCGACTTGCCCTCCGCGTCCTTGCCGTCCTTGTGCTTCTTTGAGCCGGACCTGCCAGGCGACTTGGGCGACATGACGGGCGAGGGAGGGATGTCGGGGTGGAGGATGGGGACGGCGGGGATGTCGCTGGTGCCCGAGACGAGTTGAGGCGACGAGATGGAGCCCTTGCGAATCGACTTGGACTTGGAGAGGCTCTTGGACCGAATGACTGGGGAGGTTGGGATCTTGGACGGTCCGGCCTTCTTGAGAGCAAACGTAGCGAGAGTCGCCTGGTTGCGAACGTCGCGAATGAGCATCGACTGGGTGTTGGAGGGGTCGCGAGGCGCCATCGGCTTGCGAGGGACGCGGAGGAAGGAGTCGGCGTCGAGCTTGGTGGGCTCGCCGAGAGGCTGGACGTCGGTCGCTTCGGTCATACGCTTGACTTCGTCAGTCTGCTCTCCCTCCTCCGAGGTAGCGATCTGAGAGTTTGGCGAATGGAAGGCGTCGGGCACGGGCGACTCGAACTGAGGGGAGTCGAATTGAGAAGGGGAGTCGAACTGGGAGGGAGAGTCGTCGCCGTTGACGAGAGGCGAGTTCTCCTCGAGCTCCCGAGGACTGGCGAGGCGCTCCTTGTGCTCTTGCCACGAGCCCGATTTGGCTGTAGTAAAGCACAGGGGTCAGCTAGGGGCGGCTCGTGCGAGAGGAAGGCAAAACTCACGAGATCCGACGAGGCTGCTAAACTCGAAGGCGTCCGACTGCGTGGTCGAAGGTGTCGGCGCGCCGTTCGTGCGAGGCGACGAGCCCGTAGCAGAGGTCGAGGTTCCGGTGGCCCTACTGGAGCGATACGGCGACAATCCGCTCTCCAACCCAGAGCTCCTCCTCCTCGCGAGTCCAGCCATACGATCTCCATCGCTCGCCCTCCTCGCCTCGCCTTTCGACGCCCTCTTGCCCTCCAGCCCGCTGCCTCTCTTGCCATCCGACCCACTTCCTCGCCTCCCATCCGAGCCGCTGCCCCTCCTTCCTGCTCCCGGTCCATCGCTCTCGCTCCCCCTCCTCCCATCACTCTCGCTCCCTCTCCTTCCATCACTCCCACTCTCCTCCAACGATCCCTTCCTCGACCAATTGTACCCTCCACTCCCTCTCCTCAGGCCGAGTCCCGTCTCGCTCTCGTCGAAAGGTGAGATAGGCGTAGCGAGCCCATTCTTCCTCGCTGCAGCTCTGCGACTGGCCGAGCGAACAAGGGTCTCCTGGATCATGAGAAGATCCTCGAGCGCGAGATCAGCCTCCCCGAGCGAAGGGCTTGAGCTGTTGATGGTTTCGAGGAGCTCGTTGGAAGGTCGGCGGCTCATCGACTCGGCGGCGACGCGAAGGTGCTCGTCCTCGTGAGGGTCGGTGACCATCTCCACTTGAGCGACGTCGGTGGATGTGGGCGCGGAGGAGATGACTTGGAGGGAGGAAAGATTGGGCGAGGAGGAAGGGGAAGAGGTGTCGTTGGCGGCGGCGACGGGAGGAAGGGTGTCGAGGAGGTCCTCGCCGTCGGTCGAAGGCTCCTCGGGTGCAGCGTGGTAGCTCGAACCAGTCGAGTCGATGGAAGAAGCCGAGCGCTTGTGCTTGGACGAGCCGGTGGTCGATGAGACGGACCTCCTGCCCTCGACGATTTCGAGCTGGTCCTCATCCTCATCCTCCATATGCACCGGACCCTCGTTCGACCCAAAGCTGAGGTCAAACGGCCCATCGTGATCCGAGAAGGACTGGTCGAGATCGCTCCTCGAAGGGGTTTTGAGCGAGGCGTGCGAGACGGGCGAGAGAGGGGAGATGGTGTACTCGGTCGAAGATGTGCTGAGTTCTCGTGGCCGCGAGTCGCGAGGAGTCGAAGGGGTAGGATCGAGGTAAGGGAGTGTAAGGGGTGGTGAGGCGAGAGGAGGACTGGGTGCCGGAGGGGACGTGGTCTCGTTCGACTCGTCGTCGGTGTTGGAAGGGATGTCGATCGAAGGGGGAGGAATGTGCTCCTCCTCTGGCGCGTCCTCGTCGGCGTTCACCTCTTCATCCGCCTCCTCCTCCTCCCCCACTCCCTGCTCAGCCTCAGCGCCCGGAAGCTCCGGTTCCGCCTCCCCTCCATACAGAATCTCTCCCTCGGCATGCGGTTTCAAGCTGCTATCCGAGAGACCGGGCGAAGGAGTGGCAGGAAGTGGGACATTCGGCGGGAGTGAAGGGTAGTCGGGTTTCGGCGGGGAGGTGCTGACGGCCGAAGCAGCTCGTGCGCTGGCCAGGGAGGAAGCGACGGATGGTCTCCTCGAGTTGAAAATGGAGGAGGGACCCGGCGACGGTGCGAGACGATGGAACTGGGGGTCCATGGCTTCCGTGTCGCTGGTCGGCGAGGCGGGAGAGGGAGGATCGAGAATGGTGGTCGTGTCGGGCGTTTCGTCGACGCCGATGCGAGCGAAGGTTTTGGAGAGATCCAGCTCGATGCCGTCCAGGGCGTGGGAGATACGTTTGAGCTGATGCTCGGAGAGGGAAGGGACGGCCGAGAGATGAGCTTCCTTGATGCTGCCGAGCGAGTCGGTCGTGTCCTCCTCGGTAGTCTCTGCCTCCACCTTGTCCTCCTCCGTATCGACCTGCTCTTTGCCCTTGCCCTTCAAGCTCATCGCCGGCGACGAACCCTCCACGCTCCTGGCGCTCTCCTCGTCGCCCGCGATGGTGTGCTCCGAGCCGCTCCTCTTGAGACCCCCAGTCGACGAGTGTATACTCGTGCTCGACTTGTTCATCTTGAGCTGCGCCATGCTCTTGACCGCCCCACCAAACATGCTGTTCCCACCTCGGCGGTAGGGATGCGAACCTCCCGAGCTAGAGCCCGTCGAGCCGAGCGGCGGCGAGAACGAGCCAGTCGTCGAGGCCATCGAGTCGGGGGAATGAGGGAAGGGTTCTCCAGCGGCCGTGGAGGAGGAGAGATTCGACGAGCGACCAAAAGTCGACGCGTGGAAAGTCGCGCCGCCGCCGCCTGGCGAAGGAGTGAGGTCACGGTTGAAGCTGGATGAGGTATGGTCGTTGGTCGAGATGGAGAGGTACGACTCGCGGCTGGACTCGTCGGCTTCGTCGCCATCTGTAGCTGGTTGCTGGCTCCAGTCGCGCCGAGGAGGGCGGTTGATGCGAGGGACGGGCGGGGAAGAGGGTTGTTGAGAGCGCTCGAGTGCGAACTGGGCCAAGACGGCGTTGGCTTCATCGTCGGTGAGCATGCCAGTTTTGCGTTGTACTCTGTAGTACGATCATAATCAGTCACTACCCTTTGAAGGTTCTGCACCTCTTTCAGCTCACGCCAAATGGCCTTGGAGCGTCGAGAGGTCGACCAGCCGGCCTTCGCTGTCCCTCAGCAGCGAGAAGCGTTTCGTGAGATGTGGCTGCGAAAGTAGCTGATCAGCTACATCTCCTGCTACTGCTCCCTGCGCTGCAACTCACCAAAATCAAGCTCGTCCTGAAATTGGAAGGCTCGGGCAGGAGGAGCGTTGGAGCTGCTCTCGCTACTGTTGGAGCACCATCTCCTTCGGACGAGGGCTCGCGCTGACTTCCGTTACTGGCCTCCTTGCGCCGTGTACGAGATTCCGACTTGCGCCTGAAGCGATTCATGGCCGGCTCGACTGTCGAGCTGGCGAGATGTTGACGAGCGACGATGGAAAGGAGAGGGCGCGCGGCGGTGCGGAGGAGATCTGTGCTGGGGGGAGAAGTTTCTGTAGGTGATGTCCTGGTGGTAGGTAAGCGAGTGTTGAGGTGTACTGGTGAGTGAGTGACGAGGTGAAATGTGGCGAGAGCTCAAGCTCCGAATGCGCCTCTCGCTGACCCTTCTCACGAGCTTCGCAGCCGAGAAACGAAAGGGGGGCGACGAACACCGTTTGGTCTGAGGGAAAAAAGTCGAAATGAGGGGGAATTGCAATCACAGAAACGGGGGTATCAAGGTCTACTACTATCGTACAGAGCGTTTCCAACGGCGTTGGAAGACCATGAGCTTGTCAAGCGCGTCAACGCCGACACGTGAGACTCGTGCTTCTCCTACAGGGCCCGCACATTCAACGAGAGTAACCTCGCTCTTCGTTCAATCTCATCCTCGCGCTATGTAGGTATCGACAGTAGATCAACATGCTGCTCACCAGCCGAGCCAACCGAGGCCAACTCACCTTCTCGTTAATATGCAGTCCGAGGACGACAGCGCCGAGCAACAGGATGGCCGCTCCCAGTACAATCGTGACCCAAGGGATCCAATCTCCGGGATGGAGGTACAACTCCTTCCTCCACGAACTTGGGTCCTTCGCCCCCTCGGGTTGGAAAGGGATGATCAAGACTTGCGAGTTGGGAATCACGCCCTCGATGTTGATGTAGTGCTCTGCTTGATGGCGAGTCGAGCCGATGAAGAGGTTCTCGACGTAGTTGTTCGTCCTGCCCAGGCCGAAGTAGGAGTAGGGAGTGTTGAGGGAGAGGTAGGTCGATTGAGGAAGTTGGCCGTCTGCGAGAAGGGGAGGGCCGAGGTCAGTCGAAGGAGCTTGGGAGGGGAAAGCGTGAAGGAACGTACATTGCGTTGATCTTCGAGCGCCAGTAGGGTCGAGGACGGTAAACTTGAAGGACGCGCCCGAGTAGCTCACGCCGTATGGCTGCGAAGAGCGAGAGAGGAAGGGGTCAGCCGAGCCTCCTGCAGTCTCATATGGTCAAACAACTCACCCTATACCGCTTCTCACCCTCCCGTGTAGGTTCACACCATCCTTGACAAGCGCCGTTGAGGACTGGCGAGACGAGAGAGAGTCAGTCTATCGTTCAGAAGAGCGCAAGAGCTCGGCGCACCCAAAGCCTTGAGGAAGAAGGCATCGTGAAAATAGTTATTCTTGATGAACACAGCCTTCCTCGACGCTCCTGAGTTTCCACCCCTCTGCACCAGAATATCGAGCGAGCCCTGCCAGAATCGCTCTGCATCAGCTCCCTTCGGCGCTGAGAGAAGAGACGAAGGAAAGGACTCACATCATCATCCACATCCAACCAATGTGCACTCTCGGCATCATGGATCCTACTCAACACCTCCGCTCCCTCCTCCACGACCCTAAACGCCCTCCTCGCCTTCTTAATCTCCGCCTTGGTGCAACTGCTCGCATCGCAAGGCCTACTCTGCAAGATATTGACCCTCTTCTGCCCCGAGTTGGAGGTGAGGAGCAGGAGGTCGGGGTAGCCATCGATGTTGTAGTCGCCTATTGAGGGAGGGGTGGGGAAGGAGCCGCGGAAGGAGGTGGATTCGGTGATGAGGGAGGAGTGCGGGAGGAGAGTCGAGATGGGGATGGTGGTGTAGGCCTACGAGGAGCTCGAGATCAGCTGGGAGTTTCGAAGGAGAACTTTTTGACCTACAGAGTTGTCCTCTTTGCTTGTCAAGTCGAAGCTAAAGTCCTTGTCGGCGACGCAGAGCGCTTCGGGGTCGCGGCAAGGCTCAGCTTGGGACTGTGAGCTGGTGCAGAGTGGGATCTGCTGGTTGTAGGCGATGGAGAGATCGCAAGCGCCGACGGAGGAGCACGAGGTGATGACCATGTCGATCGTTCCATCGCGGTCTGAGGCAAGCGAAGAGGGTCAGCGAGGGGAAAAGCGAACGCCGAGCCGAGCTCCGAGGCTGACCCATGTCGGCAAAGCTGACGCTCTTGGTGCCCCTCGGTAGGTCGCCTTTGCGAGAGAGGGTAAAGTTGCCGTCCTTGTTGTTGAGCCAAATCTGGTACGAGAGGTGTTCGGCCGACTTGCCCTCGCAGGTGAGGAAGAGGTCGGCGAGGCAGTCTCCGTCGAGGTCGATGAAGGCGTTGAAGTGGGGTGAGGGGAACTTGCAGTCAAAGTTCTTGAGATCCAGAGGAGGGGTAGTGCTGTTGAGGAGCACGAGAGTTAGTTGAGAGGGCGAGAGAGCGAAGAAGGGGAGCTGAGCGCACACGTTGAAGACCGACGTCGAGTTGGACTCCTCCCAGGTGTTCCTCCAGAGCAGTGGCTTGGACTTGGAATCGGAAGACATGCCTAGCAAATCTGTCCGCATGTCGCCTGTTGCATCGAGGACCATGGGCTGAGCTAAACCCGACGATTCCACTGCGTGCGAGGCCGCTGAGAGAACGCACAGACCGAAACGTCAGCCTGTAGCTTGGCAGATTGAGAGAGCAAGAGCAGACGTACAGAAGCTTCCATCACTCTGCTGCAAGTAGACCTGCATCTCGACCGTCTCGTCCTCCCCCCACCACCCTCCGGGGTTCTTCCCGCCCATCAAGAGGATGTCGAGTCGCCCATCATAGTTGTAGTCGCCTGGGACGACGTTGGTGATAATGAAGTCGCTCTTGGTACGTATCCGGGCCTTCTGCTGCTCGGTCCAGCGGTAGGCGGAGCGATCCCAAGTGTAGAGAGCGAGGGAGCGCTGGTCGGCGGAGAGGTAGAAGAGGTCGAGCAGTTGGTCTGCATTATAGTCGCCGAAAGCTGCTACTAGTCCATCGTTGGGTAGTCCTAGTGCTCCTGTGTCGATGAGCTTCTCCTCGACGAAGCGCTGTTCCACGCCGGGGAACCAAGCGGTCGCTGGACGAGGGGCGAAGGCGAAGAGGGCTGCGAGAGAGGCGAGGAGGGAGGTGTACTGGACCATCCTCGACAAGCGGCAGCTACAGCGCCTTGAAGGGGTACAAAAGCTCTTCCTCGGCGTGTTTGTAGCGAGCTGACAGAGCGGCGAGGTAACGGTTCAAGTCCAAGAGAGCGCGTCCGTCGAAATCGCCCTTTGCCTTCTCCCCCTTTCTTACTCATTCATTACAACTCGTTACCAAGAAGCTATTAAATAGTCTGTAACCCGCTATGGCTACTCGTATCGCCCACTCTTCAACACGATTCGCCGCCGTTGCTCGCCTTTCCCTCTCCCCTTCGGCCTCAGCAGTCTCCGCCCTCCCCTCGTCTCGGCGCACCTTGTTCGGCTTTGGCAAGAAGAAGGCTGCAGCAGTAGACGCTCCTCCCACTCCCCTCCTCAGTCAAGATGATCTCTTCCACCCGCTCTCCGCCTCGCCCTTCCCAGAGATGCGCGCAAAGTCGCAGCGCATCAAGGACCTCGCCTACTGCCCCGTCTCGATGGACAAGTACAACGAAAAGGTTCATGTAGCCTTTGAGTGCCCCGACTGCGGCTACCCGACTCATGCCACCGAGGAGCGCTGGGCAGAGGATGCCGACAAGGGGAGGTACTGGCCTCGGCTCAGGGAGGCCAACGAGGACGAGCACGACCTCAGGAGCGGCAGGGAGATGACCGAGTTCAACTTGCCTGGTAAGTCGCTATCTTCCTGTGCTCGGCCGAGCTACAGCTCATCCTCCTTGTCACCACAGGCGAGCAGCCATACGAAGAAGCCGTCTCGATGGGCAACTGGGACGTCTTCCTCTACACTCGTGGCTTCCCCTCGGTCGACACGGAGCGCGCAAGACGACACGTTTCTAAACTCCTCACCTACCCGCTCTCGATCGGCTCGGTCCTGCACGAGAACAGCCCCTACACCCTCCGCAACCAGCGCCTCCTCCCTGAAGGTCTTCGTTCCCTCTTTGGTGCGTCCTCACCGCCCCCTTCGCTTTCCCTTGCTAATCATCCACACCAACAGCCCTTCGTCAAGCTCTCCACCCCGCCCTCGCCACCACCGACGCTCGCAACTCTCGTCCTCCAACCCCCGTCCGCATCTTCATCCTCGGCGCCCGCGCCGAATCCTCCCTCCCTCCTCACGTCCTCGCCCAACTCTCCCATCTCTTCCCCCTGGTCCCCATCCACCTCTTCTTCGTCGGTCCCGAAGCCCACATCCCCCCTCCCAAAGCCACTTTCGGCTCCGCGGCAACCGCAGTGGAGGAGAACACTCGCATCTACGGCGTCCCTTCCTACACCCGGATTGACTCGGAACACCTCACCATTACGAATCTTCGTGCCAACTATGCCGAGGTGCATGATTCCCTAGGTCCTTTCGACCCTTACTACGACGTCTTCTTCTCCTTCTCCCCCGGGTTCGGCTTCCCCGCCGAGAACGACCATTCCAAAACTCAACTCGAGACCAACTGGTCGGGCGCCATCCAAAACATCCTTGAGACCAAGTGCGCGCTCTTCTGCACGGGTTTCTCTCCGGCGGATGTGGAGAGGGATGTAGTCGCGTTGGATAAGGCCGAGGGCATCAAGGGGGAGTTTGATTGGCTTTTGACGCCCGGGGAGAATGTCTTTGGGAGTGAAAAGTGGGAAGTGGCAGAGTTTGATCCTAGGGTGGCGGTCAAGACGAACTGGGGCATCTGGGGCATTCGGTGAGTTCGTTTCGGGGCGTTCGCCGAAGCGGGCAGGAAAGCTGACTCTTTTCTCAACTCGCAGCGGCAAGAGGTACGAGGTCAACCCTGGACAGGAGGAGGAATAGAGTGATTGTATGCGTATAAGCGTTGCAACAGACGACTTTCCCACCTCCTTCCCTTCCTTAGCTAAAGATTCGCAAGAGACCGAATCCCTGCGAGACGGAGAGGTCAGCCAGCGGTCATCGAGCGTGGGATGGGAAGACGTACAACGTTGATAAATGCGCCGAGGACTATTGCCATGCTCATTCTGTGCTCGAGGCGGGGTCAGTTGAGCCAACAAGAACGAGAGCGCAAACTCGACTCACGTCCGACTGAAGATCTGCGAGCGGAAGAAGAAGAAGGGCAAGAAGGGGACGAAGAAGCCTATGCACACTCCTGAGAGCATGGTCGTCCAATAGCGGTCACTTGCAGCTGTGGAAGGGGAAGGTCAGCTCGACTTCAAAGGGCGAGGGACGAACGCCGAGCTCACAAGTATCGACGGCCGCTTCGTTCTGCCCTGTGAGCCCTTCCATCCATTGATCCTCCAGCGCTCGAGCATGTTCGTCGTCATCTGTCCAAAAGAGAGGTCAACTCGAGCCGTAACTTAGCGACGCAGCAAGGCTCACCTCCGTCAATCGTCGCGCCAGCGTTCCGCCGGAACTCGGCTCGCATGCTGGAGATATCCTCCTCCGAGAAGCCAGCATCCCTCAGTCGGTCGAGACCTTGTAGAGGAGTAATTTGGGTGGTCTGAAAGGGGTGCAGAGGATCAATTCGGCGCTCCTTTCCTCAGCTCGGCCGACGAAGCGACTCACCTGGATCTTCTCCTTCTCCCCCTCAATCTCCTCATCATCCATCGGTTCTCCAACTGAGCAGTGCAACCACACAGTATTGTCCTCCTCCACCTCGAGCCCACCGCCGACCTTCTCCTTCCCCTTGCCCTTGCCCGGCTTGACCTCCTCGGCCTTGCCCTTCTCATCCCTCACATTGACGCCAATCTCCCTCCCCACCGCCTCCAGTCCTTCTAAGAAAGCTTCTCGATTCGGTTGAGTCTCCTCCCGCAGGACCTTGGCCCGCCGCGAGAGGAGCTGGACGGTGTAGGGGACGAGGTAAGTCCCGTCGGTGAGGAGACGGCCCAATTGAATCAGTCGCAGCCGCCGCGGTCGGTCGTCGACGTTAAGTGATGGTCGTAGGAAGCGAAGCTGTTGTAGTACAGCGAACAAAGAGGGCCACGGTCAGTCCGAGGCGCCAAGCGAACGAGCGGGTCAACACGACAGCGACTGTAGCTCACCCGTCGTTTCACCTCCCCTACGCTCTCCTGCGATCCGCACCAGAAATCCAGCAGATCCTCCGACCCATCCGTGAAACGAATCGCAAAGCTCATCCCTGCTGGTCCCTCCGCCTCCGCGCCTTCGAGCCGACTCTCCTCGTCATTTGGGCTGCTCTGGTCGAGAGCTTTGCTTTTGCCTTTGAGAGTACGCCGTGATGGTGGTGGTGGATAGGAAGGTGCTGCTGCTGCTGCTGCTGCTGAGCTGGACGAGCTGAAGGAGGGAGCGCCGGCGGTGACGGGCAAGGGGAGACCGTCTGCTGACGAGAGGCGAGGGGAGCGGGATGGGAAAGATGTTGGTTCATCTGATGGTACAGCCGTATAATTGCTGGGCATTGTAGCCCTTTGTAATGAGGTCAAATGGGCAGAAGTCCAAGGCGCGTCGGATTCGACCCGCGAGCCCTTCTCCGGCTTGGACTTGACCGGCTTGACCATATCGCTCGTAATCGCTTCGCTTCGCCTACAGGCCTCGAAATTATCGTAGCAGATCACATGACCTCTCAGTGAGGTCAACCCGCCTTCTACGCGACTTTTGGACGTGTCTCGCAGAGAAGGCTTGCAGCGACCCGCCCCCCGTGCGCACTCGCGAGATGGCACGTCGGCGCTAGCGTCATTGACGGCAGGTACTGCCATCAGCCAAGATTTATATTTGCACCACAAGGCGCAGCGAAGCGGGGGTCACCGTGATGAGCGGAGCGAGCCTTCTCTTCTCTCTCTCTTTCCTCCTTCTTCCTCGTCTCTCCTCGTCTACTCCTGCTTCTCGCTCTCCTTTCGCCTCACCACTGACCAAGATGAAGTTCGCTCTCGCTTCCGCACTGCTGGCAGTGCTCCCTGCCCTCTGCTCGGCGACCTACTTCACCAACCCGACCGCTTCGACTGTCTGGGCATCTCCTGACGGCGAGACCATCAGTGAGTAGTCGCTTGCACTCCCCCTCAGAGCGTTACTGATCCCTTTCTTTCAACAGCCTGGAAGTTCCAAGCTGGAGGAGCGGCCGTTGGAACGATCGTACTCGAGACCGAGGGTGCTGCCAACCCGAAGTGAGCGCCAGCCATCTTTACCATAGGGAGAACGCTTGCTGACTTTCTCTATTCCAGAGCCAACACTCAAACCGTCCTCGCCGACTCGATTGACCTTACTCTGGAGGAGCTCGCTTGGCCTGTCGGCCTCACCCTGCCCGCCGTCTCGACGACCTCCTTCGTGAGTTCGAAAGCCTCGGTAGGGTGGATCAGCCTGCTGACCTTCTTTCGACTCTACAGCGCCTTCTGATCGTCAACACTGAAGACAATGACACGGTCTACACCACCGTCGGCCCCTTCACCATCGAGTCGCTCTCGGGATCTTCCTCCTCGTCCGCAACGTGAGGCTACTTGCGTTTGTCGGGGACGAAACAGCTCAGCTGACACTTTGCTCTCTCTATAGCCCCACCACTCGCTCCAGTTCGACTACTCAAGCGGCCTCAACTACGCCTTTCGCTACGCCCCGAACAAGGTCATCATCTTCCTCCGCTTCTCCTTCCCCTTCCACCACCTCGAAGACGACCGTCGCTCCTGTAACAGCTACGACCACAACTCGCAGCACTACGACTCTCCCCTCCATCTCGTCCTCCAGCTCATCGAGCTCATCATCCCCTTCCCCTTCCTCCAGCTCCGAGTCCTCCTCCTCAACCTCCACCTCGACCTCCTCCTCCGATAACAATGTTGTTACCGTCCTCTCTACCGCCACGGGAGCTGCTCCCTTGGCTTCCGCCAATTCGGCGAGCGGGTCCGTTGGCACGCTTCAGAGCGGTGGAGCTACCTCGGGAGCGGCTAAGAGGGTTGGAGTGGCGGAGATGCTGTTGCCTAAGGGATGGAGCGCCGTCGGAACGGTCTTGCTGGGTGTAGCGGCGGGAATGGTCGTTCTGGGTTGAGCTTGGCTGAAGCGCGTGATGAGAGCCGCAGAGAAGAGGAGACTGTCTATAGACTTGTAGGTAGCATTAGTGATGGGAGGGGGAGTAGCGCATGCTATACAGCGGGTTGATCTTGCTAGACTCGGAGCGGTAGACGAGAGCCACCGAGAAGCAAACGCCGAGCGACGAACGTTCGAGCAAGGGCTTTCTCTGTATCCTTCAGCTCGAACATGCTAGCGAACAAGCTTTACTTTGCACGGCAAGCTTTCCCTACGGCCTCTGCAATAATCCTCTCCTCCTCCCAAACCCCCTTGAGCATTTCCAAGCTCGCCTTCAAGTCCTCATCCACCTCTTCCCTCTTCCACTTCTTCTCCAACTCCTCGCACCTCGGTACTCCCTCCCTCGCCTCCAACACCAGCACATCACAAATTGTCCCAATACTCAGCTTTACCTGCGCCTCGTTGAGCGGGGAGATGATGTCCTCATCTCCAGCGACCACGGCGTACCAGGGTGCTAGTGCTTGGGCGAGGGAGCCAGAGGGAACGTCGTTGGTGTCGAAAGGGTTGCGGCCGGTGGGGAGCTTGAGATGTAGGAGACGGAGGGCGAGGAGGAGGATCCAGTCGGCGCAGGCGGGGGAGGAGTCCGAGGCGGGTTGGAGGGTCATTTTGCTGTGGTCGAGGGGAAGACGAGAGGTCAGTTGACTCGTAGGGAAAAGTACGACGAGACCACTCACCCCCAGTAGTGCGAATCCTGCAAAACGCCCTTCTTGAGCCTCCCCTCTTCTCCCGCGTCCTCGAACAACTGCTCGAGTACCCTCGTGACGTCGACATGGGAGTAAGGGTTGGCCGGCAGCGAGAAACCGTACTCCGTCAAGAGCATGGGGTTCTCGTGCGCTCCGTAAGAGAAGGCCAGCTCGTCGCCGTCTTTGAGTTGAGGATCTGAGGACCGAGCTTCTGGGCTGGCGAAGGTGAGGCCGTGCGTCGGTCCTTGGATGGGTTTGGTGGAGCGTCCGTCCGCATGATTGATCTATGATGGAAGGAACGGAGAGGTTGAGCGAGAGAGGACGGTAAGGGAGATGGAAGGGCAGCGCTCGGTCGACGAAGCTGCAGCCAGCGAGATTCACCATGTCGATGACGGGCGCAAGGGTCAAGTTGTTGGCTTTGATGGCTCCGACGTTGAAGTACACGCAACGCGTATTGGTGTTGAGCCACCCCAATGCAAAGTCGTCGAAGCAAAGCGAATCCTTCTCCTCCGGGTTCGCCTCGCAATGCTTCTTCCACTCGCTCCGCACCTTCTCCCAATCCTTCTTGAACCTTGACTCAACCTCCTCAGCCCTCACCCGCACCGACGGCGGCATCGTCTCGAGCAGCTCCTCCTGCCATCTCCTCAGTTTCGGGTCGAGCTTCCTTGCCCGCAACGAGACGTCGTCCTCATCGATACTGAATGTGCTCGCTAGCTGCTCGTTTGTCCGCCGTCCGATCGACCAAGTGAGAGGTACAGTAGGGAATGTCCGGGGCAGGGTGAGGATGAAGGGCCACCACTTGTCGCGAGGGGAACTTGAAGGTTCGACCGGTGAACTGGCGCGGTCGTGGCGGGCGTACTGTAGGGCGAGGTGGAGTGAGACCCATTGGGTCGCGGAGAGAGTGGTGGTGAAGTGGGAAGGGTATAACTCGCGTAGAGTCTTGGTGTTGAGGAGCGCCGGGTTCGGGATCCTGATCAAGGTCGTATTGGGCTGCAAGGGGAAGGCGGTGAGCTTGAAGAAGACGTGCGAGGGTCTAATGAGCGTACGGGGATATCACCTTTGGCGACGAGACCACGTCCTCCTCCAGCTGTGAGGAGCGAAAGGGTCAGCCAAGCTCGGGCGAGGAGGAGTCAAGCGAAAGCTCGCCCGTCGTTTCCACCAGCTGAACGTATTTCGAAGGGTCAGGGCACCCTTGTGAGTCTAACCAAGCGAGAAAGCTCTCCCAAAGCTCTTTCGTGGTCTGCACTGGCGGCATTTGAAGGGAGAAAGGTGGGGCTGCGAAGGGAGAGAAGCCCGAGCAGGTCAGGCGCGGATGTGCAAAAGTCGAGGGAGCAGCAGCGTACTACCAGAGCGCTTATGTGTGGTGCGCAGTCCCCCGGAGATGTGTCTGTAGAGCTGTCGAGTGCGAAAGGAGCAAAGGAGAAGGAGCAAATGGCGATGGCGAGCTCTGCGGAGGGAGGAAATCGGTGAGCTGAGCGTAGGACTACAGACTAGAGCTGGACATACCTAAGTCAAAGACTCTGCGCGAAAAGAAGCGAAACAAGAAGCGAGTAACAGGAAGCGAAGAGGGAGCTGAGCTCGAGCGCCGCAGGTTGTCCTCCTCGTCTATTCGCCTCGCTCCTCCTCTCGACTGTGCGATGGCGCCCAAGCAGGCCAACAAGCCGCAAACAAGCCAGCGACTCAAGATTGTAGTCCGTCGCCTGCCGCCCGACCTGCCTGAAGCCATCTTTTGGAAGTCGGTTGGGCCTTGGGTCACTCGCGAGACGGCAGCAGAGGGAGAGGGACAGGAGACGGCAGAGGCAGCTCTTTGGACTCACTACAGACCGGGCAAGATCCGCAAGAGGTGAGTCTGAGCGCCATTGCAGCCGCTCTACGCGCGAACTGACCTGTTGTGAGGCGCCGCTCTGCAGCAACAAGGACAAGGACGACCTGCACTCACGAGCCTACATCTCGTTCAAGACTCCCGATGCTCTCGTTGCTTTCCACCGAGGCTACGACGGCTGGAACTTTCGCGATAGAGCTGGTGAGAGCGCGAGCTGCTGGCGCCCTTCGCCGAGCTGAGGCTGACCCACTCCCCTACAGGCAACGTGAGCCAAGCTGTTGTCGAGTTTGCACCTTACCAGCGCATGCCAGCTCCTCCGCCCAAGCAAGACCCTCGACAGGGCACCATCGAGCAGGGTGAGCTCCCTCCTCCTTTCCGCTCTCCTGCGCTCGCTGATCCTTCTTGAGCACAGACGCCGACTTCCTCGCCTTCCAAGAAGCACTCACTGCCCCTGCCGTCCCCGAGACGCCCGCCGAGGCCGTCGACAAAGCTGGACCGAAGTCGACCCCCCTCCTCGACCACCTCCGCGCTCAGAAGGCTGCCGAGATCGCTGCTCGACCGCCGCGCCAGGCCCTCGCATCGGGATCCAAGGGAAAGGGAAAGAAGGGAGAGAAAGGGTCGAAAGGTCAGCTGGCGGGCGGAGCCGCTGGACGAGGGAAGAAGGGATCGAAGAGCGCCAATGCTTCGGAGGGAGGGAGCGGAGCAAGTACGCCGACTGGCACGGGACCATCGAACGGGAAGGGAAAGGGGAAGGGAAAGGGGAAACAGAACGGTGCTGCTGCTTCGGGTGGTCAAGCGGGCGCCGGGGGCAAACGAGCGCCTCCGCCTCATCTCCCCTTCGCCCCACCAGGCTTCCCCGGCTCCGCTGCTTCCGCGCCCACACCCCAACAGAGCGTGGCGCAGGCCGACCTCGTCCGGCAACGACTGCAGCAACAGCACCAAGCTCGTCAAGCTCAAGCTCAAGCCGCTCAGCAGCAGGCAGCTCAACCTCCTCCTCCACCTTCGGCCCCGAAACAGCTCCTCCGCAATCCCGCTCGACCGCCGCCACCCCCTTCTCAGACTCCTACGTCTAGCTCTTCTACTCCCGCTCCCTCCTCACAGCCCCAAACCCAGCAACAGCGCCAATCGGCTCAAGGTCCTTCACCGGCGCTCGGCAAGGAGGCCGCTGGACAGCGCAGGCAGCTAGGAGCGGCGTTGGGAGCGGCGTTGAGCGAAGGTACTGCGAGGAGAAGTCGACAGCGAGGTCCGAGAGGCGCTGGGGGAGATGCAGCAGCGACGGGAGGTGAGGGAAGTGGGGAGTCGAAAGCGCCGAGTGTAGGAGGGTCGAGGAGCGGAACGCCGGGCGAAGGTGGGAGGGGAGGCCGAGGGCGCGGAGGAGGTGGTGGTGGGAGGGGAGGCAGGGGTGGTAGGGGCGGACGAGGAGGAGGCGGAGGCGGAGGACAGCAACAGCAGACGGCCGCTGGCAATGCATAGCCCGTGACGACAGGGCGCTTTTGCTGCCGTCTCGTCTCTCGCGAGCAATGAGAACCTATCAAGCTAAGCTAAGTTGCAAGGCGAGCTAGCTAAAAGACACTCTTGAGTACGTGCTCCGGCTTGCGCGACGTCGGCTGGATGAATCCGACATAGCCTAGGTCGCCAATGGCGCGAAGGAACCGCGCCTGCTTGCGCACTTGAGCTTCCTCCTCCTCGTCACCTTCCTCACTCTCGCTACCCTCCGTACCCACGTCGCTGCCTCCCCGTCTCCTCTTCCTGCTCTGCTCTGCGCCGTTCCCATTCGGTGCTCCTCCTTCCTCTCCAGCCTGCTCCTCATCCCACGCCGCCGTATCGAAAGCGGTCCACCAATCACCGAGGTTGATCGTCTTGCCCGTCTCTTTGTACAGCCTGTACGCCACAGCGACATCGAGCGACGGTCCTCCGCCGAGGATCCCTCCCTCGGCCAACTCTTTCTCCTTGCCCTTGCCCTTGCCTTTGTTCTTTTTCCCTTTGCCCTTCTCGGGAGAAGAGGAAGGCGGAAGAGCGACTTCGGCGTTGTCCTTGTCCTTGTCGGCCGCTGGGGCGGGAGGAGCATCGGCGGCGGCGTAGGAGGCGTCGGCGGAGCGGAAGGTGCGTTGGAAGGAGGGGAGGAAGGCCGGATGGAAACGTTTGAAGGGATGGAGATCATCGGAGAACCAGACTTCGTGGAGGAGGAGGGAGGAGGAGGGGCGGAAAGCGCGGCTGTGTAGGGGAGAGCGAGGGAAAAGGTCAGTGCCGAGATGGGCTTCTCGCTTCGAATGCGAGCTCACCTCAGATGCGACTTGAGCGTCTCCGACACCTCTTTCGCCAACCTCGTGAACTCCTTGTCTCCTTCCGTCACCGAGCTTTGCGCGTGCATCAGGCTCGACCCGGGGACGTTCTCGTTGATGAGGTTGTTCCTTCCCGTGGGTTTAGGCTTGGCGAGGAGAGTGACGAGGTCCTCGTGCGACTTGATGAGGAAGTTGTGAAGAGTGGAGGCGGGCGAGGCATTCTCGGGGAAGGGCGTGCCGGCTTCGGACAGGGCTTCTGAGGAAGTCGATTGGGGCGCGAGGACGGGCTCGAGGCAGAGGTCGGGATCCAGGTCGAGGAGCGCGGTGAGACGAGTGATGAGTAGCGCGAGGAAGTGAGGAAGCTTGGCCGAGGTGGATTGTCTGCGAGAGCGAGGAGCGAGGTCAGCTCGAAAGCGCCGAGAAGCAGAGTCGAAGCGACTCACAATACCAGCCCGCAGAGTTCATCACTGTGGCTCGACAGTCTCCCTTCCTCCAGCGCCAATAGTACTTCCTCCGTGCTCCACCTCTTCTCCCAATACTCCATCATCGCCTCAAACACCTCGACTCCCACCCTTCTGTCGTTCTGCCAAGCGCTCCTCAGCCTCCTGCACTCCTCGATTCCGCGCATGAAGTCTTCTCCCTCGTCTTCTCCATCATTGGCCTTGAGCATGGCGACGATCTCGGCGTTCTCGCCCTCGGGGTCGGCGGCTTGGACCGAGGGAAGCTTGAGGAGGGTGGAGAAGATCTTGTCTGGTAGTTGTTCTAGGACGTCCATGCTGACGGGGTAGAGGACGAGACCTTGGTTGCGAGAGCGGATGTGGGTCATGTAGAGTGACTGTGGAGAACGAAAGGTGAGTTGTGTAGAGGAAAATGGAAGGGCTCGCAACTCACCTGCAGAGCCGATACGGTGGCGTCGATGGAGTGGTGAGTGTCTTCGAAGGTGTTGAGTAGGTAGGCGAAGGCTTTGGGACCTAGAGCGAGCGGCGCCTCCCAGTCGATGAAGAGCTGTTCGGCGAGGGGGAAGCAGGTCAGCTTCTCTCGCTCCTCGAAGTCTCGATTTGGACTTACTCCTCGCATCAAAGCGTTGAAAGTGCCGATTCCTGGCTCGACGAAAAAGGTCGCCGTGTCCAGCAGATTGGTGACGCCTCGCCAGAGGACCTGGTTGAGTGCATCGGCCGAGGTCGCCACGCCGAGAAGAAAGACGAGGGGCAGTCGGCTGATGTAGCGGCTGGAACCGAGATTAGACATTAGCCCTCGTCTGAAAGACGTTGGAAGAGACTCTTCGACTGCAGCTAGGACTCACGAGAGCGTCTCGAGCATCAGACCGAGCACTTTGCCGTCCATTCCCTCGAGATCTTCCAGCAAGACGACCAGCGTAGGTTCTTCCTTCTCGGCACCTGTAGACAAGTGGAAGTTAGCTTTCCCGCAGCTCTCTCGCCGAAGGAGATTGAGGCAGGCTCACCTTCCTGGCGATAGCGGTGAGCGAACCACGCCGTGAGGTTCTGCATGTCTTCGGGCACGAGGGTTGCCGACTTGAGCTTAGACGTCACGATCTACGTGCAAGAGTACTGTGTCAATATCGCCCATCCTCCAGTCGTTCTTGGGTGCAGCAGCACTCACCGCTGGTCCGTCCTCATCGTCGTCGTCGTCCAGCATCTCTGGCGCATTCCCAATGAATCCAGCGATCAATGAACGCATGGCGTTCTTGATGTTTCCACACTCGCGCGAGGTCAGTCGCGAGACGATGCAGGGGTGACGAGCCGAGGAGGTTTGCGAAGGAGGCTTCGGCGCAGGCATCTCGGGCGGCGGAGTACAATCGTCCACGTCCATGGGCTCTTCGGGCGAGGGAGAGGGGGCAGAAGGAGATGGTGGTGCCGTGAGCTGACGGCAGAGGGCAGAGAAGAGGAGCGGCGAGGAGGTAGGGTTGGCACCTGCGAAGCGAAGGGAGAGAGGTGAGCTCGATTCTTCAGCTTTCGGCGGTTCGGAACGCACCAACGATGAGTCCAGTCCGAAGCGAGGCCCTGCCTGCGAGTGCCGATAGCAAAGTAGTGCCAGCATCACGCGACTGGTCGACGAACGAGACGATCTCGTCGAGCGAGGCATCGTGCAGCGAGGAAAGGGTGGCCTGTAGCGAGTTGCACGTCAGCCGAGCTCATGCAGCAGTGAGAATAGCTTCTCACGTGTATCCTCGAGCTGGTGGCAGCCCACGCGTGCTCGTACAGGCGGAACCAGAGCTCGTCTGCGCGTGACGGAAAGTGAAGGTGAGCTCTCGCGCTTGGCTGCAGTGATGTAGAGGGGTGACCGCACCAGCACCGAAAGGATCATCCTCTACTGGTTCCGCCGGAGGCTTGTAAGGGAGGTGAAAGACGGCCTGTAGGACGACGAGAGCGATTCATTTAGCGTGAAGGCGCGTCGAGAAGTGAGCGAGTGAGGACTGACCCGACTAGTAGAAGCTACAGGCTCGGTGAAAGTGGCGCTGGAATTCATCTCGATTTGTTTCTGTAGCAGCTGAGCCTGTAGACGAGCCGAGAGACGAGACGACGAACGAGCAAGAAGCGGAAACAGGGAAGCTCGCGCTCCACCTCTTCGCGAGCTACCAAATCCTCGCTTCTATACAGCGATGGGATCCGCTGCTTCCAAGATTTCCAAGGCCAAGCCTACACCACGAGTACCTGCTACGCCCGCCATGCCCACAGCAAGAGCGCCGAAACCCGATCCGATCCCAGAGGTCAGCGAGGGAAAGAGCGAAGGTGAGTTCCCTGTAACCGCTTGGTCAAGGCTGAGCTGATGCAAGTATTCTACAGGCATCGTGAAAGATGGTCAGGATCCTACCTTCCTTCAAAACCTCTCTGAACTTGGCCAGGTGCATGTTCCGCGTAGTGGCTTCGCTACCCGCACCGTGAGTTGGCTTCGCAGCCCGTTGAGCCGCTCGACAAGCTCACATCTATCTCAATCACAGGACAACCCCATGCTCGAGATTTTGAAGCGGAGAAAGGCCACCGAGGAGGCCGCCGAGACGGTGACGCTGGATCGAGTCGGAGCCCGTACTCTGTCTAACCTACTAGACGAGCGCAAGTCGGCCAAGACGGTAAAGGAAGTCGAGGAGCTCTGTGCGCTGTATGGAGTTAGTGTAGAGGTGAGCTTTCTTGCGGCCTTGCTCGAGACGAGCGCCAATGCTGACCTCTCTCTTTCAATACAGGCGCTCAACCAGCTCGGCGAGCATGTCAACGCACCCTCCATCAGCAAGATTCCTCTACCAGCAAAGTCGGTGGAAGAGGACGACGGCGAGACGCACCTGGTGAGCGAGCTCGGCGCACTGCGAAGGGGGGGCGGAGCTGACCGTCTCTTCTCTAGGCCATCTGGGTCGACCCTCCTGTGCTTCAAGAGAGGATTGCTGCTTAGCTTTAGAGTCCATAGAAGGGAAGCTGGAATCTGAAGAGACCCCCCAGCACGAAGATCAGACGACTCGGCGAGAGTTCGCTTCGTGACGGCTTTTGCTCTTACCTCTCACTCGTCTCTTTTCGCTTCGCCTCGTCTCGTCGCAGGATGCTCCCGTACCCTTTTGGGATGCCCAACGGCTACTCCCCTACAGGCTACCCCTCGCCTCTGCCTTCCACCTCGGCAAGCAACTCTCCCTCGACGCCTGTGCCGCCCTCGTCGAATCTGCTCAGCACCAGCAGCTTGACGGACCATCTCTCGGTGAGTAGGAGCCACTTCTGCTGCTCTAGGGCACGCTGACCTCCTCTATCTACCGCTGCAGCTCAGCTTCAGGACCGCGCGCTACGCAGATGTAGCGCTCCATTGCAGCTACGCATCCGGAGAGAAGCAGAAGCTGTCGCTTCACGCTGTCATCGTCTCTCGCTCGCCAACTTTGCGCACCATGTGAGGTCGGGCGTCTTCGAATCGGCGCTCTTCGCTAGCTGACCGCCCGACGTCGCCTTCGACAGGCTCGAGTCGACCCTAGCTGGCATTCACGACATCGCCTTGCCTCTTCCTGACCCTTCCATCAACCACGCTGCAGTCTCCCTCGCCATCGCATCGCTCTACTCGCCCGCTGCCGCTTCAAACGTTGGCGCCGAGAATGCCAAAGCCGTCCTCGCATCGGCGAGCTTCCTCGGACTAGACGACCTCGCTACTATCGCTGGAAACATCTGCGAGAAGGAGATTGGCCGTACGAGGCATCCGCAAGAGTTTGAGAAGTGGTTCGGTTTCCTCAGGGGAGCGGGGGAGGAGTTCGGCGCAGATTTGAGGGCGACTATCTTCGACGAGGAGGAAGCTGGGGATAACGGTGGAGGCCAACACCACCAGAAGACCAACTCCAACTCGTCGGGCGCCTCTTCAAACCCCGGTCACTTCCCTCACTTCGGCGGCAGTCGTCCTCGAAGCTACGGAGCGCAAGGCAGCCGACTTTGGAGGTGCTTGCTGGAGAGGATTCTCGTTCTCCCAGGCGAGTATGGGCTGGTGGACAGAGGGCATGATGCGACGAGAGGCTACGAGAGGATGGTGCAGCTTTTGAGTGTCTTGCCGTTTCCGGTTCTCAAGGTGAGCCCTCACCGAACAGCGCGCGACTTTCGTGATCTTCGATTAACTCTGTCGATGACAGGACACCCTCGAAAGCGTCAAGCTCAAGATCCCAGGAGAAGACGTAGCTCGCTGTAGGCTTTTGAATGGCCTCCCTTTGCGCTCAGCAACTCATCGCCGAACTCTCACTTCCACAGTCAAGCTCGCCAAGGCCGTCATTGCCGAGAGGAAGCGTCGCGCTGGATCGGCCGAGTTTGAAGAGACGGTGGTGCTTGCCTTCAGCGGAGCGGGAAAGGGCAAATCGCCCTTGACCATCCTGCAGAAGTCGAGGAGGCCGAACCTCTGGAAAGTGGGCAGCTGAAGAAGGGGGCAGAAGGAGCAGAACCGTACTCGCTTGCTATCTGAATACCTCCGATATGCTTTACAGCGGTGCCTTACCCGGTTTTGACGGGAAGCGAAACCTGCTCGCCGACTCACATCCAGCGCCCGCCCCTCTTGCCTCCGCTTCCTCAGACTTTGCCTCGCCACTGCAGCTCCGCCTTCGTGTCACACATCCAGCTACTCGTGCACCTAAGTAGGCCGCCAGTAACAACCCACATCTCCGGCTTTGGCGTGAGAGGATGCAGTCGAGCATCCGTGCCGCCTGTCGTCACGTAAGTTGGGCCCTCACGCTGCTTGAACGAGCGCTGATGCTTCAGGAATAACAGTACGCTCGCCGAGACGATGCAGTGAACCAAGTCGTCCCCGTGCTGGAGCAATACAAGGGACAGCTCTATCACGAGTCCACGGACTTCAGTAAGCGATCCGCCTCGCGCGCTCTCGACGGAGCAGCAGCTGACTGTAGTACATCCACAGCGCACGACGATGGTCGAGTAGAACTGCTCCTGCAGCTGACGGGAGTACTGCCCGTGACGATTGGCGCGGCAACGTATCACTGCCCGGTCGCCCTTTGGCTTCCGCTCGACTTTCCCACCAAACCGCCCATGGTGTTCGTGATTCCTTCGGCTACGTTGGCCGTCAAGTCGGGCCCCAACGTCGATCCCAGCGGCAGGGTCACACTCCCTTATCTCGAGAACTGGGCGCGCAAGGGAGAGGTGCGTTCGTTGGCCGAGCGCAAAGGAGCGTAGCTGATTCCATGGCTCTACAGGGCTGTTCAATACTCTCCCTCCTCAACGAGCTTATCCCTCTCTTCTCCGCTCGCTACCCTGTCGTTACTCGGCAACAGCAGCCCACCCCCGCCCGTCCCCCTCCTCCC
>MWVB01000004.1:323643-335811 GCA_003054985.1 Leucosporidium scottii | reverse complement strand
ATCGCGCCCTCACCTTCGACACGCCAGCTCCTGCAGGAAACCAGGCTCCACCTCGTCCGCCTCCGCCCCCTGGAGGGGGAAGGCCGTTGTCTGGTGCAGATCAGCTTGCTCGGTCGGGTTCAGGAGCGAACAGGGACTCAGTCGGCTCGTCGAGTGACGCACCGCCGAGGCCACCACCACCGCCAGGAGCTGCTGGAGGAGTGCAGGGAGGGGCGAGACCAGTCAATGGATACGTGAGTCTCTTTACAGGTACTGGAAACGATTCGGAAGCTGACCCGTGTACTCGAAGCAACAACCTCCGCCGCCTGGCTACCCATCTCCTCCCCCACTTCCTCCCCCTCAACGTCAGCAGACCAACTTTGGCTCTCTCTCTACACCAGGTGGCCCGCCAGCTCGACCTCCCCCTCTTCCCCGGCAACCGAGCCCTCCTCGTCGCCCTACCTCCCTCGGCTCGCCTTCCCAGATGCCTCTTCGACCTCCCCCTCCTCCTCAAGGTCCTCCCCCACCAAGCTTTGGTGCACCGCAGCCCCAGGACCCTCCTACCGCAGTTCATCCTCACCCTCCACCACCCCCGCAAGAGCAAAGGCAGCCCAACGGGCATGCCTACTCGGGCTCGCAACCGACATGAACTGGAGGAGCTCCTGGGCCTCCAATGCAGCCTCGACCGCCGAGCCAACAGACTCAGCCATACTCCCCTCCCCAACCCTATCCGCCTTCACAGCCGCCTATCGGTGAACCTCAGCCTCCCCGGCAACCGCCCTTCCAGCCTCAATCGCCCCTGCGCCAGCCCATGCCGCCTGCCCAGCAGCAGCAGCGCCAGCAGCCTCCTCCTCCGCCGCCTTCTTCGCACTACTCCTCTTCGCACTACGAGCCGACGATACGGCCCGACTCGCGCAACTCGAGCTACGACGATCGGTCGACTTACGCGCCGACAGTGGATGCTCGCTCCTACGCCCCGAGCTCAGATGGACGCTCGTACGCCCCCAGCACGGATGGGAGATCGTACGCTCCCACCAGCGTCGATGGACGATCCTATGCTCCTACCTACGATGGCCGCTCCTACGCTCCGACTGACCGATCCGCCACGCCGCCAGCTCGCGCTTCGCCTCCGCCGAGTCATCGTCATTCAGCGGGATCGTACCAGCCTCGTCAATCTCAGCACGCGTATCAACCGCACGAGATGGGGCACGGCTTCCAACCGACTTTGCAGGGCGGTCGGCCGAGGTCAGCAGTGCCGCCTCCTCCCTCAACGATGGCTTCGACGCTCTCGGAAGAGTACTACTACCACCAACAGCAGCAACAGCAGCAGCTAGCACGAGCCTCTACGATGCCCGCTGCAGCTTCTCGACCTCCCCGCTCCTCTCATCCTCGCAAGCCGAATCTCAACATCCTCGACTCCGAGCCCGAGGACCTCTCGTCGACCGAAACCTCGCCCCAATCCCACCAGCATCCCGATGGCTCCGTCGCGTCCTCCTCTCTGCACTCCACCGCTCCCCCTCCTCTCCCTCCCAACCCCGCTCTCCTCGCCCTCCGCACCCGCCTTCACTCGAAGCTCTCCCTCTCGCTTTCGGCGCTCAACTCGCAAACGCAGCAAGATCTGCAGAAGATGGATATGTACGAGGTCGACTTGCTCAAGGGGGAGCCGGCGATCTTGGATGAGATGCAGAGGTTGGAGGTGGTCAGAGGGGTGTGCGAGAATGTCAGGGAGAGGTATAGGGTCGTGGTCGAGGAGGGGGAGAAGAGGTTGAGAGAGTACGAGGCGAGAGGCGATGGACCCGAGGTGGACGAGATTGTGTGCTCTTCGACGGTGGTCTACAATCAGTGAGTCTCCCTTCTCGGCGATAGATGGAGTGGCGCAGCTGACCCCCTTCGCTTCTCGCGCAGGCTGCTCGACCTCGTTGCTGAGGATGCGGCGCTGGAGGATACCATCTACCACCTCGGCCGTGGTCTCAACTCGGATACCGCCAACATCGACCTCGACCGATTCCTCAAGGTGAGCTCTCCCCCTCTCTCCCTCACCTCTCTTCCTCTCACTGATTTCCTCTGCACCTTCCAATAGCGCGTTCGAGGTCTTGCTCGAGAGCAGTTTCAGAAGCGCGCCCTCATCAACAAGATTCTGCTCGCTCTCGCGGCAAGGAGTCAGTCGAGGAGCGGGACTCCTTCGGTCGGAGCGACGACGGCGACGGTGTGAGATGGAGTCGGGGGCGAGCGTATGGAATAGCATGCTCAACAGTCCTGCTAGTTGTAGCGCTGTAGAGAGGCTACTTGGGAGAGGCAAACTCGCAGGGCCCTGCCTCGGCGTTGGCAAGGGGAGGAATTTCGAATTGGCGGGAGGGACCTTCTCTGCGTCTGAGGATCGGTGATGGTCTGGAATGACCCTGCACCGAGGCATTACCGTGCATTTCAACTGCGAAGACATTCCGGGAGGCTGAGCGCTGAGCTGAGCTGAGCGAAAGGGAGGGGGCTTGTAAGACATCAGCTTCGGGTTGGGTGCAGCAAGGTTCGGGAAGGGTGGAATAGGTGGATAGTGGAAAATGGCTAATGAAGCGAATCGTCTGCCTGCAGCTCGACTTGACCGTTTCGCTGGAAGTCCAGACTGTCAATCCGCTCACGCTCTCCTTCTCGCCACGACTTTCTTCGCCTGTTCGCCTCCGACTCGAGCGGACGACGGAACGGCCTACAGCTCTTGGGTCACGCCTTCTGCTTCACTACACCCTTTCCCTCGCCCCTCCTCCCCCATCGAGCTCAGTTCAACCAACCCCCTCCCAAGTCCCACGCCGAGTCGCTCGACTATGGTCGCTCCCTCCGGCCGCTCGACGCCTCTCGGCAACGGTCATCGAAGGGATTCTGTAGCGTCAGCTGCTCCCACCAACACTACCTCTGTCAAAGTCGGTGAGCAACTCGCGTTGAACAAGATGCGCTCTCAAGCCCCCAGCACTGACCGCCGCCCGCTTTCCCTCTCCCGCCGCCGCCGCTCGCGACCGCCCGTTCGCTGCACCAGTCGTGCGCATTCGACCAGATACCGCTCCTGCTAGAGCTGGCGCTCGCTTCCAGAAGGTCGTCGTACAGCCCGTCAACCTCACCACCCTTCAAATCGAAAGCGCCCCAGCAGGCGGCGCTACCTCGGCTTCAGCAGCCAGTGCACTCGCCAAAACGGGAGGCAAGACCAACTTCACCTTTGATAGGGTAATCGGTCCAGATGAGGGTCAATCCGCCGTGTACGAGGAGGCAGGCTCGCTCGTCGACTCGTTTCTCGAGGGGATGAACGTGACGATCCTCGCCTACGGTCAGACGTCGTCGGGAAAGAGTTACACAATGGGCACGGACAGGACGTCGGACGCCGACGACGAGCTGGGAGAGGACAGGATGGGCATCACCCCGAGGGCCGTCGCCGAGATCTTTGAGCGCATGCGCGAGGTGACCAAGGAAACCAAGGGAGGGACGACATTCAAGGCTAAGCTGTCCTACATTGAGATCTACAACGAGGACCTGATCGACCTGCTCGCGGGCGAGCACGACGCCAGGCCGACGGTGCAGATCCGCGAGGACAAGGGAACCATCATCTGGAGCGGATTGAAGGAGGTGACGGTTTCGAATGCGGCCGAGGTCATGAAGTGAGTCTTCACTATACGGAGAGAGCGCTACCACTCGAGCTGATCGTCCTTCGCCTCGCAGCCTTCTCACCGCCGGATCCTCGCTTCGTCAGACCAACGCTACCGACATGAACGCCCAATCCTCCCGTTCCCACGCCATCTTCTCCCTCACCCTCGAGCAAAAGCGCTACACCGGCACCGGAACTCCTGTCGCCCCTCCCTCCCCCAGCAACTCTCGCCTCCATTCTCGCGCCTCGATGCTCCCTCGCGTTACCAGTCCCACTCCTGGCTCCACCTCTCGCTCCTCCACGCCCACCAGCGACCGACCAGCAAGTCGGATAGGGGGCTTGAGGCCTCCGAGCTCCATCAGCGCCAGAGCCTCGAGCCCGACGAGCGACGATGGAGCTGCCTCGGGCACCGACTCGTGGTCGACCGTCACCTCCAAGTTCCATTTCGTCGACCTTGCTGGTAGTGAGCGGGTGAGCTTCTTCCTCCCAGTGTCCTCGACGAGGGAAGAAAAGAAAGAGGGCTGATAGCTGACCACACGCGTCGGTCTTCTAGCTCAAGCGAACCGCTGCGGCTGGCGAGCGCGTGAAAGAGGGCATCTCCATCGTAAATCCGCTTCCCAGGTTCTACTCAATCTCATTCAGGGCTCACTCTACTTCATCTCCAGAACTCTGGACTCCACGCGCTCGGCAACGTCATCTCGGCGCTCGGCGACCCCACCAAGAAGACGACCCATATCCCCTACCGCGACTCGAAGCTCACTCGCCTACTCCAGGACTCGCTCGGGGGCAACGCTCGGACCATGATGGTCGCTTGTGTCTCGGCCACTGAGCTCAACCTCAACGAGACCCTCTCGACCGTCAAGTACGCCAACCGCGCTCGCAACATCAAGAACCGCGCCGAGATCAACGAGGTCGAGGTGGGATGGGACGACGTCGATTACCTCCAGCGCACCATCACCAAGCTTCGCGCCGAGATGGCTAGTCTCAAGGGCGGCGACGTTTCGCTCGGCGCCATCTCGGAGGAGTCCAACCGCAGGAGCATCGTCGGCGGCGAAGGCAGCGAGTCCGATCTGCAGCGCAAGTACGCCGAGCTCACGACCGAGCTCGTCACGCTCAAGGCCAACGCTTCGGCCGCCGCCTCAACTTCGCTCTCGAGGGAGGAGTTCGCCAACGCCATCGAGCCCGTCGTCGAGGAGTACGAGAAGTCGCTCTCCGCCCTCGAGAGTCAGCTCTCCCTCACCAGGGCCGCCCTCGGACATTCGGAGGAGGAGATCAGGGAGCTCGAAGCTCGCGTCGAGGAGGAGGTGCGCGCCAACGAGGCCAGCGGCTCCCTCATCGACGAGCTCAAGGCGCGCGTCTCCAAGCTCGGCGAGAGGGAGGCTACCGTCGAGGCGTACGTTCGCGACCTCGAGGCCAAGCTCAAGGACTACGGCGAGCAGGACGAATCGCACGGGACGGCCGTCTCGGACCTGCGCAAGGAGATCACCAAGAACCGGGAGCAGGGCGAGAAGACGGAGCAGTACATCATCGACCTCGAGGCTCGCCTTGCCAAGTCGGACGACCTCAACTCGACCCTACGGCGCCAAATCGACGTGCTCGAGCGTGACGTTCAGCGTCGGGAGGAAGCCTACCAGGAGCTCGAGGGACGTCTCTCCCTCCTCGACACCAGCGGCGACCACAAGCAGCTCCTCGCCGAGATCGACGAGAAGGACAGGCGCGTTCTCGACCTCGAGCGGACCCTCGACGAGCTCAAGAGCAAGACGGTCGTCGCCGAGCAGGAGCAGGAGCGTTTGGAGAAGCTCGCCGCCGTCGAGAAGGAGGCCAAGGAGGAGTTGCAGAGCCGAGTACGAACCCTCGAGCGCGCATCGGTCATCTCCGTCGCCTCTCGCACTCGCCCCGACAGCGTCTCCTCTTCGCAAGCCCCCGTCGATGGAGCCGACAGCGACCTCATCGACGAATCGACCAGCCTTCCCACTTCCTCCGCCCACACCTCTTCTTCCGCCCACACCTCTTCTTCCGCCGATGCCGTCGTCGTGGCCGCTCTCGAGCACCAACTCGCCAAGCTCCAGCAGAGCCACGACGCCACCCTCGTGGAGCTCGAAGCCGCCAACGTCAAGTACCGCAACTCACTCAAGGAGATCGAGGACCTCAACGCCCAAGTCTCGGACGCCAAGATCCTCAACTCGGAGGACGGCGACAGCTTCTCCTCGGCCGCTCCTTCGCCTGTCCCCTCCTCCCCACGCTTCGATCGTGAGCGCGGATCCGGCCTCGGCGAGGACGAGGAAGTTGAGGAGCTCGCCAGTCCCACCTCTCCGACATCCCTCTCCACCCCTCCGCCGACTTTGCGCACCCCCCGATCGCGCCGAAGCATGCCTCTCGCCCCCCAGCATCGCTTGTCTTTTCTGGGCCGAGGACAGGGAGCACCAGCACACACGCACGCACGTTCTGCATCGCTCTCGCAGGAGCTGTCCTTGGCGGTCTCGCAACAAGCCTCCTCACCACCGAATCCTCGCGCCTCGTCGCCGTCGCCTGGCTCGCTCAATCGCGAGAGTATCTACAGCACCTTGACGGCCTCTACCGGCGATCGGAGCTATGAGCAGATGAAGACGGAGGTCATGAAGCTCCAGTCGGTCCTCAACGAGCGCGAGGCCGAGATCAGCGCCCTCGAGTCGACCCTCCTCGAGGTCCGAGGGATAGCTTCCACCTCCCCGGGAGCCTCACCCTCTCCTCGCATCGCTCGCAACGGTGACATCACCCCTCCTATGCTCTCCCCCCTCCCTCCCGACGCCGACCTTACCCTCTCGCCCAAGACTCGCGCAGCCTTCGACGCCTTCAAGGCCGACCTCTCCGCCTCTGGATTCCCTGGCACCGGCGACGCGACTCAGGAGGACAACGCCGTACGCCTCGACGACCTTATGCGCGCCATGGCCAAGAAGGAGTCGGCTCACCGTGAGGCCGTCGACGAACTCCAGGAGCAACTCGGCTCCCTTCGGCGACAGCACGACGAGCTTACCGTCCTCTCGAGGGATCAGGTCGTCAACATGTCGTCGGAGATCAGCCAGCTCAGGTCGGCGCTCGAAGGACGACCCGAGGCGTCGCATTACGAGGAGAAGCTCAAGTCGATGCAGAACGACCTCGAGGCCAAGGGAGGAGAAGTTGAGGCGTCGCGCAAGCTCGCCGAGACTGACCTCGCCGCCGCCACGTCCAAGCTCGCCGAGGGTGAGTACTCTCCTCCTTCCTTACTTCCGCCACGATCGAGCTAACTCTCTCCCTTCTGCAGAACATCAACGCGCCCTCGACTCTGCCACCGCTGAGCATTCGGCCAATCTCGTCCGTCTTCAAGAGGAGCACGCCGACGCCCTCAAGCGCACCATCGAGGAGCGCGACGCTACGCTCAAGCAGAAGGAGACGGAGCACGCCGACCTGCTTCGCGCACAGGCGACCGAGCACGGCGAGGCTCTTCAACTTCGCTCTGCCGACCACGACGCTACTCTCAAAGCGAAGGATGATGAGCAGGAGGCTGCCCTCAAGCGCAAGGACGACGAACACCAAGAGGCTCTAAAGCGGTACGAGATCGAGCGCGCTGCTCTCGTCTCGAGTGGACAGGACGACGTCGCTCAACAGCTCGAGAAGCTCAACGCCGAGCACGCTGCTGTTCTTCAAGCTCGGGAGGCCGACCACTCATCAGCCGTGGAGAAGCTCAATGCCGACCATGCGGAGCAGCTCGCCAGCCGCGACTCGACCCACGCCGCCGCCCTCGCGCAGGTTCGCGAGGGTCACGATGCCGCCCTCGCCGAAACCGCTACCAACCACACCTCCATCCTCGACCGCCTTCGCGATGAGCACTCGGGAGCACTTGCTGCTCTCGCCGCTACCCACTCGACCGCGCTCTCCTCCGCCGGCACCGACTTCGACTCCCGGATCAAGGAGGCTCAAGATTCGCACGAAGCTGGCCTCGCTTCTCTTCGCGAGGAGCACGCTTCCGCTCTCAACTCTCGCTCCGCTGAGCACAGCACCGAGCTCGAGGGAGCTGCACAACGTCACGCTGCCGAACTCGAGGAGAAGGTCGCCGCTCTCTCCGCCGAGCACTCCAAGGCGCTCGAGGATCTCGCTGCAGCTCACGAGGCAACGATCAAGGGCGTTCGGGAGGAGCACTCGACCAAGTCGGCTTCACTCGTCGCTGAGCATGAGGAGGCGGTCAAGGGACTGAAGGAGGCGCACGAGGCGGTTTTGGCGACCGAGCGCGAGGGACATGCGACCGCGATCAAGGAACTCGGAGACGTGCGTTGATAGCTTCAGCCTTGCTCTACTCGTGCTAACTTTTCGGCTCTTCCGCAGAAGCACGCTGCTGATCTCGACGCCCTCCGCCAGACCCTCGCCGAGGAGCACTCATCTGCTACTGCGCTCCTCGCCGAGCAGCACGTCGCCGCTCAGCGATCCGTCTCCGACCAGCCTGCCTCCGCCTTCGACAGCCTCAAGGCAGAGCACGCTCAAGCCCTTTCGGAGCAGCAGACGGCCCACACCCGCCTCCTCGACGGCGTCACCTCTTCCCATCAAGATGAGCTTCGCAAGCTGGAAGCCGAGCGGGACGAGTCGAAGAGGGCGCACTCCGACCTCCTCGTCGCCCACGAGGCTCTCGGATCTGAGCTCACTCAGGCCAAGGAGTCAACAACGGAGCTTCAAGATACGCTTAACGCCCTCAACACCGTCGAGAAGGCGCTCCTCGAATCTCAAGGCGAGCGCGAGCGGCTCATCGAGGAGGTGCAACAGCTCAAGACGGCCGAGGGCGAGTCGACCACCAAGCACGAGACTCTCGCCAAGGACTTCGACGCCTCTCGCGCCTCCGTGGCCAAGCTGGAGGCGGAGCTCGCTCAAGCGCGGCAGGAGCGTGACGCCTTCTCGACTCAGCTCCGTCGTCTCTCGACTGGCCAGCAGTCGCTCGCCATGTCCAACGGTACTGGACCAGGCTCGCCCGATCCCAACGGTGTCGCCTCGCCCACCTTCGAAGCCATGACCCCCGAGCGTGCCATGTCTCCCACCAACGACATCGGTCGCAACTCGCCTGGAAGCCGCCACGACTCGCGCATGCTCAGCAACAGTGGACTCCCCAGCGGCAAGCCTCCTCCACCTACTCCCCCTCCCTCGATGCCCCCTCCACCGACGCCAACCAACCTCCCTGCCCTCGCCAACGGCGTTCGCAGCGTCGCGAGGTCTTCCAGCTCGTCCAGCGCAGGAGGTCGCAACTCGGTCGCAGGAGCCGATACGACTCCTGGAACCAGCATCCGCTCCGACTCGACGACCATCGACCCAAGGATCTCGAAGAGGTTCGACGATCAAGAGGCGCAGGTGAGTCGAGCGCCGAGTGATCTCTTTCGCGTCCCAAGCTGATCTTCTCGCTTCTGCTGCAGATTGCTCGCCTCACCAAGCAGCTCACGCACTGCGAGTCGGATCTCCAGGCCAACATTGACCTCGTCAACACACTCGAGTCGGCCCTCAACGACTCGGAGCGCAACTTGCGCAAGGCTCGCACTCAGATGAACGACCTCGCCAAGGAGCGCGACGCCTTCCTCGGTCAGAACGACGCTCTTCGACAGCAGATCCAGGATGCTCATACCGAGGTCGAGACTGTTCGCCATTCGGTGTAAGCTGTCTCTCCTCGCTCGGTCGCCGAACTCGTTGGAGTTCTGTACTGACGCTCCGTATCTTCCTCGCAGTATTGAAGTCGAGAGTCGCCTACAGGAGGAGCGCTACACCAAGGATCGAGCGAAGCAGGAGCTCGAGCGCCGTCTCAACGAGGCTTCCAAGAGGAAGAGCAAATGTGAGCTTCTCGTCTCCCTCTTGATTGCCTTCGGCTGCTCACTGACTCTTCTCTTCCCCCCTACAGTCGCATGCTTCTAAAGCAAGAGCACCAGATACCTATCTATTCCATTTATTGGGCTGCAGAGACCCGGCGACTCGAGTCCAGCTTCCCCCCCCCTTTCTCGGTATACCCCACCTTCATTCGTTCCCTACACCCCGTTCCCGCTTTCCCCGCTTTCCCTAGTCTCGAGTACAGTTGTAAAGATGCTCAGTTATCAGGTCCACTCATTTGTGAGCTGTGGAAGAGAGGGGAAGAGAGACAGAAGCGCCGAGTGGCGGAAAGGTCGTCGCCGAAGCTGCTTCTGCATCGCTGTGGAGGCCTGGTGTGATTGAGGGGCTAGGCTGTAGAGTTCTTCATGTTGCTCTTCCATCGCCGAGCTCCATGTCTCCGTGTCTGTTAGTCTCTCACCCCGACTCGACCAGACTGGACCGCGCGCACCACTTCACCCCTTCGTTTCTCTCCACCACCTCGTCTTCCTTTCTCATCTACCTCAGCAGCAGCGTCGACTCGAGCGTCAAGCTGGATCAAAGTACAAGGACCCGTCGCGAGCTAGCAGAACTCGAAAGAGTGCTCGCTTACTCTGCAACTCAACACGAGCAGCAGCAGCAGCTCCCTCCGCCCGTCGCGACCGTCTACCCTTCCCTGCACGGTACTCTGCCCAACACCAGCTCAGCCTCGGTCAACAGGACTTCAAGCGACGAACAAGTCATCTCTCTGCACGCCTACTCGTCTGCAGCAGCCTTCTCTGCAGCAGTAGCTGGCTCCCTCCCGCAACCTCCTCAAGTCGGCTCGTCGTCTTCCTCGGCGCTGAAACCCTTCACCCTCGTTCCCAACACCATTTCTTCGACTACAGACGACATTAGCTCCTTCTCCGCTACCCGCCGTCTCCCTCCTCACCTTCCAGCGACAACCAACAACAACACCACCTCCGGGTCAGAGATCGACTCGTTCGGCTCGTCTGTGCAGCAACCCCAGCAGCTCGCCAACAGGATGAATGTACTACAAGGAGCCGTAGAGCAACCGCAGGACTACGACTACGTCCTCGAGGACAGCGAAGACGAGCGTCAAGGTGAGTCGACCTTGTCCCGTCTCGACGCGTCGAGTTGGCCAAGATGGAGAGAGCTCACATGCTGGCGATGGTCGCTGCTCGCGTTTTCACAGGCAGTGCACGCCCCGAAGGCCTCGACTCGTCCGCTCTGCATGATGGTGCCGCCTTCGTCGACCCAGCCCTCATCTTCCCTCCTCCCGCCGCCTCCGCCGCGACCAAGAGCACCTACACGTTCAACGACGTGAGTACGGCCTCCTACAAGGACGTCGAAGTACCGGGTCCTGCTCCCCTCCCCGCTGCCGCTCCCGTCCTCGCTCCTGCCGCCGCCTTCGAGAAGGCTCGCAAGCCCACTCCGCTCGGCAAGCAAAAGGACGCCGCTTTCGACCTCGTGATTCCCACCAAGCCTGTGGCCAAGAACAAGGAACGCACCAGGACCAAGACCAAGAGCAAGAAGGTCGAGGAGAAGATCTACAAGTCGGCCGAGACGATCGAGAGTTCGGACGACGAGCTCGGCATCCAGCCCAGCAAGAAGTCGTCCCCTCGTCGCGGTCGCAGTCGCAGCGCCTCGGTCGCTAGTCACGCGGTCTCCAATCACACCGACTACGACGAGCAGCCCCCTCACGTCAAGCCTCGCGGCCAGAAGCGCCCTCGAGTCCGAGATCCTTCGGTCGACGATCAGGACAACAGCTCGCGCCCTTCCCTCTCCACTCCCGCCGACATCCCTGCAACCTCTACTCGCGCTCGCTCCAACTCGGTCGCTTCCGCCGCCAGCGCTGTCCCTGCTCCGAGGCGTACCAAGTCTGCTCCTGCCATCTCGGAGGACGAGGACGGCTTCGCACAGGCTGCGAGGGGAGCTGCGCAGGCCAACCAGAAAAACGAGGAGGATGACTCGGACTTTGAGGCTAAAGGGAAGAAGAAGAAGGATAAGGGCAAGAAGAAGAGGAAGCCGAGCAAGGAGAAGGCTGTCGGTGAGGAGAAGGAGAAGAAGCGACGGGTGCCGCGCAAGAAGAAGGATGCCGATGCCGCTCAGCAGGACTCGCCGGTGCCGACCACGACCACAACCACGACCGAGGATTCGGTAGCCACTTCCTCTCGCGCCGCCCAGCCTTCGCCTCCTCCCGCCCTCGCTCCCGAAGCTCAAGTCATCGCTGCCGGAGACGAGGACGAGCCGATGGATGAGGAGGATGCCGTCGTCGCTCCCGCTCGCAAGGTCAAGCCGCGCAAGAAGGTCGCTTGCCTCATCGTCGAACCGGAGGAGGACGAGGAGGAGCTTGCTCCTGCTGCCCCCGCCACTGCGCCTTCCGTCGCCTCGACCACCAGCAACAGCTCGCGCAAGAAATCGAAGGATGAGGGCAAGGGCAAGAACAAGAGCAAGAGCAGGAAGCGCATCATCGAGTCGGAGGAGGATGGCGACGATGAGGACGATGCTCAGGAAGAGGCCCCCTTTAGGCTCGTCTCGGAGGACGATCACTCGCCCGTCAAGAAGCCTCGCAAAGCGTCGACCAAGGGCAAGGAGAAGGCCATCTCGCCCGCCATCGCCACGCCCGACCCTCTCGCCGCTCGCGATCGTCGTCGGTCGAGCAACGCCGAGCGCATCGCGGGGGTCATGGCGGCCTCGGCCCACTTGGATTTGGTCGATATCGTCCGAAATGGCGGCGA